>BSBK01012304.1:0-95462 GCA_027943335.1 Chamaecyparis obtusa
TATGTTAAGTTTTTCAACTCTAATTTCTTTTGTGTGTATGTCCATTTTTCATAAAAAACTAACATGCAGTATTTTGGGCATTGATTTTGGCTCGTTCATCGAATTTTGCAATAAGTTACATTATTAGAAACTAAACTCCATTCTACACACTTAAGAAAAAAAGAAAATTTAATTTTTTATTAGTTTTAAATAATTTCTAAGGGGAGCACATAGAAATTTCATGTTTTTAGGATGTGTGCACTTCGTAAATTCATAAAAATTTATACGTTCATAAAAAAATTACCAAAAAATCCAGGATAAACTACGTGGTGTTAGCTAACTTCTCACTGGAGTGATTAACAAAATTTAAAAAAAAAGTTAACATTTTAGAGGAAGCACACCAGATGCTATGTTATGTTTATGGACAAAAAAAGGACCACTTTTTGTGCTCCCCTTTTTGGAGGGCCTTAATCTGCACCATTTTCAAAATAAGTTAGTAGTTTAGGAACTATATTTAGAGTATTACAACTCTTGTTTTAGTCACATCTTAAAATTTTAAGTCTAACTATCTTCAATTTCTTGTTGAAGTTCAGAGTTTTCTGATTTCAGGAAAAATGTGGCATCTTATACCCCCTTTTGGTCCCCCATCTTTTTACACTTACCTTGCTAGCCTCTGAGAGTATTGTGTGTCATTATGCCTAGATTTACCCCAAAAAGAAGTATTCTCTTGTCTCTTCTTATACTTAGAAGATGACCCTCCTGAGTTAGGAAGAGGAGAAGGAGAAGGAGAAGGAGGCTTAGACTTCTGATCATTATTCACCTTAGGCTTATAGGGAGGCCTATAAGGAGGCTTACCTCCTAGAGATGAATCTATCTTTGGCTTCTTCTTATACTTACCCTTGCCTTTAGGAGATTGAGCCATCAATACATGATTCTTAGGAAGAGCATCCATCTGAATTAACTTGGCTCACTCCCTAGTTAATCTATCACATAAGTCCTGAAATGAGGCATCTTATGATCATCTCCCATAGCATCCATAGTAGAATAGAAGGTAGAGGTAACACTTGGAAAGGACCTCTAAGCTTAGACAAGATTATGAAAATACAGTCCTTATCTTCTTTGGCATGACCACAACATTTCAACTGAGAAAAAATTGACTTGAATTGTGCAAGGAAATCCAGAATAGAGAGAAATGCATCTGGGGAAAGAGAAGTGAGATTAGCTTCAAGCTGAAAGATTTTGAATTGGTTGACCTTACCATACAACCCTGCAAGCTTATCCCATACTTCTTTTGGTGTTGTACACTTAGTAATGTGAAACAACAAATTATCTGACACATGAAGACCGATGAGTCCTTTTGCCTCATCCATTTTGTTTCTATGAAAAAATTGCTCAAATGCCTTTGTGAACTCAGGTTGGTTAGCTTGCAATAGCTACCAAAGACCTCAAGAGTGCAATAATTGCATCATTTTGAGCTTCCATGTGTGATAGTTATGTGGGGTGAGAAACTCAATCCTAGGGTCTGACATGTTGTACAAAGGTACACAAAGGATAAATATGCAAGATACACCCCCCAAAATAGATACAAACTATTTTTACAATTCCCAGGTAATGATTTTTCCAACCATAAATAGAAAGAACTTCAGACTTCAAGATAGTCAAAGTGGCATGAAATGGAAAAATTCTCAAAAAATACCTCCTTGCTCACAAAAAAAATGTTGACTAGGTACGCGGGCTAGTCACCACAAAATGCAAAAGAAATGTGAACTAAGTGTGCTACTGATAGTGAAGTGCTGAATAAGAAAGCCACATGAGCCATATTGAAGTCACCGACTCATCAACCGTTGGCCAAAGAGAAGACAAAATCTATCCAAACAGAAAGTGGGACACAAGGCTCTAGAGCCTACACATGTGCTAGTCTCAATGAGCCATGTTAGTCTTTGACTGACTTAATTCTTCCAATGCTGAGTTAGTTACAACCTTTAAATAGCATGAATATGAAACATACTTTCTACAAAGCAACTCCAAGAGCATTAGATAGCCCATGTTTATTTCATGTTGCATGTTCAACTACCAATGCCGACCCCAATAAGTGGAGTGGCAGCCAAGTGAATTTGTGGAAAACAATAAATGCGGACCAAAACTATGGACTTATAATGAAATTGCCAATAAATGGGTGCAACAATTAGTCAATGCAGTCCACAACCTCAGCGTGCTATATGCTCAGACACAAGTGTTTATGAGAGCATTAACTTGCCTCAACAAAAAATTTAAAAGACGGTAGAAAAAACATCGACAGTCATCACCGAGCATGAGCTTTATAGAGTGTGAAATCTTGAGATGAATGAGACTGACCACATACCTACTCTCCACGTGGGCTTTTTGGAGTAGATTATTGGACCAAACTTTGAAAGATTACGCTGAGTAGAGATCCCACTACCATCAATTAAATTGGCCACCTAAGAAATCGGGCCTCATACGCTGACTCTTGATTGCACTGACCATGCTCTTCGCATGGAGGAGAGGAATACCAAAGGGTATCCCATGTAGGCAAAAAAATCACTAGCAAAGGTGGTGGCATCCACACAAGGGCCTAGAAATATGTGTTGTCACCATACCTCTAAGCATCCTCGTAGAGAAGATGAGGAAGGGTTTGCAAATTGAGCATGCTGATAAGGACCAGCAACCCACTAGAATGTTCCACCAATGAATCACCAGAAAGGATAGACACATGCACAATGCACATTCACCTTGTTGCACTAGCCACTTAGTGCACCAATACAAAGCAAGAAACAAGGCAGCAAGAAAGAAACAAGGCTATTTACACCCCTTCACCATGAAGGAAATCAACAATTCATCTAAGGTAGTCATAGACTATGGACTACAAGAGTTGCGCCACTAGCAATAGATGCCATTGGAGATGTAGTTCTTTATGACAGGGATATTTGTGATGAGATCAAATCCTTTGCTAAAGATGTAAACACATGGATATCTGTGACAATATCATATCCATACTGCCTAGAGCTTCTATGTCCATGCTGCCTGCAGATTCCACCAATTCAATGCTTGGCCAGGTCCAATTGGGTAATCATGTTGTCATCTCTAATAATGAATGTGAGATACCACTTCAACACTGCATGACATAAAGAATGACACCATGCTCTACCAAACAATTGAAAATTCCCTTGGCAACATCAGCTTCGTTAACATAATAGATCTCCCTGATGGCAAGGTTGTCTTCGAGACCTCAGTAAAAGGAACAAAGAATGACACCAAGTACATCAAGAGCCTCTAGATCTTATTGATCTCTTTTGTTGGCATGATTAGATAGTCGTTAGCAACAATAGGTTGTGAGGTTTGACACCAGTGCTAGGATTCATATCAGTGGGGAGTTCACAGAAAAAACTATGTAGATGGGGCAATAGGAGACAAATC
Source organism: Chamaecyparis obtusa (assembly GCA_027943335.1). Classification (NCBI taxonomy): domain Eukaryota; kingdom Viridiplantae; phylum Streptophyta; class Pinopsida; order Cupressales; family Cupressaceae; genus Chamaecyparis; species Chamaecyparis obtusa. The sequence goes on from BSBK01012304.1 coordinate 3,415, forward strand.
TGTGGTTTTAGCTAGTGGAGAGAGTGGTGGAGTGGTGATATCCAAAGTCATCCAAGCAGAGTAGAAAAGGTTTTTCTTCGATCTAGGAAGCAATTCTCAAGGTCAATTCCTCAAAATTTGAGAAATACATCTATTGGTCCTTTCAGCGAGATCAAAATTAGAATGAACACTCTGCTTTACTTGTGGTCAATGACTTGAATGACCTTCTCCACTCATAGAAATTGCAACCATAGGCTAAATACATACATATACTAAGAATGACTAGAAAACATATAATGAAGGAAATAAACAAATCTTGCAATAAAATTTCCTCCTAGCATCACATGCAAGAAAATGTTGATGGCCAATTGTACAGATCTAGAAATAATAGTAAACTACATACAAAAACCAAGACCTCAAAAAAAACTCAAGAAAATAATGAAAACTCTCTAAATTAGAAAGAGTTGTAAGACTTTAGGCTCTGATACCATGTTAGGATAAATTATCCTATACCCAGAACCTAGTCTCCAAACATCCACCAGAAGGGAGATGTTATCAATACTAAATTGTATTGAACTAAGGTGAGAATAAACATACAAAGGTTCTGGTTAAATAGGCAAGAGCTAGTAGAAAGAAAGGATAGCGTTGAGACAAGTTTCTCAACCAGGAGGAGGTAGAGTTCTGATAGAACTCTACAATATCCTCTAGATAAGATAGAGTCCAAATTGGAATCAAAGCTATCTATCTAACTCATTTATGAGTTGTCCTAAGTAAATTTAAATAAGGAGTAAATAATATTACTCAAACAATAAATATTTATTCATATTTAAACACTTATTCACATTTATAAAAAATTATAAACATTTATTTATACTTATAAAAACTTATAAACATTTATAAACACTTATAAATATTTATTCACACTTATAAATAATTATTCATATTTATAAATACTTATAAATACTTATATAAACTTATTCACTCTTATAAATACTTATAAACACTTATTCACACTCCCCATGCTACTTGGCACAAATTGACTTTTGATGGCTCAATTCACAACTAGCTCTAGGCTGGCAGGGGTGTCATCGGTGAACATAATGGTTTCTTAATGGTGGCCTATGTTGGACCCCTTCACAACCATACTATCAACTAGGCTGAGGGTATGGCTCTCCTTCAGGGTTTAATATTTTCTATGTCCATTGGCTGCACCAACATTGCTATCAAAGGAGACTCCAAAATCATTATTGATGCTTCCAAGGGCATCAACAGTGATAGCTGGAAAGTGGATAGCATTTTGAGTGATATCCATGGCATTATGGGTCGCATGGATAGGATTACTATCATGTACATCTAAAGAGAAGGCAACATGGTTTCTAATGCCATGGTTGCTACCAGACTACATCTGGATGGGCTTTACTACTGGAGAGCTGTTAATCAGCTACCTCAGAATACTCAAGACTTTCTTAGGTCGGAAATGAGAGAAACTAAGTTTGAATTTCATGATGTTTAAAAAGGGAAGCTTGAGAGGGATGCTATATGGTGGGACTGGGTGCCAGCAAATATTTACGAGCCCTATCGTGCTACCTTTGTCAATTGCCACATGGTTCACTGTGGGCATAACTTAATGTACAAAAGAAGATTGATGTGGCATATGGGCATGAGCCTTCCTTTAAATGTCCATCATTATTTTGAATGGGCTTTGGGAAATAAATCTTCAAAGGTTGGCAGGAGATACAAAGTGGATTTTTTGGAGGATAATTATTATGATAATTATGGGTTTATGTGTACTTCTCACGTTTGGAGCTTGGTGGAATTCATGGAAAGGCTTTACAAACCCCAATAAAATCAAAGCCTTAATCACTCTTTGCAACTTGACACGACTCCAAATCCCTTGCTTGGATCCTTTTTTGGCATTCCTCATTGTGTGTTTTTACAAAGAGCCAAGACTGGTTCACATGATCTCTCCTCTGGTCTTCCTATGGTTTCTGGTTTTTAAGGTTGGCGACCAGGGGGAAAGAAAATGGGTCGTGATAGGAAAAGAATCAAGTCGTACAGGTTTGAGGAGGAATTCTCCTCAGATCCTATGGTTATGTACTTTTGCAAGGAGGGAAGTATCTTTCCTTTCATGGAATGCCTTGAAGGCCATGACAAAATGATCTCCAAATAGGTTGCCAAAACCTAGAATGATAGGAAACTCACCATAAATGGAATCACTTTCTAGGTCAATGAAGAGGTTATTGGCTAGGAGATTGGTATGCCGACCACTAGTAGGAAGTGGAAAAAAATTTCTAAGACCCAAGCGAAGATGAAATTTGTGCAATTCTTCAAGGATGATGCCACCCATTCTCCACTAAATGGTGGCTATGCAGTCGCCAAGCTCCTAGAGTTTTGGCCAAAGATGTGCAAGCTCATGATGAAATATTTCACACTAGAGGGTAGGTTTGGTACTTTTTTATAACTATCATCTCCCTTTTCTAAACCATTTTCATCACAAGCTATTAATTTCCTTTCCTTTTTACCTCTGCATTCATTGGAAGCTAATGTGAAGGTTGTGAATGAAGCCATATCCTTGGGTAAAAACCTCATTTTTCTCCACTAGGGCCTTATCCTCCACTTATACAACTTCCACTGTGCCCTATGCCCCCCTCTACCTCCGTAGGTTTCTCAACACTTGTCGATGTCCATTTCCCTTAACCAGGGCTTCCCCACTCCCACTAGGTCTAAAGATGGTGCGACCCCTGCTTCTAGCCCCAAGTCTTCTAAAACCCAACCACCCCCAGCTCTTAGAAGCATTCCGTGAACCTGGAGGATAGCTCTCAACCCTCCCCCAAGAAACATAAAAAGATAGTTATAAACCTGGACTGCCCCCAGACCTTTGAGCCCCATCTCACTTCTACCTGCCGCTCCACCCACCTTGCTAAAGAGCAAGGGAAAAGAGCTATCAGAGAGCTGATGAGTCGGGAGGATGCTTCTCCCCAAGAGGATGCTTCCGTGGGCTCACCTAGCAAAGAGGACCCTGGCAATGATACTGAATAGGTTGAAATAAAGCTTGATGAGGATACCCAAACCAATGTGGGTGAGGAGGAGATGAAGGATAACCCCAACGAGGACAAATGGTACATTGGTAGCAGATTGATAGGGAAAATTAAGTTCCAGTTTGCCTCCATGGAGAATATGATGGCTAAACTCACCAAAGACTTGGAAGCGACCAAAAAGCACCTTGAGGATGTCAGAAAATTCATGCTGAAGGTAATGCATGCATCCCCCACTACCCTCTGCCTCCTTAATGAGAAGGCTATGGAGCACAAGGAAGTTGTTAAAAGAAACAGGGAGCTCTTTAACTTCCTCAACGAAGAGTGGGCTGACCTTCTGTTGTTGAAGCACCTATGGAAAGGAAAATAATTATGTGGCTACACGTGAATGGGAGGATGGAGACTGCCATTGTTTCCTTGTCTCCTTTTTGGTTAGATTCTGGTTATTTAAGTATCGTCAAAACTTTACTTTTGGTTTTTACCCCTGCATTGCACGTGGTTGGGTTTAAGTTGAAAAATTTCAATACTTTTCTGTAGAAGCGTAATACTTTGCATATGTGGTGGTTTGTTCTTTGCTACTTTTTTGTTTTTGATCATGGTAGACTATACTATACTACTTATGCTACTTTCTGTGGTGATTAACTTTTTGTTAATTTCATAGTCAGCCTATTTGTCCTATGGGTTAGCAACCTTTTTCGCTGCTGCTATTTTCAAAAACACTTATTCACAGTTATAAATTTATATTCAAACATATAAATATTTATTCACATTTATAAACACTTATAAATACTAATTCACATTTATAAATATTTCTGAAAACTTATTTATGTTTATAAATATTTACCTACATTTGTAAGTATTTATAAACACTTATTCATATTTATAAATATTTATAAACATTGTTTTCACACTTATAAATATTTATCCACACTTATAAATACTTGTTCACACTTATAAACACGTATTCACACTTATAAAAACTTATTCACATTTATAAATACTTATAAACACTCATAAATATTTATTCACATTTATAAACACTTATTCACACTTATAAACATTTGTACACGTTTATACATACTTATAAATATTTATAAATATAATTAACAGTTATAAACATTTATTCACATTTATAAACACTTATAAAAACTTATAAATATTTATAAACACTTATTCACACTTATCAACACTTATTCACACTTCTAAACATATATTCACACTTATAAATATTTATTCACACATATAAACACTTATTCAGATTCATAAAAACATATAAACACTTATTCACATTTATAAACACTTATTCACATCTATTTACAATTTTAAAAACACATTCACAATTATAAATACTTATAAACAGTTATGCACACTTATAAACATGTATTCTCATTGATAAACACTTATTCACAATTATAAATTTACTTATACATATTTATTTAAACATTTATAAATACTTAAAATTGCTTATAAATTATTCACATTTATAAAAACTTATAAACCTTTATTCACGCTTATAAATATTTATTCACACTTATAAATATTTATAAACATTTATAATTATTTATTGACATTTATAAACACTTATTCACATTTATAAATACTTATCAAAAGTTGTAAACATCTATTAAAAAATTTATAAACACTTATCCACGCTTACAAACATTTATTCACACATATAAACTTTTATTCAGGCTTATAAACACTTATTCACAATTATAAATACTTATAAACATTTATAAACACTTATTCACACTTATAAACAATTATGCACACTTATAAACTTTAATAAACACTTATTCACATTTACTAACACTTATTCACACTTATAAACAGTTAGTCACATTTTTAAACAGTTATTCACACTTATAAAAACTTATTCACAATTATAAACAATTATAATCATTTATTCACACTTATAAATACTTATACACACTTATTCACATTTATAAATATTTATTTACAATTATAAACACTTATATATACTTATAAATGCTTATAACAATTTATAAACACTTATAAATATTTATTCACACTTATTTACACTTACAAACATTTATGCACATTTACTCACACTTATAAACACTTATTCACTCTTATAAACATTTATTCACACTTATAAAGACTTATAAATATTTATAAATGCTTATTCATATTTATAAATATTTATTCACACTTACCAACACTTATAAACACTTTCAAATATTTAGTCACACTTATAAATATATATAAATAATTAGTAACACATGTAAACACTTATTCACACTTATGAACACTTATTAGCATTGATAAACACTTATTCAAACTTATAAATACTTATTTACACATATAAGTTATACTTATTCACACTTATAAATACTTGTAAACATTTATTCAAAATTATAAATACTTATTCTTAGTTATAAATACTTATAAGCATTTATAAATATTTATAAATACTTATAATATTTAGTCAAACTTAAAAATACTTATTCACATTTATAAACACTTATTAACACTTATAAACACTTATAAATATTTATTCACACTTATAAATATTTATAAATATTTATAGACGCTTATTCACTTTTATAAACATTTATTCATAACTATAAATACTTATGAACATTTATAAAAACTTATAAATATTTATTCCTGCTTATTCATATTTATAAATACTTATTCACACTTATAAATATTTATAATTACTTATAAACACTTATTCACACTTATAAATATTTATAAACACGTATTCACACTTATAAACACTTATAAATATTTATTCACCCTTATAAACACTTATAAAATTTTATTCACGCTTATCAATATTTATAAACATTTATTCACACTTAAAAATATATATAAACATTTATTCACATTTATAAACACTTATAAACATTTACTCATACTTATAAATATTATAATATATACTTATAAACACTTATAAACATTTACTCATACTTATAAATACTATAATATATATTTATAAACACTTATAAATATATGTTAACATTGATAAATGCTAATAAATATTTATAAATATTTACTCACACTTATAAATACTTATAAATATTTATAAACACTTATAAACATTTATAAATACTTATAAAAACTTATAAACACTTATTCATGCTTATAAAAACATTATTTACATTTGTAAATACTTATTCACACTTATTAATAGTTATTTACAATTATAAACACTTATAAACATTTGTTCACACTTAAAAACACTTATAAACATTTATTTTTACTTATAATTACTTATAAATATTTATAAAATTTTATAAATACTTATAAATATTACTCTCACTTATAAAAGCTTATAAATATTTATAAGCACTTTTAAACATTTATTCACACTAATAAATACTTATAAACATTTATTCACACTTCTAAACACTTATAAATATTTATTCACATTTATAAATACTTATTACACTTATAAACTCTTAAAAATACTTATTCACACTTATAAACTCTTATAAACACTTATAAGCATTTATTCACATTTATAAATACGTATAAATATTTGTAAATATTTATTCACACTTATACATATTTATTCACACTTGTTAACACTTATTTGCACTTATAAACAATTATAAACATTTATAAACACATATTCAAACTTATAAATAGTTATAAACACTTATTCACATTAATAAATCCTTAAAAATACTTATAAATATTTATAAATACTAATTCACACTTATAAACACTTACAAATACTTATTCACACTTATAAAAACTTATTCACATTTATTCACATTTCTAAAGATTTATTCACACCTATTTAGACTTATCTAAACTTAGTAACACTTATAAATAGTTATCCATACTTATAAACCTTTACAAAGACTTATTCACACTTATAAGCACTTATCCACACTTATTCACACTTAAAATACTTATTCACATTTATAAATACTTATAAATATTCATTCACATTTATAAACTCTTATTCACATTTATAAAAATTTATTCATACTTATAAACACTTATAAATATTTATAAATACTTATAAATATTTATTCACACTTATAAATAATTATTCACATTTATAAATACTTATAAACACCTATATACACTTATTCACACTTATTCAGACTTACAAACATTTAATCAAATTTATAAACACTTAAAAATATTTATAAGTACTAATTCACACTTATAAATATCTATAAACACTTATGCACCTTTGCAAATATTAATGAACACTTATACACACTTACACTTATAAAAACATATTCACATTTATAAATACTTATAAATAGTTATTAACATTTATAAACATTTTATTCACACTTATAAACACTCACAACCACTTACAAACATTTATTTGCACTTATAAACATTTATAAACACTTATAAACACTTATAAACAAATATTCACACTTATGAATACTTATAAACATTTTATTCATACTTATAAAATATATAAACACTTATTCACACGTATAAATATTCATTGACACTTATAAATATTTATAAACACTTATTCACACTTATTCATACTTATAAATACTTATTAACACTTATTCACACTTATAAATACTTATAAAAACTTATACACACCTATTCATATTTATAAACACTTATAAACATTTATTCACACTTATAAATACTTATTTACACTTATAAAAAATTATTCACACTTATATTTACAATTATTCACACTTATAATATTTATAAAAATTTATTCACAATTATAAACTCATATAAACACTTATAAATATTTATTCACACTCATAAACACTTGTAAATATTTATTCACACTTATAAACATTTATTCATACTTATAAATACTTATTCACACTTATAAATATTTATGCACACTTATAAATATTTATTCACACTTATAAATACTTATAAACACTAAATTACCCTTATAAGCACTTATAAACACTTATTACCACTTATAAATATTTATTCACATTTATAAATATTTATTCACACTTATTCACACTTATAAACACTTATAAATATTTATTCATACTTATAAACACTTATTCACATTTATAAATACTAATAAACACTTATTCACATAGATATAAATAGTTATACATATTTATTCACATTTATAAATATAGGTTCATATTTATAAACATTTATTCACACTTATAAATACTTATTAATTTTCATATACACACTAAAAAATAAATAGAAAAATAATTTACAAAATTTATTTTAAAATGTCACATAGAAACAAAACATAGACTTTGATAACATGACAAATTTAAAACATACACCATAGAAGGTGATCATGTGATAGTTCAACAATACAAAAAGTAAATAAAAATTTACTTTAAAATATAGAAATAAAACTCATATAAAATTAGTTTTAAAGTTACAACATATTTCACACAAAAATATGAACTCATGCCATAGTTTAACCACATATGAAATAGACATGCAAATTTATTCAAACATACATGGAGTTTATTTAAACATGCCAAATATAAAAAATTTCATAAAAAAATAATTATAACACACATAAAAATACTAAGCTCAATAAAGTCAAACTAAAAACATGCACAAAATGAATCCCAAAGTTCAAGCACACTTCACACTAAAGTTGAAACATATAGTATAAGTTATTGTCAAAGTTAGTACACTCTTCACAAGAGTGAATGTGAAAGTTCAAATATATGCATATGTCAAAGTACAAATGCACTAAAATGATTGTTATCAAAGTTAAAACACACTTCCCACAAAAGAAAATAAAGTGATTATCGAAGTTTAAACACATTTGACATATAATTAGTATGTTTCACACTTGGTTTATTGAAATATATATTTTAAACATTTACAAAATAAATGTTAAAATTTAACTATTAACATAAGTGAATATAAAAATTCAAAAAAAATTCACACCAATCAAATTGATTCTAAAATTATTCATAGATATAATAATAAAAAATGTCAATTGCCTCAAATAAATTGATGGATTTCAATAAATAATGTACACTATCAATTGGGAAGAGATTATGAAGTAGGCAATGATATCCAATTTGTGAGAAGGATAATTTTACTTTGATGGAAAATGTTAGGATGATTGAAGATGTTTTGCAGGCTCAAAAGAAGGTAATTATAGAAATTCAAGTTAATAAATCTATAAATCATATGAAAGGTAAAGAAACATTGAAAATAGAGGATGGGTGATAGGTTTTATCAGAATAGTCATCATGAATCTTTCAAATTGAATACTAAATGAAAGTGTATGTTGATGATTATTAGTAGAAGATATTAAAAACCCTAAAAACCTTGTTTATATTAAGGAGATGAAAGGGTTTCTTATTCCAAATTTTGCAAAATTTTGCGTTCCCAGGCTACTGTATGGACACAAAAAGAGGCCACTTTTCTAATCTGATAGTAGCCACTTTTCAAGTCTATTTTTGAAAAACACTTAGCCCCACTTAAACAATACAATAAATCATCAATTCTTGACAAATGAAACCTATACTTGATGGTGGTTTTGTTGATTTCTCTATAATCTGTGCACATTCTCCAACTTCCATCCTTCTTAGGACTCAAAATAGTTGGAAGTGCACAAGGGCATAAACTTTCCATTATCAATCCTTTATCCAACAATTTTTGCACATGTTTCTTAATTTCTTAATTCTCTCTCAGTGTCATCCTGTAGGCAAATTTATTTGGATGATTTTTTCCTGGAATCAAGTCTTTGTGATGGCTGATACTCCTTAATGGAGGTAAAGTATTCGGAAGATCATCCACTACTATGTCTTTATACTCTTTCAACATATCTTGAATTTCTTCAAAAAAATCAATTATCTTTGTGCTAGTAACTAAATTTTTAAGCTTTCCTATCAAAGAAAAGTTGACCTCTTCCATCTTAATGTGGTGTAAAAATTCTTTACCACCCATTAGCCTCACTCTAGATCTTGGTTCAGTGGAAAATCATTCCTCCTTCAGGGGTGTAAGAATGTGGTTCTGTCCATTTCTCTCAAAAGGGTAGGTATTGTCTCGCCCATCCTCCATAGCCTTTCTATCATATTACCAAGGCCTTCCAAGAAAAATGTGGCATACAACCATGGGCATAACATCATAGACTATTTGATCTTTGTAAGTTCCTATTTGTAAATCCACTTTACAATGTCCATTAACCAAGAGTTGATGTCCTTTTTACAACCATGACACTTTGTAAGGAGTAGGATGTGTTACATTTTTCAAGCCTAGTTTCTCCACCATCTCTGTTGAAACTAGATTGTCTATGCTCTCACTATCTATGATTACTTTGCAATATTTTCCTCCACTCTTGCATTTTGTTATGAATATATGATTTCTTTGAGGTCATTCTATCACCTCCTTGTTGGGTTTGAGTAACACCCTTTTCATTAAGAGCGATTCACCAACTTTAGGTTCATCATTATAAGTGATAGGTTCATGTACATCTTCCTCCTCTTCACCTTTAATAATGTGTACAATCCTTTGGTGCAAGAGAACCTAGGGATTGAGCCTTCAATTGTTTCTTGGAAAGGCCTCCAATTGGTTTGAGGTTTTGTTGGTTTGTTTAGAAAGGTTTAGGATTGGTTTGAAATGTTTTTTACTTTTTAGAGCCCACTCATAGGGTTAGAGTATAGGATGGGCAAAAATTGTAAAATTGCAAAATGTTGCTTGAGCAACATTTGCAACTTTCAAATGTTGCTCAACAACATTTGCTAAAAAGTTGCTTTGTGCCCAAATGTAGTTATGAGTCAGTTTGAATAGTTTCCTAGGTCAAAGGAACCTATTTCAGGACTTCCCTGGCCTTGTACGAAGGTTGGACCTTTTCTGGTTATATTTCAAAGAAGGAGAAGTACAAATGACTATATTATCACAATTTTTTATAATTTCAGTTAACAAGCATTGTAAATAGATTGAAATATCTAGTTTTGTGTATTGTAAGGCTTCATGTAATTGTTTCCTTTCATTTCAAGTACTTAGCATAGGATTTGATTCAATTTTAAGTGTTTGAATTGAATTAGAATCTTATTGGACTATTCTCTTCCAGTGAGGGAGTCTGTCTTGTAAATATGGCTCCACCATTCAAGTATCCTCCATTGGATTCCTATGGCCCACTAGGGATGGCTAGTGAAGTCTTTGTACATTCTTATCCCTTTTGTACAATTTTTTCAAGTGAGATTAGCTATTTTTAGTGCCTTGCCCTAGGCAAGACGGCTAGTGCCTAGCTAGGAGAAAGATGATAATAGACTTAAAGTTTGGATGCAAGGTTGAATTGGGTAGAGTGATCCAATGCATGGAAGATGGTCTTTAGGAGTTGGAAAGGCCCTACAAAAAATGGTGGCAATCGATGAATCTATTTGATCAAGTTTGAATTGAATTTTCACTAACTAGCCCTATTAGCCCCACTTTTAAGGACTTTGTCTCAAAGAGGTTTGAAGCACTGTACAAATAGTTTGGGGTCCTCTAACCATGGACATCTCAAAGGTTTTCCAAAAGGGTATCTGCATCCAAGATTGGTATGGGGGCTTGTTTGTGAAGTTTATAAGTTAAGGGAATTTAGGATCCTAATTAGGGCTACAAAGAACCACTAGACCTATTCATTAAAATGTGGAGTTCGATGGATGAATAGAAGAACTATGGGTTGAACTTCAAGAATGGAAAGTAGGGGAATGAATTAGAGTAAGTCCTACCCTGCAAGGTTTCTATGAAGAGTTTATATATGTTTGGTGGAATCTACCCTTGTAGGTTTAGTGAGGTGTGAGTTATTTTGTTGGTAGTGAGGATCTTGGAATTGGGTAAGAGAACCAAGTTTTCTACCCTTGGAATAGGGTTGTAGAGAGAAACCCTTGAAAGTATAGAGGAAAGACCTAGAAGTGAGTTAAGATTAACTCAGTGGAAGAGCCTCCCTATCATCCTTTGACTTGTGGTAGGATTTTTTGGACACTCATAAGATTTATGTCTGTATTTTTTATATTTAAAATATTTTCCAAGAAATCCTCTACCTCTACCTCTTGAATAAGGCCTTCCTCTAAAAGAGTCATTACCTTGATATGTTCATTCTTGTTGATGCAAGCTACTAGCTTCTTCTTTTTGTTCTTTCCATTTCCCTCTACCTCCTTGTGGTCCTCTTCCTCTAAAACTTTGACTTTCCCTCTTGAACTTTGTGTCAATTTCCTGGATAATTTCTCTTTGGCTTTAAGAGAATATTGGTATGCTTCCTCTAGTGTTCTAGGACAAAAAAAGTTAATTTCATATTGAATATTGTATTTCATTCCATTGAGATATCTTTCCACTTTTTCAACATCATCTTCAATGTGACCAACTCTAATGGTCAATCTATAAAATTCTTTTATGTAATCTTTAACCGCCATATCCTTTTATCTAAGATTTTGTAATTTCTTGAAAAGATTAAGCTGGTAATCTTTAGGCAAGAATTTACCTTTTAGTTTTGCCAACATTCTATCCCAACTATTGATCTTGGACATTCCTTGTTGCATCCTTTCATCTTGTACTCCATCCCACTAGAGGGAAGCATGACCCTTCAATCGGGTTACTGCAAATTTGACGTTTTCTTATTAGCAACATTTTCATATTCAAAATACTAGTTCATTACATAAGTACTTCCAACATTGTCTTGGATCTATCTCCCAGAATTTCTCTAATGATTCTTATCTCAACTCCTTCTTCTTCCTCTTCCGTTTGAGGTTCCACTGCTTCATCAATGACATCCCCTATGTTAGCTCTTCTTCTTTGTGCAAGTTCCATGGCTTCCAATTGTGCTTCCATGCATCTCCTTCCTTCCATAATTTCTACATTAGTATCTTTCCTTCCTGGACCTCTTCCTCTAGCTCGTGCTTTAACTCTAAGTGTCATCTCTTGGCAAAGAAGGTCTTGTCTCCCATTGATTGGGATTTCTTCACTTTTAGAGACCAGTAATAACAGAGGGCTGAAAAATTATTTTCTTCTGATACAAATTTTCATTTTTTTTGGTAAAATTAGAATGCTTATTCCTTCACTTTCTATGATAAATAATTTAGAAAAAAGATTTCAAATATGCAACCAACATAAACTTACAAATATTTTAGTAAAACCCCTTCAACGTCTATCTTAAATTGCTTAGTTACTAGAATGGAATCTTCAAAATGACTTATGGATTTGGATGCTCCTCAATTCTAGCTTTCTAGAACATTTTAAATTTCTCAATTTCGTTGAAAATCAAGAAAGTTATGGACATTTTACTGCGACTGATGTTTTTTTAACTGCTTCCCTCATATTGACGCCTTCTCTAACAACTCTTCACATAGAAGTGATCTGCAATTCAAAAAACACAAAAAATGATGGTGGCCTATTAAAACACAATGCCCATCCTTCTTTTCAAAGATTTTTGCAAACTAGTTCTAAAAACTACATGTACCAATATGGCCGACAAGTTTAGAAAGCCACGCAGTCACAACTCAAATCTTCAAAAAATGAGATCAGTTTATGAAGCACACCAAATGATGATTTGCAGATATGACCACTAGTCTTTTCATCATCAAACCAAGGTACTACACATTGAGATGGAAAGAAACAATCGCATGATCAACAAATACATGAGGTGAACGAACATTCACTCGGTCTTCTCAAATATTGATTGCAGCTGAAAGATAATGGTACCAGATTTGGAAGATCAAGACATTAATAGGCATAGGAAACGAACCTCGCTCTGATACCAGAAATGGTGTATGAACACAAAAAGAGGAAACAAAACTCTATAATTTTTAATTATAAAACAACACTAAAACAATCACACAATTTGTTTCTGTTTACACAAGCCTACTCTACCCTTTAAATCTTCCTGGCCTACAATATTTATAAGTAAATATGAAACCTCTCGTTCCACAAAATCTGGAATAGTTACTAACATTAACAATTATTGATGATCTAAAATTTTACCCAACTCTAAATTAGATAAAAACTGCTCGGTAGGATTATATTCTAGAAGCATAATCCTTGACTATGATTTGTTGCTTCTGCATCACAGACTCAATGAAACTGGAACCAAAATCTGTTCTCTGTGTTGGAAGTCCATTTTGCTAAACATTTTTTTTTAAAATCAAAGACTAAGCTTTACTCACCTGTGCTTAAAAATTCTTGAGAAAATGTTTCCATATTCGAAGTCATTAAAGATTTTGCTAAACATTTTTCTCAAGAAATCGAAAACTAAATTTTACTCGTCTGTGCTCTAAATTTGTTTGAAAATTTGTTCTCCACGCTGGAAGTCGTAAAGATCTTTCCAAACATTTTTCACAAAAAATATCAGACAGTTTTATTACTGTGTGCTTTAAATTACTTCCAAAAATCTGATTTCCATGTTGGAAGAACAAACAAAGATTTTGCATTTAAAATTATATCTTTCCCTAAAATCTTGTTTGTACAGGAATAGTTACAAGGGCAGCAGAAAGATTACTGGAAGTGAGCGGATCGACGATCCACATATTCACGTACATTGGTCTGCAAAATTATATTGTCAGGTACACTTTACATAATGGAAGAAATAAGTGCAAACAGAGCTCCCATCGAGAGAAAGCTATAAAAGGAGAAAATTTGTAATGTCCCCTTTCTTTTGATCTGTGACTCTGCAGCACTAAGTGACTGTTCTGTCAGCAGTTAGTGAGTTTTCCTATTAGTGGAAGAATAGGGCTCATCATAGAATAAAGACAACTATATTTTTTTTGTCTTTTTAATTGGAACAAGCCAGTTGTGTCTGTCAGATGAATAAACAATTCAGTCTTTAGTTAAAGGGTCTACTGGGTTCAGGAAGAGCATAGAAGCACAGAAGCTAAGATATAATCTATGATCTAGTGGCTAATGAGGAAAAAGCTGTCAGTGCATTTGTAACCTGCAATTTAAGTATTTCCAAATCAGCAAAAGTTTCACCTCTCTGTCAAAGAATAGATTTTTTCCAGGTCCGTTCGTCACAAATTTGTTTCAAAGTTAACAATCAACCACCCCCCAATGAATGGTATAGATTTATAAAATTCTATAATCTACAAAGACCTTTGAAACAGAAAAATAATTCTTGAGAAAGGTATATTTGGTCCATCACACACTAGAATTTCACTACAAATGTTAAATCTAAATCTAAGAAAAAGTCATTTGCATCATCACCAATGAATATTTAAAATGGTTGCTTATATTTAAATATCCTAATTTTGATAAATTGTTGAAAAAAATAAATTCTACCACAGATTATAATAAAAATATATTACATTCAGCGAGGATAGGAAAACCGAAGTGAACACAATGGAGAGCAAGAGCATTGTCTACTTTTCTTTTGGTTCACTCACATTCATTGTCATGATTGCACTGTGGCCACCGCTTCTCTCGGCTCAGAGCAGAGGACTAAAGAGTAATTAGTATGCAGCCTCCTGCCCGAGAGAAGAGGAGATTCTGAAGGAGTAAGTCTATAATATGTATCAAGAACATGGCAATACTGTTGTTTCCTTTCTCAGAGCTATTTTCCATGATTGCATGGTCGAGGTATCCTTTTGAGATCTCAATCTCTTTCACTTAGGGGTATGTTTTGTTTTAATGGGTAAGTTGCATATTTTGGGTTTAATGGCGTGTTGCTCTGAATGCAGTCTTTGTGATGCTCCAGTGCTGCTTGATACGAGTGGGAGTGTGGTGTCTGAGAAGCGCACTTGAGAAGGAATGCCCTAGAGTTGTCTCATGTGCTGACATTGCTGCTCTTCCAGCCAGAGATGGAGTCGTCATGGTGATTGAATTTTTTATCTTTGATTTGGGTTAAAATATAAACCACCAAGATCAATGGCTAAAATGCACATCTATCTGAAAAAGGCCATTTTTCTTTATTGGGTGAACTTTAAATACATATGTTGTATGATCAATCTGGTATCTCTACCCTGTTGATAATGCTTCACTGAGTGATTTTAGTGATAATTGAAAACAGGGAGAAGAGATACTGTCTCAACTGTTCTATCACGATTTGGCAGAAGCAGTTGTTTCTCTTTTAGGTGTGATTTCGTTTTCTCAATTTTTATTAAAATGATAGATGATTTGACAATTTGAACATAGAGAGAGGACCGTTGGCATTGAAAACTCAGAGGACTGTGGTAGTGATCTCTTTGGGCTAATGATGACTTCCAACAAGAAACAAGAGGGAGGAAATAAAATGAGCATGAGAATAGATGAAATAATTTTGGAATGGAATTTGAAGTCATCACTGTGTTGGGTAAGGCTCCGTTTGTTTGTGGGAATTGGAATTTGAGACAAAATCTGATTATCTTAAAATCAGGTTTTGAAATTCCGGTTTTGTGTATTCGGAATATAGTTTGGACCGTTTGGTTCACCCGGAAGATGGCTGAGACAATCCATATTTTGCGTTTGGTTGCCATTTTCAAAATTGGAATTAGAAGTGAGAAATTCTTATTTTTGTGTTTGGTTTGCAATTTCAAATTGGAATTGGAATTACATTATCCATTTTCTGTGTTTGGTTCTACATTTTCAATTGGAATTAGAATTTGACAAGAAAATTTAAGTTTTTATAATTATTATATAATGTTTTAATTTAATATTTTATTTTTGTTGTCCATTTTTTATTTATAGTTTTTTTTTTATTAATTTAGATTTTTTTTATAGAAAATCATAAACAAAATTTATATATTTTTTTCAATATTGTGAACAGTAAACTTAATTTTTTTAAATAATTTTATACAATATTATAAACAATATTATAACAAGAAAGCAACTATAGCATTGCTCGATATCACATCAAAATATAAATAAGTCATATAGTCCACATATATATCTATTTCTGGATAATGACCCAACAAATGACCGAAGTAAATAGTAGGATTGTTGCACAAAGTAAACATTGTAAAAACATGATTTTGGCTTTATATGTAGCCTGCACTTTTGGAATAGTTTTTTCGCGCACTTTGCAAGACTTGCACTTGTCCTCCACAACAGGTATATGTGGAGAATGTGCAGATGATGTAGATAGTGACGAGGTGTCATTGGCCCACCGAAAGTACTGACATCCACCGCCATCCTACAATACAAATCTAAGTTAGTCTCACTATAATGACTAATATTTATTCTTTGTAAACATTTAAATACTGTGCAATTAACAACCTTTTTTCTTATTTTTGCAACTCCAAAATTTACGATCTGGATTATCCTGCACGTGTGACATCCTCAACATGCAGCGCAATTCATCACCACACTCACACATAGGGACATTGATCATAGCCATCAACACTGTATCAAGAAAAGTTTTGTTCATTCATATATAACAACATGACTATATTCCATGAGTACAAATTGAAAAAGTTTCATTTATGTTGATATTACAAATTTATAGAAAAAAATATAATGACAACTATAGCATCAGATGGAAGTTTTTGGGAAGAACAATATCCATGAACTGAATGGTGGTGTGAAAACACACCATTAAATAAGAAAATGAAAGGAAATTCATGCTCTACACCCTTATGCCCCACATTTGATGAGAAACCATCTATATTCCGCTCATTCTTCCCATTACTTTCTGTATTGTTAGATGGTCAATCCTGCATCTACAAAGTATACATGATAGAAAAACTAAAACTTGTTTATTTTTAAATGGAATACACCAAGGAGTACCATCATAAATATTGATCGTTTACAAACATGAACAGTAAACAATCATCAGATAGTTCATTTTTTTTCATCATATGTGAATATTTTTGGCATCAATGTTTCAAATAGCTTTTGGATTCGATTGTGTAGATAGTTTTGGATCACACTCTGTGATCCATCATCAGGATGAAAGAGACCAAAGTGATTGCAACAGACCAACATGATGGACTTTTCTTTCAATCATTTTTCTCTCTTCCATCCTGATGAAGGATCATAGAGTTCTTTCGTAAATGTTGATGCCAAAAATATCTACAAAATTGAATCCAGAAGCTATTTCAAACATATTTAATGTCAGCATATGTGTAGTCTCATAACTATCCATTTATGTTTTTGTACCTATCACGTGATTTTTAAAAATGAAAAGAAATTGAAGATGAAATAGAGCATTGAACAAAGTAGAATTATTTAACTTAATTTTGTAATGCAACAATAATAACAAGAAGGTTAGGGTATATACATACAGAATCATGAACAATACAGTCGTCTACCAAAACACATTTATAAAATCATGTTTGAAGAACTAGAAATGGATAGTTATGAGACTACACCTTAACAATGCATTAAATGAAGCATTCATCATGTGGTACTCCTTTGTGTATTCCACTTAAATATGTTAAAAACAACAACACTAACAAATGAAATCAATGGTCAAGGGAGGGCAAGATCTTGCAATACCAAAACATTAAACCAATATGCACCAATATGCAAAAATACCATATCTAGTAACTTTGAAAGCAAGGCATAAAAGCAACAACACTAACAAATGAAATCAATGGTCAAGGGAGGGAAAGATCTTGCAATACCAAAACATTAAACCAATATGCAAAAATACCATATCCAGTAACTTTGAAAGGAAGGCTTACATGCAACAAGTGCACTTAATTGGTGTCATAGCTAGGAGCACAAGTATTACATTTTGCAACATAAAGAAATATTTAAGCTCATAAAATCCATAAATATTCCACATTGGATTAGAACTCCAAATTTCAAGTTTCACAATATGTTAATTATGATCAAAACATAGTTTTAGAGATGACTACCATTGATGGACCTCTGAAAGCACTCAAAATTCAAAGGACAAGAGAGAAAAATGAAAGAAATAACTTGATTGTGTTGACACATGATCCCAAGAGAAGTTTTGAAACATCTTTGCATGGTAATTGAGAGAGCAAGATGGGTTCAACTTGTATTCCAACATAAATATCTTTGAATTCCATTTTTCATAAGAGTGCTGACAAACTATATTTTGTAATGGAGATATACCAGTGTATACTATAACCAGTGTATACTATTATATAGCCATTGGCATATAGTCCAATCAGTGGACAAACTTAACAACATCTTGAACATGCATTGCATGTTCAAGATGTTAAGTTTATTTTATCCACTAATTGGACTGTATGCCAGTGGCTGTTAACATCAATCACAAAGTTTCATGTCTTTTTTATTCATCTGTAAATGATACTTTGTGATTGATGTTCTAAATACTATAACCAATGTATACTATTATATAGCCACTGATTTGTTGAAAACTTTGTTAAGATCCTTTGTCTTGGAAGTAAGGCTTCAAATGACATTATACTAAAATTTTTATAGCTTTGTGTGATTAGGGCAATTTCTATTTGGTTGATGGTAATAAAAAACTTAAATCATCTGTAATTCTAATATACCCACACATGCCAAGATGGTTCATCAAAGTTCCAAGTGTATACTATTATACAACCACTTATTTGTTTAAAACTTTGTTAAGATCCTTTGTTATCTTAGAGCCCTGTAGGAGATGGTACAATAACAGCACAAACAAGAGCCAAAATCATCACACTGAAATAGAGGGCACAGTCTACTGGTCTTAACTAGACCTTTCTAGACAATTTCTCATCCATTTAATGGGTAATTCATTTGCCACATGCCACATCTATTTGTGAGAATAAGTTAAATACTATCTATTTGTGAGAAATAGATAGTATTGTATTTTAGAGATAAATGTAAAGTTCTTCAAATCTGTAAATATGTATTGTATTTTAGAGATCCATGAAGCTCCTTTGAGTTGTAGCATTCAATCTATATTTCATTTATTGTTTTGGCTTCATGTCTATGAAGGAATAAATACAAGGAGCCAAACTATGAACCCTTTTAACATTTATATATGACAACAAAGACATGAACAGATTTATCCTTTATTTTCTTGAGTTTCATAATCTGCATCAAATTTGTCTATTTGATTGATATTTTTCCATGAAGTGGATTCATCCTCTTTTTTAATTTTTAACTACATATATTTAAGATGTTGAATTTATTTATTGGATTGATAATAATGTTTTTTCAAGAAAACTTCTAAAGCTCTTGCACAAGACTTGTTGAAACCAATGTGTACTTGTCTAAAATGTGAATGCTACCTTAATTAGATGTGGAAGACTCAACCATGTGACACTCATTTAGAAAGATAGGTGGCTATGTTTAGTGGTTCATTGTTGGCTTACATGTGGTCAAGATGGATACATCTGGTAAAGATGTGGAAGGACTATACAAAGAAATCTACTAAGACCATAATTAATAGGTAAAGAAGAAAAACCATTGCTAGAGAGAGATATAAATTGATGAAACTTTTTTCAAAATTTCTTTTGGATAGTGCGTAGTCCTAAAACAAGAACCTTTCATAACTTGCAATGCTCAACATACACCATTTATTGAAATTCACCTGCAAGTACATTTCCACCCACACCCACATCATTAGAACAGATTTCAAGTTTTGACCTTTATTTCATTTATAAGACAATTCTCTTGATGTCCCAAGGTGTTATAAATCTCTACTATTCATATAATTTTGTCACACAGTTGAGATCAATCTACGGTAATTATATTTACAAGGTCATTTCCATTTCAGATGTACATCGCCCATCTAAATATGCAGATGCAAAACAATTCAAAAATAGAATTGAGAGAGCATCTATAAACATATCTAACACATAGAGCAAGTATAACTTTAGTCCAAACCATAAAATCTTTTTGATAATAAGGCATATCTCAGGGTTCAGACATGGACAACCATAGAATTATTTTAGCAACCATGAAGGAAAACAAAATAGAAAGGGATGTATTAGTGACCTCATCCAACTTTGGAATAAATGACCAGACAATCTACCTCAATAAAAATAGCAGTAAGCACACCTCTCTACAAATGTTCCTAGTGTTAAGGTGGTGGCATTATTGCAAGCCACATCCAGACAAGGCAGACGTAAGTTCTAGGATAAATGTTGAACCACAAGAGCCCTTCATACATGAACTCCAAGCCAAAGGCATATACGGTCGATGTTGAGAGCTACAACTAACCCAAGTAAACTAATGATTCCAAACAATACTAATCCACTAGATATAATCATATAACTAGTAATAATTGCAATTTGAATACAGGAGCATCATTTATCTAATCATGAAATTTTTTAAGCATGCTAAACAGTCAGACTTAACCAGTATGCTGTCACAAAACCCCTACATTGGTAAAGTCCTATTGCTAGCAATATGAGATTTAGCTCAGTGCATATCTAATCAGTAAAACAAAAACTAAAGAAAAAAAAAATGAGGCCAAAAAATCCACAAACAATAAGTAGATACTAGATTGTAGGTATTTCCATAACAAAAGGACATGCAAGAGAGAGTAGTATGAGTGACATTGTCCCACAGTCTACTGCCTACATTCATATGAATAAAGAAATTCATGCCCATCAATCTACTGCAAAACAAAATTCATGCCCATCAATCTATTGTAAAACAAAGATCACTAAAAAAAGGCTTGAAAGCATAAGTTGCTATTGGCAGTGGGTAGTGGGAATCTTGACAAGATCTAAACTATCTAGAAGATCATGATGAAGCAAGCATAGGCATTGGAAGAAAGATCATGATTACGCAATAACCAGTATTGCCTCTAAGTTTAGAAAGTATTTAACTTATTCTCACAAATAGATGTCCATGTGGCATATGATTATATATTCTATTTGAGCAAAAAGGAACAACAGTCTGTATGATAAATGAATGCCACATTTTATGCATATAGAACTCTATGCTTTCATTGATGAATAGTGAGATGAAGTGTTACCATAGTAATGTCAAATTAGAAGAACATTAATTATAGCATAATGTCAATTTTATAGCCTTTTATAGGCTTCCAACACATTTAAAATCACACAACAATACATAATTAGATGTCCTTTTAAATATAACTATAAATCACCATATGTGGCTACAATCCAGTCCACTCTCTCATCCTCAGTCATCAATAAGAACCATTTGGCTCTTTCACATTGACCCATGAAGGTTTTATATACCCTCAGGAATACACCTCAACTCAATCTGGGGATGGATTTGAGAGCGTCATATGCATTCATCAAAGCATTGTCATGAGCAGATTCATCAATTTGGATAAGGTGAACATTGCTCATGCCCTCTTTTATTTTCTTCATTGTTTCACACATGGATTCCAAGGAAGCGTCCATACTTGCCTTCCTCCTCTTTCCCACCTTTCTAACTAATTATGTAGGAGTCCCTCTAGTACTTGTTGTTGCAGTGGACTAATTGGAATTATAAGGGTCTTCGTCCAAATCAATAGCACTATCAAGATGTATATTGAAACCAAGTTCCTCTTCATCATTCACAACAAATGGCTCTTCCAAAGGGTTCCCTTCTTTAGTCTCAAGGGTCATGGTAGCTACATTACCTTCAGCAATGTCATTACCCACAATTGCAACCAATTCATTGAAGTACACAAAGGGCTGCCTCTTATACACTTTGGCATTTTTGAACTCTCTTCTCTGCATGTTGGCATAGATAAACGGATTAGGTTCTTTGTCTTTCAGTATTAACCTTAAAAGAAGGCAATATTATTTCCATCAAAATAGTAGAGAGATCACCCTACCTTCAGAAGCTCCTCCCACATGCTATCCTCAGCATCCATGCACTGAGTTGCCTCGTTCCAAGCAAAACCACTTGTATTCCTGAGTTCTTTCATCACTCTATAGGAAAGCTTCCAAGTTTTCAACTTATTTTTCAAGTTGTCCTTGGATAGATGGACGTTCATATTAGTGTTGAACCGCCTCTCAATTGTGGACCACATTTCTTTTTTGAAGCCTCCGTCACATTTTTTGCCTAGTTGTACTTGCTCAAGGAGCAAGTCTAGAAACTTGTGTTCCATTTCCTTTGTGCACATTATCTTCTTTGAGGAAGGAGATATCTAGCTTGTGTTACCAATATCATCCATGTTCAGCAATAATTCTATGTATGCCATGTTGTGTATACAAATTGTTATTAATGGTATCAAAGTATCTTCATACATCAATTTACTCAAATAAAACACATTGACCCATACAAGTCCATACTTGCAGATAGAAAGTATCATGTATATCAAAGTATCTTCATACATTAGTTTTCTCAAATAAAACACATTGAGCCATACAAGTCCAATACTTATAGATAGAAAGAGAAGAAAAATGAAACCATCATGTATATCAAAGTATCTTCATACATTAGTTTACTCAAATAAAATACATTGAGCCATAAAAGTCCAATACTTGCAGATAAAAAGAGAAGAAAAAGGAAACCATGATGTATATCAAAGTATCTTCATACATCAGTTTACTCAAATAAAACACATTGACCCATACAAGTCCAATACTTGCAGATAAAAAGAGAAGAAAAAGGAAACCATCATGTAGTCTTGAGTCATACAAGAACAACTATTCTCGGGATCTATACTCTTCCCACATTCTACTTGCTATATCATCTCGGAAGTGTACCCACTAGTCTCTATCACACTAAGACAACCCATATGTCTTCAGCATTGGTACATCTACCCCAACATGATCATCTTCCTCTTTGGTGACAATTTCTGATGGAATGACATCCTCTAACGTAATGTAGTTGTGTAGTATGCAACATGCTAATACAATATGGGCTTGTGTCATGATAGGGTAAGCCATGACATGCCTCAAGATTGGAAAACGCTGCTTGAGAATACCAAATGTATGATCTACTAAGTTTCTAAGAGAGGAGTGTCAATGGTTGAACAACTCTGCTCGAGAGTTTATTGGATTCTCTCTTGAAAACTCCTTCAGGTGGTAGCGTGTACACCGATAAGGAGAAAGAAATCCAGGTGCATTGGGATATCCAACATCCACTAGAAAATATTTTCCTACATAAATAAAGTATATTATTAAAATGTAAAACATTGATTGTACCCTTGAGTATATTAAACTATGATTTGGCTTACCATGGGGAACAATAAGAGGATCTGCTCTTGACAGAGCTGAAGCTAGAACATGACTATCCGTGGTAGACCCTTCCCAACCAGCAAGGTAGTACTGAAACTTATGATCAAAGGAACACACACCCATAACATTTTGCAACAGGTTTCCTTTTCTATCACGATATTTACCCTACATGTCGACATCGATGGTGACTAGTATATGGGTTCCATTGATAGCTCCAACATAATCCTATACGATATGATACAATCATCAATTCCATGGTCAACCAATAATATGATAAGGATAAAAATCCATACAAGAAATTTGTAACAACACAACAATTACCTTGAAGAATGGATCAAAATGTTCGTTCCCACTAATTTCAGGAAGAGTGTTTGCACTAGGTGGTAGAAAGAAATCCTTGTCGAGTCCTAAGATAGCCCTCAACACCTTGTGGAAGTATCGACTGATTGTCTCTCCCGAGTGCCCAAAGTTGTGGGCAATCTTGCGGTTCCTTAGATTGTGGCCAACGGTGTGGAGGAACATCACAAGTTGTTCTTCTAACGTTAAGTGTATCATATCTATCAAGGTTCCTTTCAGCCTTAGGATAGTAGCTAGATGAAAGAAGGCTTCCTACTCATGCGAATCTGATCATGACAATCCACATTGTTGGAATGAATAACCATTCTTTAAAAATCATTTCCTTTTCTTTTTCATTTACCCATTTGTGCATTGCCTTCTCAGGTCACCACTATTGTGGCTATGACAACACAAGCAATAAGAGCTATGAGAAGATGAGAATATGTGTTCTCCACAACTACCCATCGTAGAACGTCAATATTATTAATAGGATCCATCAATGGCCTAAAATGTGGACAAACAAAATGATATGAACAAGGAAATGTGGACATAATCACAAAGATATGCATTCATCCATCACATAAAGCACAAAAATGTTTACTTTCCTTAATTTGTTTATAAATATTGTGGCCTTTCCAATTTTGTATCCTCAAATCTGAACAAGTATGGGTTGGAGAAACAAAAAGAGCCCTCTTTGTATTGGTTTGAATTTGTTTCCTATTTGTAGTTCAGTCTTCTTGTCTGGTTATGAATGCTACATGAAAAGGATTATCTAGAATATTTAATTAAGAAAATGTGATTAAGATAGCTTTTAAAAATATTGCAGCATCCATTTCCTTTGTCTCACCATCCCAACAAAGGGTTAAGCCCAGTCACAACAATCTAACAATGTCTTAAAACAATGGTGTCCACTAAATCTGCCAATAACTAATTACTTTTAGGCACAAGATGGTTTTTTTAAACATCAATTTCCTAAATGGAATTAAAAAAAAACTTCCAAGGACACTCCTTATTTTCTAGGTACCCATAGATTAGTTTATAGTAGACTGTGGTATCGGTCAACACCTCTTTAATCAAAGCATCATCAAGCAGTCAATACTGCTTCCTTCACAAGCATAAGTAGTTATTACTTCAACTCTATTTTACTATTTGCAAAAAGAGTTCTACACTTTCAGATGTAGACCGAGTAGTTCTCCAAATGAATTTTCCCCAATCAGTTGGTATTTTCAAGTTCCAAATATATGATTTACTATTTTTCCTCCACTATATGGTTTGGTCTTCCACTGCGTTCTTCACTATGAGTTCACCAGTGGATTTGGTTAATGACATTTTGGCACTAAAGCTTGTTCCCCTATTTTCAGTTTTGAGACACTAAATAACAGCAGCAATTTATACAGTGTCTGTGAATGGTCACAGGAACATCTTATCCTAGGTGATCAGACTAGGTTGATTTCAACTAGACTTTCAAAGAAATTGGGATTTGATGCTATTATCTTTGTTGAATCTAGAATCCCTTCTTAACAGTTTTAGAACTCATGCCATTCACTTCTTGTCACAACAATCTCTACTCCGCTGATTTATTTGCAATGGAATATAATCGGTTATTACACTATTGCAACATTTATTCATTTCACTAGTTAAACACAAAATAAATACCTAACTAGGGCATCGGCTTGAAGCGTAGGTACTGACTACTTATTTCTGAGTGTTGAATGTTTTGACAAACCTTCCCTAATTTTCTTTTCTACCATCGGCATTGGGATCCCATGGTGAGGTTGCAAATTAGGGGCACGACTCCATGATAGAACCAACACCAAGATTTTAGTCGGTCTGACAATGGGCGTCGCATTGTTCTGGTGTGCTTAAAGTGTAATCAAAACAATTACAATCTCATAACAAAACTTTATTATGATAGTCAATACCGATACATCTATTACTCGGTCGATAGTGCTACTGTGAAACAATTTCTTTCTAGTAGTTTAATGCCGTGGGCACATCAAATTTGGGTTACAACAGTTATGAATCTATATCTAATAGAGAATGTGCTATGGAATGAATAAGAAGTGAAGAAGAGAGAGATCCCCTAATTATTGACTGATTAGAAAAATGAATAAGTAAGAAAGATTTTATGTTAGAATTATTACTAAAGTTAGGGAAGGATTAAGAGCTAAGGTTGAACAGATAGAGTTTACTTTTCAAGTAACTTAATGAATCCTTAACCTAAATTTATGGTGCTTGAACAAGGTCTGATTAACCTTGCTCAGGGGAAAAGCTTCTTCCAATAAAGTGGGAGGCATTCTCAAATACTCCAAACAATGATTATTTATTGAATAGCACAGTCAGACATCACAAGTTCCATTGCCCAATGTTTGATCAGCTCCATAGTAGGGTAAGAGATATGAAATCTTGTTGCAAATACTAGTAGGATTGAAAGCAGGGATTGGGTAATGGATGGCTACTGATATCCCATTACGCATCTCAATGTTATAAGATTATACTTGGAAAAAGGCTTGAATCCTTGAGTGATATATTAGAAGGTATGACTTAAGGCTTTTATAATTTGTGTGAGCTACATTATTATTTTCAGTTAGATAAAGATAAATTATATGAATGCATGAGTAATAATTCATGATAGAAGTACAAAATTACAATCACTGAGATGACTTGATCATGATTCTACCAATAAGAATTATGTTATTCTAATAACGGTTTATCTAAAATTTGAGCCTGAGCTAACAGTTTATGAGAGAAATTAAAATTATTATCATGTTGGGAGGATGGGAAGTTGTATGTAATGTTACCGTTGAATCGTTACTTAGAACAAGAAAAAGGTAATTTGGTTATAAGGTTACATTAGAAAATAATTATCAACAAAAAGAAACAATTAGCTTACCTGTGTTAAGTTGTATAAAAAAACAATTTGGAGAGACTTGCTGCTAGCACCTTTGACTTGTAAAGCATCATACGGAATGTCAGGAGTGCCATGCATCCTCCATTGTCCACCATAGTTTCAAAACTTTGAGCTGGAATAGTAGTTTCATGGAGCTTATTTTTCCTTATTAGCAATGTGTACCCTTTTAAACAGTCTCCGCAATGTGCTATCATTTAGTATAGGCTTACTAGAAAAGCCTTTCTTTGTGCTATCTAACATAATGCTAGAACTTGTATTTTTTATGTCATTTGAATCAGGCTTACTAGGTACTGGATTACAGTGACACTTTAAATGGTTTACGTGTAGTTTATAAGCATCGTCTGGTCTACCTACTGTGCACAGACCATCAACAAGTAACCCATAAGTTATTTCATTAGGAACAAATCCAGATTCCAACATTTTCATAAAGAGGTCAGGAGCTAAATGAACAAGACCGGATTTGCACAGAAAGTTTATTAAGGTGTTGAAGGAAACTATGTCAGGACCAAAGCCTACACTATGCATCGTGTCAAATGTTTTCTTTGCTGCTTCTATATCTCGAGCTTTGCAAAAGCCATCCAGTAGAACATTATATGTATAGCAGTTTGGAACCACACCACTGTTGCACATCTGATTATACAATTCACGGGCATCTCCAGGCCTGCCAGCCTTAAAAAGTACATAGATAATGACCATGAAAGTAACAACATCAACATAGCACTTTGATTCTAATGCCCTCCTGAAAAGTTTCATTGCTTTGTGTACTTCTCCTATTTTCATATGTCTAATTGCAACTGTCAGTACATCACAAAATGAAAAAAAACAAGAACAGAGAGCGTACTCAGAATTTGGGTTTTTGGTATTGAAATCCACTTCAAAGGTTTCCTGTCGCAATCCCTGATTGGACATACAAATATAGACTTCCATTGCTGCCTAACGGATCCAACTGTTACCATACCAGTGGTAACTGTTTGGAAACCGAACTATCATTCTTACAACACTGTTTATTGCCTCTCATTTACGAGATTGTCAATTAACAAGCAGTTGAACCTTGGATTATGATTATGAGAGCCAAAAGAAGCATCCGCTCTGGGAACAAGACTAAATCTATGTCACAGTTTTATATACTACTAAACTTAACAGTTTCCATTTCTCATGTGAAATAAAGCAATAGTGCCGCCTATTAACAGAACTGAAGATATTTTGAATTATAGATGATTTACAGATATTTTGAACTGTGGGTGATGATTTAAGTTTTTTATTACCATCAACCAAATAGAAATTGCCCTAATCACACAAAGCTGTAACAAAGTTTGGCATTGTCACAAACAAAAAAAGACACCTCAGTTCCAGCCTATTCCCGCACAAAACAATAAAAACTCTTCAATATGAACAAATAACCCTGCTAAAAACCATTTTCAAAGCCCTGCTAAAAGCAGGATCAATATAGAAATTGCCCTAATCACACAAAGCTATAAAAATTTCAGTATAGTGTCATTTGAAGCCAACCATCTTGGCATATGTGGGTATATTAGAATTACAGATGATTTAAGTTTTTTATTACCATCAACCAAATAGAAATTGCCTTAACAAAGTTTTAAACAAATCATTTGACAAACTAGATTGAAAATAGGATGAAAGCTGAGAAAAAGCGTATCGAGAAGAATAGTCGAACAATGCAGATTTTGAAACCCCTCATGAACTTTTCTTTTTCCATAGTATCCCCCACTCACATGAAACTACAATGCATTTTAAACCTAGTCACAAACTTTTTGCAAGAGTTTGTCGCAAGATGAAACCCTTGCACTTGCATACAACAGAGACTTTTACATCTGTAGAGAGCCAAACCCTTTGAAAATGGTGAAACAAAACCCAAAAATCAAAGCGGGAAGATGACGGACCCGACCAATTATTAAATTTGGTTCAGAAATTATGAAAACTAGAATATGAAAACAAATTCCACCTCCTCATTGGGAAGATGGTGCCACTGGTTTTACGGCCTAAACCAAGTTTTGCCCCACATAACCCAAATTGCAAATTCAGGAACCAAACAATGAATTTTGTGGAAATCGGGAAGTGTCACCACCAATTATGGTCCAATTCTAACAAACAAACGGGGCCTAATGGAAGTTGAGAAATTTATTTTGGTGGTGAAACAAGTGTTAGTGGTGGAACAGATTATGCTAATAGTACCGCCTTGTGGATGGTACAGAGTATAATATTAGTAATAGTGGTTTTGCACGATAAGAGCTTGGATTTGGAAAGGACAATGATTAAGTAATTCAAGGGAATGGATTTTGACAATGAAACATTACATATGCCCTCCTCGAGAGGTTGCAATGCCTCTACAGTTTTTGGGTTGAGGATTTGTGAGAGGAAAGTAGTTAGACTAGGAATACAATCTTATTCATTTATATTTATAATTTTTGTATGATAATTTGAATTTGTGGAGGTCTGGTTTATACATCTATCATTTTTCCCAATGTAAATGTAAGTAGATGGCTTCTATGATTTACATTTTATATTTTAGTTTATTCTAAGGACAATTACATTTGAATAAGTCATACTTAACACTACATTTCCATCGACCCAAAAACCCTTGATTCAGAAAAAGTTCTATAAACTTCTTGTCACTTACCTACATGGAATAGGTTTGATTCATTGCATGGCTCTCTTAAAATGTCAAAATTACAGAAAACTCTAGCATTTCCCTAATTATAAGAGCTCTAGTATATCAGTAGCCTATAGCAAAACCTCCTTGTGCAATGGCTTGGTGCTATACAATATCAAAACTTTCCCCAATGATATTTTTTTAGATTAGTCCACCTAGGGCAGTGCTCAAAATAATTATGAGTTGGGAGTGTAACAAGATGTTACATATGATATTGGTGGCTTCGTGATAGAACAGGTTGTGGACTTCAATGCTCTTTAGGTGTACATAGAGATATAAATCGAACTTATCATTAATTTCATGTCCGTTGTTGTTGTATTGCAAAATATATTTTAAAACTAGCTTATATATATATTACACCGAGAGTAATCCTTCTGAGGTGCCTATTGCAGCTTGCAATTTAAAGAAAATAGGCACCTCGAGAAGGATTACTCTTGGCGTAATATATATATATATATATATATATATATATATATATATATATATATATATATATATATATATATATATATATATATATATATATATATATTGGGTTTAATGTTGTAAAAAAAATTTGTATATATATAGTTCTAAATTATAAATTATTAAAATTATTTGAAACCGGGTAAGAGTTAGGGTTAGTAGGACATTTAACATTATGACTTAGGGTTTGGGTAAGAGTTACGGTTAGGGTTACATATAGGGTGAGAGTTAGGGTTAGTAAGATATTTTATGGTATGAGTCAGGGTTCGAGTTAGGCTTAGGGTTAGGGTTAGGGATAGGGTGAGAGTGAGGGTTAGGGATAGGGTTAGGGATAGGGTTAGAGTTAGTGTAACATTAAGGTTTTAGATTAGGGTAAGGGAATAGGATTAGGGTTAGGTTTTAGGAATTTTAATGTTTATATATATATATATATATATATATATATATATATATATATATATATATATATATATATATATATATATATATATATATATATATATATATATATATATATATATATATATATATATATATATATATATATATATATATATATATATATATATATATATATATATATATATATATATATATATATATATATATATATATATATATATTAGGTTTAATGTTGTAAAAAAAAATAGTATATATATAGTTCTAAATTAGAAATTATTAAAATTATTTGAAATCGGGTAAGAGTTACAATTAGGGTTACATATAGGGTGAGAGTTAGGGTTACTAAGATATTTTATGTTATGAGTCAAGGTTCGAGTTAGGTTTAGGGTTAGGGTTAGGGATAGGGTGAGAGTCAAGGTTAGGGTTAGGGTTAGGGATAGGGTGAGAGTTAGTGTAACATTAAGGTTTTAGATTAGGGTAAGGGAATAGGATTAGGGTTAGATTTTAGGAATTTTAATGTTTATGTATATATATAGTTATAAATAATAAATTATTAAAATGATTTGAAATGGGGTAAGAGTTAGGGTTTAGTAGGTCATTTTATGTTATGACATAGGGTTCGTGTAAGAGTTAGTGGTAGGGTTAGGGTTATTGATATGGTGATAGTTCATGTTAATAGGGTTAGGGTTTGGGTAATAGTTGTAATTAGGGCTAGGGTTAGGGATAGGGTGAGATTAATGATGTGGTTAGGGATATGATGTTAGGTTTAGAATTATGATTACTATCATATTTAGTGTAACATTAATGTTTAAAAATAGGATAAGGGAATAGGATTAGGGTTACAATTATGATTACTATCATATTTAGTGTAACATTAAGGTTTTAGATTAGGGTAAGGGACTAGGATTAGGGTTAGATTTTAGGAATTGTAATGTTTATATGAAAACAAATAGTTATAAATAATAAATTATTAAAATGATTTGAAACGGGGTAAGAGTTAGGGTTTAGTAGGTCATTTTATGTTATGACGTAGGGTTCACATAAGAGTTAGTGGTAGGGTTAGGGTTATCAATACAGTGATAGTTCATGTTAATAGGATATGTATGTTACAGTTAGGGTTAGGGTTACGATTAGAGTTATGATTACTATTATATTTAGTTATTTCATGAGGGTTAATTGTGGGTTAATGATGTGATGCACAGTGTTATGTGTTGATTAGTATTAGGGTTGTAATTAGGGCTAGGGTTTGGGTAAGAGTTGTAATTAGGGTTAGGGTTAGGGATAGGGTGAGATTAATGATGTGGTTAGGGATATGATGTTAGGTTTAGAATTATGATTACTATCATACTTAGTGTAACATTAAGGTTTAAGATTAGGATAAGGGAATAGGATTAGGGTTACAATTATGATTACTATCATATTTAGTGTAACATTAAGGTTTTAGATTAGGGTAAGGGAATAGGATTAGGGTTAGTGGTAGGGTTAGAGTTATCGATACGGTGATAGTTCATGTTAATAGGATATGTAACGTTATGATTTATGCAAAAAATTAAAAAGTACGTTACAGTTCTAGGGTTAGGGTAACGATTAGAGTTATGATTACTATTATATTTAGTTATTTCTAGAGGGTTAATCATGGGTTAATGATGTGATGCATAGTGTTATGTTTCAATTAGTATTAGGGTTGTAATTAGGGTTAGGGTTTGGGTAAGAGTTGTAATTAGGGTTAGGGTTAGGGATAGGGTGAGATTAGTGATGTGGTTAGGGATATGATGTTAGGTTTAGAATTATGATTACTATCATATTTGGTGTAACATTAAGGTTTAAGATTAGGATAAGGGAACAGGATTAGGGTTACAATTCTGATTAGGGTTAGTGTTAAGTGTAACATTAAGGTTTAACATTAGTTATAAATAATAAATTATTAAATTTATTTGAAACTGTGTAAGAGTTAGGGTTTAGTAGGTCATTTTATGTTATGATGTAGGGTTCCCAGAAGAGTTAGTGGTAGGGTTACGGTTATCGATACGGTGAGAGTTCATGTTAATAGGATATGCAATGTTATGATTTATGCAAAAAAGTAAGAGTATGTTACATGTAGGGTTAGGGTTATGAATAGAGTTATAAATAGTATTATATTTAGTTATTTCATGGGGGTTAATCGTGGGTTAATGATGTGATGCACAGTGTTAGGGTTTAGTAGGTCATTTTATGTTATGACTTAGGGTTCAAGTAAGAGTTAGTGGTAGGGTTACAGTTATTGATAGGGGGAGAATTCAGGTTAATAGGATATTTAACATTACGATTTATGCTTGAAGTAAGAGTACATTACAGTTAGGGTTAGGGTTATGATTAGTTTTACATTTAGTTATTTCACGAGGGTTAATCGTGGGTTAATGATGTGATGCACAATGTTAAGTTTGGATTACTATTAGGGCTAAACTTAAAAATTAGTTTTTATATTTTAAAATGATAAATTATTATAATAAGTTGACATTGGATAAGGGTTAGGGTTTATTATATTTTAAAATGATAAATTATTATAATAAGTTGACATCAGATAAGGGTTAGGATTTAGTAGGTCATTTTATGTCATGATGTAGGATTCGAGTAAGAGTTAGTGGTAGGATTAGGGTTATCGATAAGGCGAGAATTCAAGCTAATAGGATATTTAACATTAAGATTTATGCTTGAAGTAAGAGTACATTACAGTTAGGGTTAGGGTTATGATTAGAGTTATGATTAGTATTATATTTAGTTATTTCATGAGGGTTAATCGTGGGTTAATGATGTGATGCACAGTGTTAGGGTTTAGTAGGTCATTTTATGTTATGACTTAGGGTTCAAGTAAGAGTTAGTGGTAGGGTTACAGTTATTGATAGGGGGAGAATTCAGGTTAATAGGATATTTAACATTACGATTTATGCTTGAAGTAAGAGTACATTACAGTTAGGGTTAGGGTTATGATTAGTTTTACATTTAGTTATTTCACGAGGGTTAATCGTGGGTTAATGATGTGATGCACAATGTTAAGTTTGGATGACTATTAGTGCTAAACTTAAAAATTAGTTTTTATATTTTAAAATGATAAATTATTATAATAAGTTGACATTGGATAAGGGTTAGGGTTTATTATATTTTAAAATGATAAATTATTATAATAAGTTGACATCAGATAAGGGTTAGGATTTAGTAGGTCATTTTATGTCATGACGTAGGATTCGAGTAAGAGTTAGTGGTAGGATTAGGGTTATCGATAAGGCGAGAATTCAAGCTAATAGGATATTTAACATTAAGATTTATGCTTGAAGTAAGAGTACATTATAGTTAGGGTTAGGGTTATGATTAGAGTTATGATTAGTATTATATTTAGTTATTTCATGAGGGTTAATCATGGGTTAATGATGTCATGCACAATGTTAAGTTTGGATTAGTATTAGGGTTAAAATAAAAAAATAGTATTTAGTTTCCATTGAAGATTAACTTTTAATAGTTTATTTAATATAGTTAAAGGTATTGGTATACTTGTTGATCATTGTTTGGGGTTAGGTTAGAAATAGTAATGAATCAGATGTCCTATATAATTATTTCCTCACATTTAATCAGTGCATTCATTGAACAAATAAATATTAGAAATGCAGAGATGAACAAAACATGTTGTAAAATGTTGGAAAGTATAGGGGTAACCATCATGGGAGTAGGAAAAAATATATATTCACTATCTTGTTCATGAAACTTACAAACAAAGATGAAAGGGGAAATAGAAGACCCACTACAACCATTAGATATTTAAGAAGTATGAAAGATAAGATAAGAACGATCTAAATCAATAACATTTCTCTATAATGATGCAAGTACATCACATATTCTTCAACAATAAATTTGGTATGGTGACCTTTATTTGTACAATGATCATGGTATACTTCTTTCATCATTGATGGAAATGCATCCACTTTTGCAGATGTCTCGCGTAAAACTTTTGAAACATCTTCCATCTGCTTTATATCTAGTTCGTCAACATAGTCAACTGATAATGATGCATTCTCCACAGCTTCGATTATAGTTACACATGACTCTTGAATGATTCATGTACACTTGTCAAATTCACTCTCAAAAATATGGTTTGAGCCCACCGAAGCAGAGGGGCTTGTAACCATGATGTTGGAGTCTCTATTAGAGGCAACCATAGGTGGAATGGTATCCTGTAAAGTTTTAAACAAACATCAATATATATAATTAATCAAAATATATAATTAATCAGAATAACCATTTTGCATTACCATTTCAAACTCTAGATGCTAGCTATAGTGGAATAGTATATATGATTTTGTGGATTTTTTTATATTCAAATTAAGAAGTCAGGTTTGCAAACATGATATAAATTATATTAACGATACATATTTAAACAAAAGAGAACATGAATTTGAAATATGATACACTAATTCAATGCATAAGGATAATTTTGAACAATAATGACACAAAATAGGTGATTAATAAACAATGTAATATTTAATAGAAATACAACATTATAGTACATCATTGATTTTCAAGACACTTGAGTCTAATTTCTTCTACTTTCCTATTGGAAAGTTGTTTCCCAGTCTTCATTTTTTCATAGCGGTCATATGTGAAAGGTGGCATGATTCTCAAGCCTTCTAGAGACTTTACATGAGATACAGCTACAAATGCCAATCCTACTCTTTCTCTTGGGCCTATATCAACTGTGGCTCTCAAAAGAGTTAGTCCCTGAGATTTATGAATTGTCAATGCCCATGCCAACCTTAATGGTAACTGAAAGGTTCTACCCCTCTAGACTGGTGATATTGGAACTATTCTTGGATGATGGTCATCATATGGTAATCCAAAATAATTATCAAATTCAACTGTAACATAAGTAGGTGGTTCAGGTGGGGCGGTTCTTGGTTTGTACACAATATTCTGGATATATCCCAAGGATCCATTGACAAGACTAGCTTCAATCCATAGATTTGTAGTTAATATGACCCTCAAATCCTTACTGAATAATAACTCTAGATCAAGTTCTTCATTTGAGCAATCTTCAATTGTATTACCGTTCCTTAACTTAGTTGCAAGGCTACATGCAATAGGTTGCCTCAAAAAATACAACATCCTCAAGTTATGGTTACGAACATTGGCATTTGTAGAGAACAAATGCACTGTCTCATCAAACTCATCATTGGTTGCAGCATCTAACCTCACAGGGGTTCTCATCATAAGCAAGTTCCAATCATCCAAGTTTGGACTCGCATCTCTCACATTTGTGAGAAGTTGATGAAATCTTTTTTGGTGAATGTTTTCTCCATCTTGCCTAAATATTTTATCTAATGTAACCACTGTTTGGAATTCTTGCTAGAGTAACTTTGCCCACCTATTGCTAGCATATGCCAGTTTGTCATTCACTGGAGGCAATTGAGCAAGATCACCAACCAAAATAATAGATATACTTAAAATAAAGTAAGAGAAATGATTAGAAGACTATCTATGAAAATTACATGATTTTATTTATAGATGAGCTATAATAATAAATATTATAGCACAAAAATAGCGTCATAAGAAAAAATGAAAGTATACCTGCAAAGCTTATGTTAGCACTCTATGGGAAGGCTTTCCTGAGTCAGGAATCTATATTTTCCAGAAAGTTTTGACCAATGAAGCTCATTTCATCAATCAAAATATACCTAATATGGGCCATCTCTTCTTGAAAACTTGTGAGTCGCATCCCCTCTAGCTGAGAAAAATCTCTAATTGGTATTCTCAACTTTGAATGAATTGTAGAAGCTCCTATATTGAATGTCATAACTCCAGTTGGTGCAAGTAATAGAAGCAGAGAAGTACTTGGCAAAGCTACAGTCTAAAGAATTTGACTGATGGCACCAATCAAGTAAGACTTTCCTGTTCCTATTGTTTCTTGAATTATCATAAACAAAGGCATCTCGACCTGATTTCTATGGTAGTGTGTCATAATAATATCAATTGCCTTCTGTTGCTTCTCACTGAGGCTTGTTAAGTTGATGCACTGTGGGATGTCATCATACATGAGACATCCATGTTTCTTCTTTTCTCCTATGAAGTTGATTGCTATAGCAGTATGATCTTCACCTTGATATTCACTACACCAGTTTGTATTTCTATCAAAATCTCTTCTTCCTAACATATCTATCTCAGAAACTTGCATATGTTGACCACCATGTAGTTTGGAGATGATTTCCCATTCATGCTCTGTGGTATTTCCTTGAACAAATTCATTATCTTCCACTTTAGAAGCATTGCTAGGATCATCATCTTCTGTAGGTGCTACTCTTTGAACATGCCAAGGATTATAATTGAGTGATTCCTAGTTTTGTACTATAGTATCATTATCATAACCAATGTCTCT
The DNA here is from genome assembly GCA_027943335.1 of Chamaecyparis obtusa. Lineage (NCBI taxonomy): Eukaryota > Viridiplantae > Streptophyta > Pinopsida > Cupressales > Cupressaceae > Chamaecyparis > Chamaecyparis obtusa. Next base: position 40,496 of record BSBK01012304.1, read on the forward strand.
TTCAATGTTATGAAAAGGCTTGTATAGAAACAACTCAGATAAACAAAACTCTACCCATTTACTCAAATCACGTAGAGGAATGGATACAAACCTAGGGAAAACTCTAACAATAGCCAACTTTTGCCTTGGTCCCCATGTGTTGTCTCCTCTTTTTCTAGGATTGTATATCGAAGATTTGGCTGCATCAATTAAGGTGATACCTTCCATACAAATTGGCCTTATTTTATAGTCATCTATAAAAGATTTGGCATGTTCTTCATCAATTTCCTCATTGTTTACTGCTATGGGTTTGAAAACCTCGCATGAGACATTGAGATTAACAAACCTTCTGCTACTCTCAACCAATTAAAGCTCTAACAACATATGACATGTTTCCTGGGCTCCTATATCCCTCTCTATAACTATTTCTGTGAGTAGCTTTCTGTATGCTTGCATAGCCAAATCATCAAGATTTTCTAGGTTTGACAAACGCATCAACATTTCTGAATAGGTTTCTGAACTCCTCTTAGCTTTTTCTGCATACTTTGCAATGTACTTAATAACTGCATGTGTTGAAAGAACGGGATGCCAATCTATATTTGCCCTCCACAATTGCAGTATGTACTGATTATGTGAATTCACTCTATCATCATTTCTAGCAAGCTCAAACTTTCTTTCACCTGATTCTGGATCCTCACATAACTTGGATCCCTCCAAATTCAATGGCCAAGGTGCATTATACCTAACAAAAAAAAGAGTGAGCATCTATTTTGATTAATTTATGGGAATAGTTAATATATAATTTTTATCTATTATATATTAATTGATGAAAAAATTACCTGCAAACCATTCTTCCCATTTTTTTATGCAAGCATGCACCCTCCTTATAGACTATGTGGCATTCGACATAGTTGACTATCTCTTCGTAGTCATGGTCAATATCCATCTGAGCTAGTTGTCCAGTATTTTTGAGACATGGATGTTGACCAAAATGTTGGAAAACCTACAAAGGGTTGCGAATTAAATATCATATTAAATTTTATAATAATTTCTTGTTTCTCATACATATGAACATATAGTGTGAGCATCACATTATGTATATATACATATGATTAAATGACAAAACATACCTGTATATTTCTTTGATGAGGATCATGTCTAGGATTCCATGCATGAATGATGGAATGAAAATACCTCTCAGCAGTTTTGCATTCCTCCTCATTTGACCAGTCTATAGTGTCCATGTTTGATGCTCCTTCGAGCCATAAAAATCCATGCACATGAGGTGAACCCCTATGTTGCCACTCATACTTGCACCAAAAATCACTAACTTTCATACCTTTTTCATGTATCTCTTTCCGGAACATTGTATGCCTCAAATGCATGTAATGTCCAACTATATGATGATAGTCAATGACATTCTATCTTCTCCACTTTTGAGCTTCTCATGGATCAGTTGGTGTTGTTTCGGGCATCAATGCATGCAAATCAGGCCACTGCATATCCGCTGCACTCAACGTGAAGAAAATTGTAGGAGTCCCAATTTGGCGAAGTATATCTGTTAATTCTGCTCTACATTTACACCAATATGATCTTGTTCCTCTTAGAGTTGTTCCAAATCTCATCAACCTATCTGCCAACTTATTATGTGGCATATTTTCCATATGTTCTCTTAGTTCATTGATGGTAATTGGCATGTCTTCAAAATTATTTTTTACAAATACAGAAGATGAATTTTCTGCACGATGTCTCATTATCATATTCATCATGAAATACCTAAACCTGAGATGTTTACCAAACCGATGATCCCTATATCACAACAAATGCTTCACATATTCATGCAGATGAATTCTCTTCATTCTTGGCTCTAGCCAATCACATCTTCCATCATGAAATAATGTTGGGAATGCTATATCTAACAATCTTGATGTGACATATTCATTGATAGGTGATGCACCTATAGCTAGCCATTCAATTAATGCAGATGGAACTACCTCAGGATTGTTAACCCATGCTTGGATTAATTCCATTTCCCTTTGAGCATTAGGTGGTCATGAATCCATAGATGTTGTGTGTTGAATTACATTACCTTCATCCGTCTCCATGACTGGACCCACAAAAACCACTTCGTTTGCATTAGAATCAAATTCCATGTGGATTGTCCTTAATCTATTAAAAACATTTTGATCAGTATTTGTAGGCAATTCATTGAGAGCATGTTCATCAATTCTAACATCTGCATAAAACTTGTCATGGTCTACTTTGTATTTCAAGGCCCTATACACACGATCCCTATTTACGGTAAAGTTATAATGTGTACCACGTTGATCCCTTGTACGAACAATAATAATTGGCAAATGCTCAATTGTATGTGGTAAAACTTTGGCCACTTGTTCTACATGTTGAGGAAAACTTATAGTGTGTCCTTTGTACTTATACTAACCACCAGTTTCATGTGTAACTTGCAGTATAGGACTGACACATGCAATCAACATCTCTTCAACCTGAGTCAAATTTGCAAGCTCTTCTGGTTGAGATCCAGGGTCCATATTGTTTGAAGATGAAAAACTATGAGTTCCTCTTTCTTGTCTACACCTGTTGCATACTGGGCCTTTACAGGTGTGATATACTTTCATTGCAAGATATGACTCTTGACAGACATGACACATTTGAGGAGTCTTCAAGCTATCTATTTGGTGCCTAAATTGCATTTGCAATCTTCTAAATTTAGTTTCAAGCATATGATTTGGGTTTCCCATGTTTTCCACAGTACCTTCAACATCAACATTCATTTCTAATTGATTTTCATGCTGTGGCATTTGTAGAACACACTCTATAGACACATACTCTTCATTTTCAACATCTAATTGAATGTTTACATTAGGGGGATTGTTATATCTATGGCTCAGTTTAGGATCATCTTGAATCAGTTGAGGCCCTTCATTTTGAAGGCTTTGAACAGAAGTTTGTTGACGGTTGTTCATTGAAACATTTATATCAGCTCTATTTTCAGCTTCTAATTGTTCCACTGTTACTTCTACCCTTCTTCTACGAATTCTTTGTCTATCAGTTTGATTACGCATGACCATATTTTGTTCTCTTTGACTTTCAGTAATTTGTTGTTGTTGACGTCTACGAGACTATCTTCTATATTATCTTTGATATTCTCTTCTAGCTTCTTCTGATTCAAAGATCAACCTTGGTCTCACCATATCTAGTACGAAATAACATTAAATTAGTGACCTAAGAAAACTTTATATTATACATATGTTAAAACATTGTAATAGTTAGAAAGAAAGAATTTTACTTGTCAATTAATATGTTTTTATATATATACATTTGATTTAGAAAATGCCAATTTATAATAGATTGCAATTTAGTTGTGATAATTTATATATTTATAGAATTAATATTTAAACATATGGAATAGAAATTCTGAAAAATAAAAGACAAGAAGAATATTTTGAGTGTAGACACCATAAAAATTCAACATACATGAAGTGAATTAGAGCCAAGATATAGAAGAATAACAAAATGAATTTTTTTTAACAATAATTGATATACAATAAGGATTGCAATGGTCTAAAGACCATTTTGTGGAAACACAACAACATGACATCTCTTATTTGTAATACTAAGCAATCAATCCAAAAACATATGTGATCCAATTTGGATCTCAATACAAACATGAATTGTCAACATTTCAGTTCCAATATATTTGCATCCATCTTCCCCTAAACCATTCTTGCTCTGCTCATATGTGGGTGCGTGAATACGGCTTCAGAGTGTGAGAATCAGGAAATTACACCTCATAGAACTATACTTGACTAAGGGGTGAAACAAATCTGTCAACCGTGACACCTGACAACTAACAGTCATTATCTAGCACTTCTATTGCAAATCCAGGAGGTACAATTCGTGGCAAAGTAATAGGAGGTGGAACAGGTCTCATATAATCTACATAGACAACCTCAATGAGGGGCTCTCGAGCTACATCATCGATTATGAAATGGTGATATTTGACACAATATTTTGTCACATCACCATTGTGAATAATGTCTATAATTGTTGCTTCGAACCAAGCCCCTTTGAACCCCTCTTTATTAGTGCTAATCTCAACATTCATGCCCACAGTAAAGTCCATCTCTATGCCTAATTTATGATTAAAAACATAAATTAATTATAATTAACAAATTCAATTTCATCAAATGAGTTTCAAAATATAAATTTTTATACGAAATTATGTAAACCTAATTTCATGAATTTCATTAATGAAATTCATGAAATTAGGTTAACATAATCAATTTCATTAAATCTAATTTAAATGAAATTGAGTAACATAAATATTGCAACATTAGCATATTTTGTAAAATAGCAACAAAATGTTGTATTTTAAACTAACTATGAAAATAGCAATAAAAGAAATATAATATTAATGTCATTAAACAAAATCAACTTCATGAAGCCAACTCCTAAATCAATTTTGTAACATTAGAAGACCTTATACATTCCTATTAATATACTGATAAATTAATTTTTTAAATATAATAAGGAATTGAAATCTAAATGTAATATTCTAAAGGTAACATTGTAAATGGAATTCTCCTAAATTTATGCAAAAATAAAATATAATTAATGTAAATCATATTTCTAACATTTAAATCAAATAAAAAATAAATTATAATTATTAATTGTTACATTATTTAAAGCAAATAAAAATTACTAATTGTAAAGCAAATGAATCAAATTTAAAGCAAACAAATCAAATAAAGGTAGTATTAGAAATGGAAATGTCCTCAATCTATATAATTAATCTAAATCCTAATTTGTAACATTAAAAAATTAGTAATTGCAATTTTAATTATATAAATCCTATTAAAATCAATGTAATTTTAACATTTCAAAGTAACTATTAAAACACTAATAAATTAAGTTTTAAAATCTAATTAGGAATTGAAATCTAAATGTAATATTGTAAATGGAAATCTATATCTAATAAATTTTTACAAAAATCTATATCTAAGAAAGTTAATATTCAAAATTTTTTTTTATAAAAAACAAATATTACACCATGGTGGCATTGCCATCCACAATGTAAATAGATTATTTAAATAAAAATTCTATATTTAAATAAAAAATCTATATCTAATAATTTTTTACAAAAATCTATATCTAACAAAGTTAATATTAAAAATTAAATTTATATAAAAAACAAATATTACATCATGGTGGCATTGCCATCCATAATGTAAATAGATTATTTAAATAAAAAATCTATATCTAATAATTTTTTACAAAAAATTTATATCTAACTAAAGTTAATATTGAAAATTAAATTTATATAAAAAACAAATATTACACCATGGCAGCATTGCCATCCACAATGTAAACAAATTATTTAAATAAAAAATCTATATCTAATAAATTTTTACAAAAAATCTATATCTAACTAAAGTTAATATTCAAAATTAAATTTATATAAAAAACAAATATTACACCATGGCGGCATTGCCATCCACAATGTAAACAGATGTTTCTATATATAAGTATATTAAATCAATTCAATTTTATTGCATAATAAATAATGGTTACATTAGAAATACCACCTATCAATATTAATCTAAAAACAATATAAAACTATATCAATCTAAAAACAATATTAATCTAAAAACAATATCAATCTAAAAACACTATAAAACTAATATAAAACTATATAAAAAAATTATTTTTTATATAGTTTTATATAAAAATGTAGTGGAAAGTCCTCTTTTAAAATTTAAGAATTGTATTTAAATAATATTGAATACAATTCTAATATAAATATTAATTTAAAAACAATATTAATGTAAAAACAATATAAAACTATATCAATCTAAAAACAATATTAATCTAATTTAGAAACAATATTAATGTAAAAACAATATAAAATTATATCAATCTAAAAACAATATTAATCTAAAAACAATATCAATCTAAAAACACTATAAAACTAATAGAAAACTATATAAAAAAAATTACTTTTAATATAGTTTTATATAGTTTGATATTTTAGATCTTTTTATATAGTTTGATATTAGATCTAAAATAATCTAATATCAAACTATATAAAATTAATCTAAAATATCAAACTATATAAAAATAATCTAAAATATCAAATTAATCTAAAAAAAAACTATATAATATGAGATCTAATATTTGATATCAGATATTAGATCTAATATCAAACAATATTTGATATTAGATCTAATATTTGATATTAGATCTAATATTAAACTATATAAAACAATATGAAAATAAACTACTATCAAACTATATAAAATAACATTAAATTAAATAGAATATAAAACAAAATCTATTTACCTACAAATGCAAATCACCTCTCTGCAATGCAATTCAGCTCTCTATAATGCAATCCTTCTTCCTCTCTACTATTCAAAAATTTCTCTCACAAATCCTCTCTCTACAATGCAATCCTCCTTTCACAAATCCTCACAAATCTAACTTGCCCTCCAATCCTTCTTCCTCTCTACTATTCACAAATTTCTTTAACAAATCCTCTCTCTGCAATGCAATCCTCCTTTCACAAATCCTCACAAATCTAACTTGCCCTCTCAAAAAATTAACTTGAGCAATGAAGAGCACTATTTTATAGTGCTCTTCATTGCTCAAGCTTTTGGTATTCCGCGCGTTAATGAACGGATATCAAATTGAAAGCTTTTGACATTCCATGCATTAACGAACAGATATCATATATATGCTTTTGATATTCCATGCGTTAACCTTTTGGTATTCCTGTGAACACATATAATATTCAAATGTTTTTGTATTCCTGCAAACACATATCAAATATTGTTTTAACCATTTTCATATAAAGGTTTTCATGCGCTACAGAGGTGGCCAGTTGGCCGCTGGCACTGGCAGCGCTAGTGCAGTGCGGTACCGCACAGCACTGGCGCTGCCAGTGCCGGCAGCCAAGTGGCCACCTATACAATGCACAGAAACATCTGCAGTGCACGTAACACAATATGCAATCATTTTTTCATTTTTTTAAATCATAATATTCAAACGTTTTCATATTCCTGCGAACACATATCAGCAATTGTTTGAAACGTAAAGGTTTCCATGTGCTGCAAAGGTGGCCACTTGGCCACTAGCATTGGCAGCGCTAGTGCAGTGCGGTACCGCACTACACTGGCGCTACCAGTGCCGACAGCCAAGTGGGCACCTTTGTACCACACTACGCTAGCGTTGCCAGCGCCGGTGGCCAAGTGGCCACCTCTGCAGCGCATTCCACATCTGCAATGCACGTAACACAATATGCAATCATTTTTTCATTTTTTTAAATCATTTTTTATTTTTTCATGATTCATTTTTGTTAATCGTTATAAATCATTTTTTATTTTTACGTGATTCATTTTTGTTAATCGTTATTTTTATTTTTTTATTTTATTAAAATGTTTTAGTAACTAACTACCATTCTTTTTTATGTACATGGCATATTCCAAGGAATATGTCGTGCTGGTGTCTTCCATCTCCGCTACGACTATATAGGAACACCTCTCAGCATAAAGATATATCAATTATATGCCTATATAGCATATAGAATGTACCATTAATTATTTTGATTAATTATTAAACACATTGTTATAGTATGTTAATCTAATCCCTAACTATTGACTGTGGCATTCTATATGCTACACTGTTAGACTCAATAGCTAGATTAACATACCACTAAAGCGTGTTAAGTAATTAATAAGCATGGTCAATAGTACATTCGATATGCTACACAGAGGTTGCTATTTTATTCTACACTCCTTCTTTAGCTAAATTTTCCTTAAAATAGAATAAGTGTTTGACAAAGTGTCATTGGTTTTAAAATGCAGATTTCAATTATATTTTTTGGTTCTTCTTAGTGGTGTTAAAGCAGTTCTTTGTCACAACATACATAACATAAAAATAATAATTATATAACAGTTTGCAATTTATGAGTGCTCAAATAATGGGCTGGACAACATTATTCAAAATTCCTATTATCAAAATGTTGTATAAAAATCCTAATTAGAAGCAAAATGATAATGTTCTAACCTCCAATGGAGAAACTTATCTTTCAAAATAAGCTCACAATTCCCCAAACCAGTCGCAGGAGTTTCCATAACACATTAATTTGATCTGGCATAGATTAATGAATTTAATGCATTTAACAAATTTAAATCTAAAAATCAAGGCAATGGTCTCACAAATCCACCAAGAGCTATTGTGGCTTTTTTTTCCAACAAGAAACAAGAGGGGGAAAACAAATTGAGCATGAGTAAAGATAAATAATATCAAAATCAAATTTGAAGTCATCACTGGGTAATGGAAGTGAAGAAATTGATTTTGGTGGTGGAACGAGAAGAGCTTGGTTGTAGAAAGGAGAATGACAATACTGACATAATGGGTTTAGAAAAGTGTTGGACAAGAAAATGTGAGTAATTCAGAGAGAGTGGATTTTGACAACCAAACATGACATATGACCTCCTCGAAAGGTTGAAATGATATTTGTGGCAGAGGAAAGTAGTTAAACTAGTCTCATTCATTTGTATTTATAATTTCTTAATGATAATTTGAATTTGTGGAATAGGATTTTTATATCTATCATTTTTCCTCATGTAAATGCATTTAGAAGGCTGCTATGATTTACATTATTTTTTATTTTATTTCATTCTAAGAACATTTAGATTTGGATAAATCACTACATTTCCATGGACACAAAAACCCTTGATTCATGGAACCAAAAATACTTGATACAGAGAAAGTTCCTTGCATGGCATAGGATCTATTCATCGCATGGCTCTCTTAAAATCCTGAAATTACTGTAAGCTCTACCTTTTCCCTAATCCTATGAGCTCTAGTATATCAGTATCATTTAGTAGAACCTCCATGTGCAATGGCTTGGTGCTATACTTATAATTGTTGAAGTACGTGGATGCCAGCAGGTCACATGTTAATCTTCCCTGTCCTTCGTATACCTTCCCACCTACCCAAGCTTGTCTTTATGCATTGTCGCATAATCGCAAGGCTTCTCACAAACTCTTGCAATCATGCGACCAGATATCTTCACCCTCCTACTGCATTAACTACCCCATCTAATGCATTGACTTTAGTTTTATTTTATTCCTTTCCTTCTAACATTTCTTTTAGTCATATATATTCCAGGCTATTCTAGATGTTTCCAGTTAGTTTTGAATGATTTTTAAAGGGCAAAAAGTGATCTTTGTTCAAAGAAGAAAATGATACTCTATTTTCTTGGGTAGAATATATATATATACTATTTTTGTAAGCATTGGCAACTCATTTGGTAGCTCTATAAAAAAAATTTGAAAACTAGGCATTAATATAAAGTTCTGTTTTAAAGCTCAAAGAGTCTTTCTATTATGTTTTGTTCTATTTATTAGTTTATATATCTGCAGCTTTAATTGTTTTGTTTCTTGCTCCATCAAATTGGTATCAAAGTAGGTTATTGAAGAAAAGAGTTCTATTGAAGGTTGAAGAGCACAAAAAGGATCTGGGTATTGTTTCTTTGATAGATTTCATTGTGGGTGAAGGGAAAATCACAAAAAAGTTGAAGATCTGAGGAGGAGATATAGCTGTATGTGAGCAAAAAAAGGGGTTTGTCTTTTTTGTTTTTTTTTTAAAGAGAGAAAGTGTTACTGGTAAATCATGGCAAGAACCAGTGGAAATATTTCTCAACCTCAAATTTCAATCTTTAATGGAAAAAATTATGATTATTGGAGCATCAAAATGAAGACTCTTTTTCATTCTCAGGATGTTTGGGATTTAGTCGAAAATGGGTTTCCTGAACCAGCAGACCAGTAGGCATATCAAGCTCTTTCACAAGCTGATAAGGATTTGTTGAAGGAAAATAAGAAAAAGGATGCAAAGGCACTATTGTTTATTCAACAAGTAAGGGAAGAATCAATCTTTCCAAAGGTTGCAGCTACCACAAGATCAAAATAAGCATGGGATAGTTTACAAATAGCATACCAAGGCACAAGCAAGGTAATAATGGCAAAATTGCAAATACTTAGAAGGGATTTTAAAAATTTACAAATGAAAGACTCAGATTCAATAGACACATTTTTCACTTATGCAATGTCAATAGTAAATCAGTTAAGGTCCTATGGAGACACTATTGAAGATCAAAAGATTGTGGAAAAAATACTTAGAAGTCTGCCTGCTAAATTTGATGCTGTAGTAATAGCTATTCAAGAGGCCAAACATCTTTCTCAATTATTAGTAGATGAATTAATGGGGTCACTCTTGGTGCATGAGCAAAGATTAAATCGATCAGGGTCATCATCATTGGAAAATGCATTCAAGACTCAGCTCTCATTTGGCAGAACAAGAGGGAGATCAAATAATAGCCGAGGCAGAGGACATTTTTCATCAAGGGGAGGAAGAGAAAACACACAATTTGAAAGTAGAAGACCACCATCATGCCCACATGCCCATTCTACATCAACAAGAGGAAGGGGGAGTAGTCATTCTCAAAGCCATCATCAAGGAGAAAGGTATGACAAATCCAATATCCAATGTCATTATTGTAGCAAATTTGGGCATTATGCATCAGAATGTAGGAAAAAGCAATATGATTTGAATAAGCAAAAGGCACATTTTACAAATGAAAATCAGTCAAACAATAGTGAACAAGGCACAATATTGATAGCATGTAATGTAGCACAAGAAAGTTCCAAAGAACTATGGTTTTTAGATAGTGGGTGTAGTAGTCACATGGGTTGTAAGAAGGAGATGTTTGCAACAATAGATGATTTAGTAAAATCAAAAGTAAAATTGGGAAATGATCAAAGAGTTTCAGTTATGGGCAAAGGGTCAATTAACATAAAAACAAAACAAGGTGAAGAGAGGCAAATCTCAGATGTATACTATGTTCCTAGATTGGAACACAACCTTATAAGTATTGGGCAATTGGTACAAAAAGGATATAGAATATACTTTGAGAATGGTGAATGTGTGATCCTAGACAAGAAACCAAGTAATAGGCTGATTGCAAAAGTTGAAATGATTAAGAATAGGATGTTCCCATTAAAAATTCAAAGTGAATTAATGATAGAGCCACAAGGTTTGCAAAAGGTTGTTGAAATAGCTTTTAAAGCCTCATACAAAAATGAATCTTCGTTATGGCATTTAAGACTTGGGCATTTAAACTTCAAAGGATTATAGTTGTAATACAAAAAGAAAATGGTATATGGGTTGCCAAAAATAGAGCCACTTAAGACAACATGTGAGAGTTGCATATTGGCAAAGCAACATAGGAAATCATTTCCTATTGGAGAGTCATATAAAGCAAAAAAACCACTTGAAATAGTACATTCAGACATTTGTGGGCCTATGCAAACACCTTCTATGAGTGGAAAACTTTATTTTATAATGTTTATTGATGATTTTAGCATAAAAGTATGAGTTTATTTTTTGAAGTACAAATCTGATACATTTGCTATTTTTAAAGAGTTCAAGGCAAAAGTTGAAAAAAAAAGTGAATATTCTATCAAAACATTGAGAACCGATCAAGATGGAGAGTATGTCTCAACTAATTTTTAAAATTTTTGCAAAGAAAATGGCATAAATAAATAATTTACAACAAGGTATACTCCTCAACAAAATGGAGTAGCAGAGAGAAAGAATAGAACAATCATGAAAATGGCACGTAGTATGATAAAAGCTAAACACTTACCAAATGAATATTGGGCTGAAGCAGTTTCATGTTCAGTATATATTTTGAATAGGTGTCCAACAAAAGAAGTGATAAATAAAACACCAGAAGAAGCTTGGAGCAAAAGGAAGCATAACATATCACATTTGAGAGTTTTTGAATGTGTGACATACTCATTGATACCCCAAGAGTTGAGAAGAAAATTAGATGACAAAGGAGATAAATGCATATTTGTGGGATATAGTGAACATTCAAAGGCATATAAGCTATACAATCCCATTACAAAGAAGTTGATAATAAGTCGTGATGTTGAATTTGTTGAAGAAGAGGCATGGGATGGAAGCATAGACAAAATAAATTCAAGTACACCTAGTGTTCTACAAGAGAATGAAGAAGATGAAATTCGGGTTATAAATCCTCTTACACAAGCAAATGCTCCTATAACACCATCAAGAGCTCCTAGCACTCCAAATCCCACTACACCAACAAGTAATAATAGCAATGAGTCTTCTAATCCAACACTTGCGTCTTTAAGGCCTGGGTCCATAAACACATCAAAAAAGACAAGAAGTCTTAGGGAGATTTATGATGAAACGTAAGAAGCTGAAAATGCTGATTTTTATTATGATTTTGCATTTTTAACACAAGCTAATCCAATTTATTTTGAAGAAGCCATAAAAGAAGACAAATGGATTGCAGCCATGGATGAAGAGATTCAATCAATAGAAAAGAATGAAACTTGGGATCTAGTAGAGCTTCCTAAAGGCAAGGATGTGATTGGAGTTAAATGGGTTTATAAGACAAAGTATGATGTTGATGGAAAAGTAGCAAAGCACAAGGCAAGACTAGTGGCAAAAGGTTTTACACAAAAATCAGGTATAGACTTTAATGAAACATTTGCATCCATGGCAAGATTGGATACAATAAGAATGGTCCTATCTATAGCAGCTCAAAACAAATGGAAAGTTTATCAAATGGAGGTCAAATCAGCATTCTTAAATGGCATTTTGAAAGAAGATGTGTATGTAAATCAGCCACCTGGTTATGAAATTTTGGGAGAAGAACATAAAGTATGCAGATTGAAAAAAATATTATATGGTTTGAAACAAGCTCCTAGAGCTTGGTACAACAGGATAGATTCTTATTTTGTGAACAATGGCTTTAACAAGTGTGGTAATGAACCAACTTTCTATGTCAAAGTGAATGTTGAAGGAGAAATTTTGATTGTCTGTTTGTATGTAGATGATTTGATATTCACAGGTAATATGCAATCTAACACATTCAAGGTAGCCATGAAAAAAGAATTTGATATGACTGATTTGGGCCTCATGAGATACTTTCTTGGCATGGAGGTAAGTCAAAATGATCAAAGAATTTTCATGTCAAAGAAAGTATGCTAATGAATTGTTGAAAAGATTTAGGATGACAAATGTGAATTCAGCGCCTACACCAGTTGCACTAGGTTTGAAGCTTAGTAAGGATGATCAAGGTCCAAGTGTAGTTGCAACTTTATTTAAAAGATTAGTGGGTAGTCTCATGTATCTAACCTCCACAAGACTGGATATCATGTTTGGTGTTAGTCTTATTTCTAGATTCATGGACAAACCAAAGGAGTCACATTGGAAAGCTAGAAAAAAAATCTTGAGATACATAGTTGGAACAAAGAATTTTGAAATTTTGTATACTTTTTCAGATGATTACAAACTGATTGGATATACAGACAATGTTTGGGGAGGTAGCATGGATGATAGAAAAAACACTTATGGATATATTTTTCATCTAGGTTCTGGTGCTATCTCTTGGGCATCAAAGAAACAACCAATGGTCACCCTCTCATTAGCTGAAGCAGAATATGTAGCAGTCACATCAGCATCTTGTCAAGCAGTTTGGTTGAGGAAAGTATTTTCAGATTTGGGGCATCATCAAAAAGAACCTACAAAAATCTACTGTGATAACAATTCAGCAATTGTCTTATCTAAAAATCATGTATTTCATGAACGGAGCAAACATATTGATACTAGATATCATTTTATAAGAGAATTGGTAAACAATGGTGACATTCATCTTGAGTTTTGCAGGTCCAATGAACAACTAGCTGACATTTTCACAAAACCATTAGCAAAAAATGTTTTTGAACATCTTCGGGAAGAAATCAGTATTGCAGACATACATAACAATGAAAATTAAGTGGGAGTGTTGAAGTACGTGGATGCCAGCAGGGCACATGTTAATCTTCCCTGTCTTTCATATACCTTCCCACCTACCCGAACTTGTCTTTATGCATTGTTGCATAATCGCAAGGCTTCTCACAAACTCTTGTGATCATGCAACCAGATATCTTCGCCCTCCTACTGCATTAACTACCCCATCTAATGCATTGACTTTAGTTTTATTTTATTACTTTCCTTCTGACATTTCTTTTAGTCGGATATATTCCAAGCTATTCTAGATGTTTCCAATTAGTTTTGAATGTTTTGTAGAGGTCAAAAAGTGATCTCTATTCAGAGAAGAAAATGATACTCTGTTTTCTTGGGCAGAATATATATACTGTTTTTGTGAGCATTGGTAGCTCATTTGGCAGCTCTGTAAAAAAAATTTGAAAACTGGGCATTAATATAAAGTTTTGTTTTAAAGCTCAAAGAGTCTTTCTATTCTGTCTTGTTCTGTTTATCGGTTTATATATCTGCAGCTTTTATTGTTTTGTTTCTTCCTCCATCAATAATGGTTGCATGCCTTCATATCTTCATTCTAATCAGCCACTTTAAAATGATCTATACAGATCTTATACATTTCTGTTACTTAGTTCAGCCTCATTTCGCCCCAAGGTAGCAGGTAAGCCAACAAACTACTCACACACCCTCCGCCAAAGACTTCCGCACCGTGAGTACATATGTTAACGAGCATGGATTAGTTTTAAGTGACCAAACATTGCCTTCTTTCAATTCTCTTGGTTCATGCATGGGATCCTTGTAATATCCAATGCAAATTATCCAATTGTATCCTTTTATATGTATATATGTTATTCATACATATATTATGGTTACTTATCACTATGACATTCAATATTCCACTGGGGATTGGCTTTATTGATAAGCTATAAGATGTGGGTTATGCACAAAGTAGCAAAATAAAAGGAAAGTTGCAAACTACAAGAAAATGGAGGGGCATATTCACATACTATACATGAGCTAGCTACTGGGCAATCATACTCTACGGTGTAAGGGTTTACAATATGTTTGAATGATGATCTTGGCATGTCCTCTCAAGAACTTTAATGGACATTCAACAGACAAACAGGGTATCGATTTCAAGAATAAATCCCTAATGTAGTGAAACTCTTTTCACAAACCCATCTTACTAATCGAATAAATTTAGGATTTAACAGTGGATGCGGAACTAAATCATTACAAAAGCAATTTGGACATAATTATTTGATACATACCTGCCAATATGATTGAAGCTCCCAGTCTTTTTCTTTCTTGCATTTCTCCCATTGATGAGTATTTCAATGTCCCTGCAATATCAATTTCCCATTCTTCCTTTTCCATAGTCCAGCTAGGCATCAATCGGGCCCTCTCGAATTAACATACAACAGAAGCACGAGCATTTAAAAAGCATTTAAAGCCAATTCACCATGAAACAGAGCACTTATTCAGGGCTTCCCCATAATTTAACCCAGAACACTCACACGCAAACCCATTAAAAGACAACAATTCTACCATCGCACATTAAAATGACACCCTCTCAACATGCATTTCCAATCAACCAGAATGTTAAACATTCTTTTCCCCTTCCTTTTAGCTACATCTCACTTTTGAAAATTAAACATTCTTTTCCCCTTCCTCATTTTCATCGCCATCGACATCGACAGTTGAACAATGCTACCCACTTATAGCTCCGAATTGAGTGAGCTTAGAGTCCTGAATTTATCACACAATGCTGCCACAGATAGAAGATCTTCCCTGATTTTGTTGGGCGTTTGGAGTCTCTGATCAACTTCACGATTGGGAGTAATCATCTTGGATCTTGGATCTGTCCCAGAATGATCTTTCCGGCGATATTCCTACCATTTTGATGGCTCTGTCAAATTTCATGAGAACATTGAGTTATCCATTGGCAATCAGCTTGAAGGCAGTGTTCCAAATGAAATTGGTAATCTCACATATCTGAGTCTTCTTCAATTGCAAGACAATCGACTTACCGGAAAAATACCTTCTCAGATCGGGAAGCTGCCTCACTTGAGTAACTGATGTGGTTGGTTGCCCCAGAGTTTGGGCACATATTCCAAGACTGCAAATCTCTACAGTATCTCCAAGACAAGATTTCTCCTGCAATTGGCCAAGCGAAGAATCTAACAATCTGCAAAGTTTCTAAAATAGTCATGCCCATATAAAACTGTTGAAAAATGGAGCTTCTGCAACGGTAACATGTTTTTAAATTCAACGTCTGTTGATTGGTAACGTCATCTTTTTTTAAATTCTGCTTTTGTTGAAAAATGGAGCTTCTGCAACGGTAACATGTTTTAAAATTCAAGTACAATGTTTGTTTTGTGTTGATTGGTAACGTTATCTTTTTTTAAATTGTGAATGCTTTTTTTCTCCACATTAATATGGAATGCTTTTTTTAACATTAAATATAAAATAACAAACTCTCAAATTTCATTTTTAAATTATTCATTCATCTATTCAAATGAATTTTTTATTTAGAAAATAGACTAAAATTAATTAAATATTTTTTCCAATACAAAAAAATTTAAATAAATTAGTTAGAATAAATTTAGAGAAAAATGTTAATTTTAAAAAATTAATTAAAAAGGAAAGGTGGTGACGCTTAAAGTTTTAATAAACTTTTTTTATTGGTTGGAAATTATTAAATCTAAAACATTCACAAAATTAATTAAGTCTAAATTTCAATAAATTATAATTGAGTTGATAAATTAAAATCAAAATATATAATTGTACAATTGATGCAACAAATATATTTTAAATTAATATCGATTTGTATGTTGAATAGTAAATTATTAAAACCAAAAATATTTATGCATTTCTTACATAGCATACAAATAAAACTTTCTATAAAAGATAGTATTCCACATCACTTAGGACTGGATTTAGTTTAGCAACAATTTGAGCAAAAGCATAAGCTTTTTCATCAATACTATACGATGGAGGTCATCCTTTCCCTTGAAGTATCACATAAATATCATTTAGCATAGTCCTAAGAAACAATATGACATGTATGCACAATGAGGAAGCAAAAAGGGAAAGAAGAGAAGGTCATAACAAAAATTGTAGATACAACTTTGATTTTATCCTATAAACTCGCTCTATCAGTACAACTAGCACATCTAAGACAACGGGGTCAAATTTAGTCATGGAAGAAGATGGTGAGGCCGAAGAAGATGAAGATGCAAGAGTTGGGGCAAACGAAGTAGGAGACAGTATGCTCAATACCCTTGTTTCACCACTTTTTTTTGGTGATATGACTACTACAAAAGATACTGATTCTCTTATTGATGTCGATTCTTATTATTGGCGAGAAATGGAAGGAGATTGTCCTTTGTCTCCTTCGATTAGGATTTTTTCTCCTTTCAATAAAAATGGATTTGTGGATCCAATGGATTATCTATATGATGATGATGGTGGTGGTGATGATGATGATTCAATGATGATGATGATGATGATGATGATGATGATGATGATGATGATGAGGATTATGACGACGATGATGATGACAACAACAATGATGATGATGATGATGATGATGATGATGAACTTGATATCCTTTTGGAAGTGGTTTAAAGTAGAAAAATGTTTGTTGGAGACATGGAGGCAAAAAAGACTTGATAGGGGATAAGGTAAACAAGTTTTCTAGAGACGACAAGGCCAAGGGTGTTGGTGTTCCTTTTCTAGGTCTAACAAAATGGATTTTTCCTGCATATTGAAATAAAATTCTATGGTGGCTTCTTCTACTCTGATGGATCAGAGCTTGTACATTAATATTTTTAAGGATGATGTTTTATCTTCTTTTATAGTGGAACATTAAGGAGGTGGTTGTCACTTCTTCATCGAAGATTGTGAGGATTTTGGAGGTGGTTGATGCTTCTTCTCCAAATATTTTGTAGTTTTCTTACAAGTTTGATGATATTTATTTTATCTTAATTATGATGCTCTTAGGCTTTCAAAGGTTCTGTAAAAGTTGGAGGATTGTGGTGTAGATATTGTTTCTTCATTGGAGCATGTTAAGAAGGATGGGCATCTTGTTATGCCTAAATTGGTTCCTTTTATTTTTGTAACTTCTAACATGGCTGGTTAGGGATTTAAGGAAGTGTAGATATGAATAGATTTTAGTGATTCTCTTTTGGATGAGTCCAGTACTTGGTTGATGTGTTTGATCAATAGGATATTCTATATAAATTGTCTCAATATTGATGATGTTAGAAAATGGATCTTTTGAGTTTGGAAACTTAAAGGAAACGTTATTGTTTTCTATGTTTAATATTTTTTAAATATTTTTTTTTCCCTTTTCTAATGAGAAGGATTGTTGTATAATCCTTCTTGGTGGCCCCTAGTATGGGTTTGAATGGTCTCTTTAAAATTGATCTCATAGTTTTGACTTGTGGAAGGAAATATTCTAGTTTTATGTTTGGATTTATTTTCCTAGATTGTAGGAAAATCATGGATGGCCATTGAAAGAAGCAAAGGAAATCAATCAACCATTTCAAAAATTCATTGGCGGTTATTGAGGAAGAGAGAGAGAGTGAGAAGGTGGTAGGGGCTAAGAGAGGAAGAGAGAGAGAGTGAGAAGGTGTGTGAGAGAGAGAGAGAGAGAGAGAGAGAGAGAAGGGGAAGGATAACCAATTCATTATGATATTAATTAGTAAGGAGCAAGGAAAACTTAAATAATATCACAGAAGGCATTAGAAATACAAATTCTAATTAGGATTTTTAAGCAAAGTGAGTAAGGTCCTGGATAGGGACATTATAGATCCACACATTGTTCAATAGATACCTCCAAGAACCTACATACACGGGAGTAGGTTTGAAGTAAGACTAAGATTGTTTATCGGTTCAAAAATACTATTGTGTTGTACTTTTGATTAACATCCAATGATTGGATGTGAAATTCACAAATTTGATTATATTACCACTGGTTCTATTTCAAATTCTAGAAAAAATGGATATTTGACATATGTTCATAAATTTTAGTCAACACCATTTTAAAATAACACATCAGTTTATTTTTACACATTGAGAATATCATCAATAGGAATTGAACTGAAATTGACATAGGTCATAGGAAATAAATGCCCTAGCTATTTGATGTCTTCTACATTTTGAATTTCTTATTACAACCAAGAGAAGAATATTACTCTCCAAATGGTTTTGGATAGTAACATTTGTACTTCCTCTTCACAAATATTCCTTCCCTCATCTTGCTTCCTATTGATACTGACAAAGTGAATCTAGGCATTTCTGCCATGTAATGGTAGAAAAATGGTTTCCTAATTGATATGTGTCTAAATAATACATGCAAGAACCTTTTCTTTGATATTGCTCACTAACCCTTTACAACATAAAATGTTTACAAAAATTGGCATGTACTTGCATGAGGACATTATATATTACAAAAATCCCACATAGAAGCAGCTAGCAAGCTGCTCAAAAAGTAGTGACTGATAGCAAGTGGGATAATGCAGATGCTTTAATAAACCACTATCTTCTTTACTCAAGCAACATCTGGTTCATCTGCTTGATTGGGGCATGTTTGGGAATAGACAGTATCCATTTAAACTCAATTCTCTAAGACTAGTCATTATTTTTCAATCTTTCAATATAGTGGATAATGCATATGATTTCTTCTTGAAAAATAAGAACTAACAAATTGTTTAGAAAATGAAGGATCAAATACCACTTTAAGGATCACATTCCCACCTTTTGTGAGGTTCAAAAACTTGAGTGCTTGAGGGTGGATTGTGCTTTGGAGTCACTAGAAGGATGTGTCATTGACTTTATGTCTCTTCCTTGTTCTAAGAATATTATATTTATGGAGGAGGATCCTACCACTGTGATCAAGAAAAGGGCTTTGGATCATTTTTGAAAAACCATCCTAATTTTAGGCTAGTTTGTTTTCTTTAAAGCTATTATGTCTTGTTATTTATTTATTGTTTTTGATTGCAGGAAAAAATAGGTTTTGGGGGGACCCAAAACCCCTTACAAGTCAAGCACGAAAGATTACAACATTAAGTTTTCTGTAAAGAAATAGGACTGGGAAAAGATTACAACATTAAGATTACAGATTCCATCATTCTCCTCTTTCCCATGCCCTGACTAAAAAAAAATCCAAATATGAGCTACACCTCTCTCCCCATGCATTCTACACAACCAATAAAACATTATAGCATTCTTAAATTTACCGGTGCAATTATCTGACCAAATGAGATGCCTATCTTGTTAGAAATAAGGAATACTAAGAGGGGGGGTGAATCAGTATTCTACAAACTTTATCTTTTGCCCAATTATGAATTTAACAAATAAGCTTTATACATGCATAACATAAGAAGCTAAACAACAAGCATAGCAATAGAAATAAAGAACTCATAACACATGATATGGTCTCGAGGAAACACTGGCCAAGGGAAAACCCCGGTGGGGATGGTACCCACAAAGATCCACTAATAAAAAAGTATCATATTAAGGATGTTGACCCTATTAGGAGTCTATTACAAGAATATAGTGTATCAATCCTAATTAAGGGACTATAGGCCTTGTTAGAAGCCTCAACCCTGTTAGGAGTTGTCAATACAAAATCTGATTACCAGATGAGCCCACTACCCAAACAAGTAATGTACAATGTATACTAATTACAAAAATGGATTAAGGTATATAACCTTATGCTGCTTGCATCAATATCTTTTCACTACTCTTACATTCACATCATATCATTACAATATTACCACATATCTCTTCTTCTTCTTACAATTACATATAACATATATACAAGTTATTAAGGATAATAACTTTACATGGTTGACTTCCATATATCTTTATCCAAGAGTTAACATCTAGGATGTCATCCCTTTATATTGTTAAGTCATTATTTTGATAAACAAAATAATCCCTTAACTCTTTACGAATTCTGCCTTCAAGTTCTGTCCTGTCAGCTTAACACTATCTTCGGTAAAACTATCATAAATAATTCCGTACATGCCATACTAACTTGCACTCTAAGATGGGTCATCATTAGTCATCATAGAGTCTATGTTCAAGTGCACAAGCACTAAACTTACTCCAGTCAATGTCACAAACAAAAACTGTATCCTAGTGTACTGGTGAAAACATTGTCTTACACTTAGACAAATTTGCAATGCAATTTGCTATACTTTCTCTCTGACTCGTGTGATTTTCATGTACATCATATGTTTCCATAATGACAACATCTATGTACTCACTTTAGCCAAATTTCCAACAATCTCCCCCTTTGTCATTGGTGGCAACATATGAGAAAATTGGCTAAGTGTACAAATCAAAATATTAAAATTGTATCAAAATTGTGGCCATAGTATAGAATATGTATACTATCCTTATAACTCCTCAAAATATAAACTCTAATACAATGCTCCCCCTAAGAGTATCAATCCTTATCAAATATATCAATTTTCTTCTCTAATATCTCTCCCCCTTTGACAACAATGACAAAATAAGGTAGGGAGGATTACAAAATTGTATCCCAAAAAGATTATACCTTCATTTTCTTATTGCAAAGCCAGTAGGCTTGCAACACAATCTACAAAATCAGCTTTCATATCTTCTATCTCCTTTTCCCATGAATTCTTGATGGAATCTCCCACATTGAGTAATGTGCTCAGTCCATAAGCTGCTATTTGACAAGCTTGGAGGTTGTCAAATTTGAATTTCTGAAAGGATGTCTTAGTTGTAAGACATTCTTCTAACTGCTCTTCAATGATACTCAACTTCATAGAGATGTCTTCTCTCAAAAGAGTGAGTCTCCTCATTTTTCTATTCCTCTCATCTTGCAATATTCTTATTTCATCATAAAGCTTCTGAACTTTCTTTTCAGCATCACATACCTTCACATCAGGTTTAGAAAGAAGGTTACATTCATTCTGAATCTCAACTTCCTTCAACTTGATCTTATGTTCCTCTTCCGCTGTCAAAATCTCTAGTTTTGTACACTGTATGTACAATGATTTTCCTATCTCCAAATGTTTCCTCAAGTTCTTGATACAAATATCAAGACTACTAATATCATTTATGATATTCTGACTAATGTTCAAAAGCATTTCAGCTTCATAAGCTACTTGAGCTCTCACTTTTGCAATATCAGATAGGTTAGTGAATTCATTGTCAAAAGTGCTCATTACCTTCTTAGCTTTCTCCAAAGCATCTGCCTCTATGATTTGTTTAGTTACAATGCTTTGTAACTTCTTAATAAGGTCCTTCAGACTCCCTTCAAGATTCTTCACTTTCTTGTTCTTGCCAATGATTTTATTCAAAAAATTGATCAGTTCCAACTGATCATCATCATCAACTTCCTTTCCTAAATCTTCAAACAAAGATCCAATTTCTTTCTTCTTTCCAGTCTCAAGAGTAAGACTGATGTCTTCTATGGTAGGAATGGGTGCTTGAATCTCAGTCTCCTTAGGTTCTTCACTGATTGATTGAGTTTGCTCTGCTTCTTCAATTCTATCTGGTTCATCAAGAGTCGAATTGTCAACAATGTTTGCTAAGTTCTTGAATACATTGTCATCAGTATCCAAGGTGACCTTAGTACCTTCTATATTCATAGTTTCATCTTCAATGTTAATAGCTGAAGGAGAAGGAATATCCTCTTGTTCAACTTTAACTGCTTTCTCCGCTACAACCTGTTGGTGTTGTTTTTCCCCAAAGTTCAGTTTGGCATCAGGATTGACAAGGCTAGTGTCA
The DNA here is from genome assembly GCA_027943335.1 of Chamaecyparis obtusa. Lineage (NCBI taxonomy): Eukaryota > Viridiplantae > Streptophyta > Pinopsida > Cupressales > Cupressaceae > Chamaecyparis > Chamaecyparis obtusa. The sequence continues at coordinate 63,131 of BSBK01012304.1, forward strand.
CATTCACTCAACACTCCAAATCTGATAGGAAAAAGAGCCAACTGACAAGGATCCAAGAGAGATCCTTCTACACTTTGAGCTCCACATCACTCAGGTAGGTGTACCTCATCTGCACACTCATACAACTTGTGTCACACTATAGGCCTGCAGATCATTGACTGTGGAATGATTTTCAAACCCTTATAAGTGTCCTACACCTCAAATGAAACCAATATCTCATGCAATAGCCCAACTTGCATAGAGTGAGTATGAAAACCAGAGACCTAACCTATCAATAAGAAAGGGAAAAGGTGGAACAAAAAGGAAATGATTTTAAAAGGATTGAAAGGACCACTGAGATGCCCTAAGTCTCTAATAGACCAGTGCCTTATCCAATGGGCCACAGAGTCAAATACCCTACTACAAGAGACAACTATGAAACAAGAAAATAATATACCCAATTTGTTGATGCCTGACATTAATCACACACCATGACCAAACCTCAACTTAACACCCACCTGTGCATTCAAGCATGCTATTATCCATCAAAGGATTTTGACCCTCCCCTTAGAAGAGACCTATGAAAGGATAATACATTAACTAGCATCCACTGGAAGACAAGCATGACCTATCCTTGATATCTCAGCTCATACATGCATAAACACTAACCTTGAACTAGTTACCTCTACGAAGACAACTCCAATTGCAAACACGTAGGCAATGCAAATAGACAAATCAAACACCCTTGATGTATGATTAATGCATTCAGAATTTAAATGGAGATAGCTTGGTGACAGTAAGAATAAATTGAGTCCTCATACATAAGACAAATCTATTGCAGCATGCATTGTATTCTCTGAACCAGCAATGGAAACAGAACACCCTATATGCAGAGAGAAGGGGAAATCTGTAGAACAAAACCTTTCATGGAACCAGAAAGGAACTCTAAGCTAGAACCCCTTCTTAATCAGCAAAAACAACATATATACCCATGGTTACCCTGAAATCCCACACAAGTTAGGATGCAACAAGCTAAGGGTAACCACGGTTAGAGTTTTCCATCAATTAGGCATTTCAAAATCTGATACAATTCAGAGGGAAAACATTAAGTCCTTAATGCAATTAACACTTGATCTTCAATCATGAAAGAATCTCTAAAAGGCACCAAAGATCAATCAAAATTCAAACTGGAAGTGACCCTACAATTGCTTTTGGTACATTTCATTTATTCCCCTATGGAAAGACACTCCTCTTCTGCAATCATCTCACACCCCGGAGCACACTGGAGCAATGGAGAAGATCAGTTTCACCAACTCTGGCCCCTCCTATCATCAATTTCAGTCCTTTCTAGTCACTGGAAATGTTCACAGAGATTCAAAAAATAAGGCAAATGGTCACAAGCATTCGTAGGCTCTAAGTTCCCAAATTGTTTGCCCCTAGCCATGCAACCACGCGATCACAACTCTCACTACCATAGGAAATGGGCAACAATTTATGCCTGGTCGCATGATCGCATAGCCCAGAAATGGGCTGTGCAAACATGCGATACACCATTTCCCTGTGCCATCTTCATAACCACTAATGCCAGACCGTTGCCATAAAAGGGCATGTCGCGTGTTCGCAAGTCAAAAAACTGGCTCACGCGAACATGCGACAAGCCGCTAACATGCACCCTGTCGGCTGTTAAATCACCGCTGAGATACCCCAACCTGGGCCCATGTTCAAATCCACCATCCTGCCAGCTCGGGCCAACCAAAAACCACCATGAAACCACCTACCACTGAGCCCACCAAATAACTACAGACGGGCCCCAACACACATGGCACCTTGTCGCATGATCGCATAACCCAGAAATGGGCTATGCGAACATGCGATAGCCCGCGAACCCTAACCACCACCACAACCGTCACCGCAATTGCCACCGCATGGAGTTGACAGAAAATGTTAGTCACATGATCGCATAGCCTTGCAAAAGGCTATGCAAACATGCGGCTAACTACCAGGAAATTGTCACTGCAACTTGCCATTAAGTCGCGGTCCCACCAAGCAAATCCACCTCAGCACCGCGGACATGTGTCACCTGGTCACATGATCACATAGCCAAAAACTAGGCTATGCAATCATGTGACAGCCAACCCAAAGCCACCACATCATTGCATCGGACCAACCAGATAGCAACCACCACTGCTAGGAATCAGGACCTATGCAGACAGATGGCAAGCGGTCGCATGATCACATATCAAAAAATTCTGACATGCGGCCATGCGACAGCCTATAAGGATATGCCAACTGTCACCCCTCTGACACCAGGCCTAGGAAGATAAAGCCAAGAACCTTAGGAAAAATATTAAAATCTAAGGGCGCGATTGCGGACTTAGAAAAAATAAAGGGACCCGCCGGGGAGCTAAGACTAACTGCGAACCGGGGTGATGTGGAAACTTAAAAGGCACCTGCAAAAGAGGTGTTTAAGTGACCCGCAAAAAAGGTAATGTGCGAAAAGAATAAAGCTAGGGCACTTTTGAATTTTGAAACCTAACGGCTAGATTCTGAATGTTTTGCCTAAGGTTTAACCTGGGAGCATAAAAATCATTGCAGAGAGTAGGGGAAAGACCAGGAGCCATGAAATTTTTTGCACATGCTAACACAACTGATGGCTCTCCAACATTTTCTACCATGACCTTGATTATTGCCTGCTCTGTATCTGAATTAACTTCTTCATATCTACCTCCCATAATCAAAATGGTTCTCCTTTTGGTTCTCAAATGGGTGCTTAAGGCCTTCAATATCTGCTCCAAGTGTTCATCATCTCTCACATCACAAAGCTTCTTCACAAGATTATTTTTGATATTAGTGTCTTCTTCAATTGCTCTCTACTTTCTATTTAGCAGTTTGGTATAGAACTCATCAGGTATTTGACCTTGAATAGAATAAAATGTCTTGTCTGCCAAAATCATATGCTTTACAATAGCATTCTTCAAATTAAGTCTATTTGAATAACCATAAAGACTATAGTACTTATTCATTCTGGTAAAGTCTCCATTCTCAATAATCTTCTCATTAAGCTTTTCAACTTTAGGTTTCCAAGCTTTCTTCTTAACTGTAGTGTCATCATATTTTATTTCAGCAATTTCTCTTGGTACTGGTTGAACTAAAGTCTTCTATCTCTTTCCTGATCCAGTAGCAATTTCTTTCATTCTCTTGCTAGTTGTGAAGGAAGTGGATCTAGTTGTTACTTGTTCCTTTTCTAGTTCCTCTACTTTCACCTTGACTTGTGTAGGTTCTTGCTATACTGCACTGGATGACAAGGGTGGTACAATCAAAACTTCTTTCTGTCCAATATCCCTCATTGCTGCTACTGTCTATTTTTCTATTAAGAATTCTTATTCTGACATTCCTGAATCTTTCAGTATTCTCCTGATAGTACTGTCAACTCTCTTCTTAGATTTCTTCTCTTCAATTATAGCTTTTTCCAAGTTGAAGTTCTCATCAAAAGTTCCAAATCTGCTGCACTGAGTATCCAATTTACATTTAAGTAATCTACCAACATATTCTTTTGTTTCAGCCCGAGATATCTCATAGCCAAGAGGGTCTATGAACTCAATTCTAGGTTTCACTACTTCAATATAGGTAAATTCAGTGTCAACCATGAAACATATATCATTTTTATACTTCTTCACAAGTGACTATGGAATTCTTGATTTGCTAGTTACCATGTTTTGAAATGTCTTCATTACTAACATAGCACTCTCATTTACTTTGTCAATAACATGTCTCAAATATACTATATTTATCCTTTCCATAGTAGTTTGTCCATCATTCCAATCATTTGAAATGGTGTATGGAAATCTTCTCAATGAGTGGAAAAACATGTATGTGATTAAGGATGAAAATCTAAATTGTCCATACTTAGATTTCTTAATCTTCTCCAAGTTTTCAATCAATTGAATTCTCAGAATTTCACACACATCAACTAGCACTTTGTCAACACACATTAAATAGGCAATATGCACCATTCCAGCTACCATATCATCTTCTCTAGAATTTTCACAAAACTTAGTTGTTAGTTACTTGCATAAATATCTAACATCATGTTGTTTGATCTTGCTAATCACAATTCTTCTGCCATTGTAGGATGAACCTATGTTGTCTATGACTATTTTTTTTCTCATTTAAAGGAATAGCACCATCTTTAGATAAACTTGTGACTTCATGAATCAAGTTATCTGTAATGTCTATCACTCTATCCTCTAGCCAAAACTTTCCATTGTGAATTCTGCTCAAAATAATCTTAGTGCATTCTTCATTGTCAAACTCATACTTCAAAGCATACTGAACAATCTCATTATCTTTCAAATGTTCATATCCTTGTTTCAATGACATATCATGATTGTAAAGCTTGTGATGCTCATTGATAAAATCACTATCACTGACAGTTTCTAACTTGAATCCAAGATAACTTCTCACATTTTCTAAATGCAAAACTCCATCTAGTACGGATGATAATGCTAACCTAGGATCATCTTCTTCCAAGGGTTCTACTAGTTCCCTCTTCATTCTAGGTCTATTCTTATCTCTGACATTGTGAATTAAGGATACATCCATGACTGCTTAAATTTCTTATACCGATTCAAAGATCTGTCAAGATAAATACCTCAAGTTCATGATTTTAGGGCTTTTGTAGATTCAGTGCTCAAATCTTTCACCAAATCACTGCAAAATGCTTCTAATCTCTATTCTTTGCTCTCCTAAACACTTCAATTCACTTTGATAATCAAATAACATCGATCATAACCTTTTATTACTTCAATCTTACTTAGATCTGACATCGTATTCAATTCCTTTGCCACTTCTTTCCAAAAATTTGTTTCTGCTATCCTGCAAAACTTAAAACTTCTTGCGATCTTGCAAAACATAATATTTTCTTTTGCACTCTTAACCATAGCATTAGTACATCATAAACTATCTTACATTAACTATGAAATACTTAATTCATCGAAAATCTACTTCTAAATTAATTCTAAGTTCCTAATCTATTGCAATTTTCATAAATTAAATGCTTACAAATAGGTCAGGTAAGGATTCATTCTTACCACTTGATACTTCAAATTTCTGATGACCTTCAATGTTGAATATGTTTCCTTGATCTGTGCCTTTAACAAAATTCACTTCATCTGCATTAATACAACAACCTTTCTATCTGTTACCTACATCTTCATTTCTTCTTGCATGATTTCTAGGGTTAGGGTTAGGATGAAAAATTCCATTGTTCATTCTGCAAAACCTTGTTGTATGTCCAATCTTTTTACATATCAGACAAAAAAATTTCATTTTTCCCATATCTTGGTCCTTGCTGATTGATTTGTGATCTACAATTTCTAGCAATGTGTCCAATCTTGTTGCATCTATAACATACTACTTCATTTCTTTTGTTCATATCTTTAGTAGGTCTTTTATCTGCATTGTTAGTATTCCTAAACATTCTACCACCATAATTATTCTCAATAACTTTAGGTCTTCTACATTCAATAGCTCTATGTCCAAAACCATGACAATTATAACTATTATAAACTAATTTTGCACCCTTTCTTCAAGCTCTCGTAGTCTTGATAACCAAGTATAACATGGGAATCATCTCCAGGTTGTAGGACCTATGCTAACTAAGATGAGACCTCCAGGTTCTAGGCTGGTTGCTCTTGGATAATCACCTTTATTTTTTTCTAGACATGAAAGTAAACTTTGGAGGGAAAGGGATAGAATGAATGCTTGGAAAGGGAAATGACTGAAAGCAAACTACCTACTAGGTGATGCACTGAAGTGATGGTATGAATTGTAGCATAAAAGATGGATTCAGTGAACAAATTCAGGTCTAGGAGATCACAACTTACTGAATAGGCATGCATAAGTGTTTCATAGAAGGGGTCTACAAATAAAAGAGGCTATTTAGGGAAAGAGAGATTCTTTCATAGATAATAACACTCTCTGGATTAGGCAACAATCTATGACCTACAAACAAACATTCACCTCTGCAACTGGGTATAGGAATGAGACAAGACTGTTAAGGGGTTGTAGTATACCCACAAAAGCATTCACATCAAATCATCCACAAAAATACACAAAATTGCAAAAAAAAGAGGGACCAAGAACCCTAAGATATCACTAAGAAACATATAAATACTAAATTCATTAAGAGATAACTCACACAAGAAGGCATGGGGACATGAGACATGTCACAAAATATCTTCAATCTCTGAATTACCAATGGGAGGTTACAGAATGTAGAAGACCAGAGGACAGGAAATGCCACAGATAGCCTTCTAAGAAAAAGACTTTCTTCTTACAAAATGTGAAATCTCTAACCTCTGAGCACTAAGGCTCCAAAAATACAATATATACATCTCCTACACACAGGTAGGAGCAAAACCTAACTAGGGTTACATGATTTTACAATAAAATAGAAAACCCTAACTACCTATCAAATCTGATCATAAAAATATCTCTGCGGCATCAAGGCCGATCAAATATGTTGCGTGCCCATGCCTATACTACATCAAACTTGATCCATCTACCCTCCTGCAACTTTGCCTTGCCATGAATGCTCACAATCTGATCTTATAGATGTTTGGGTTTTAAAAAGATTAACCCTGCAAAAGGTGGCACCAAGCTCATTAAAGCCTCTACATGACATGGTACTTTGTAAAATCTATGGTGCCGACAATCAGATCATCTATCATCATCCTTCCAACCATCCCTATCCTAAAGAATTAAATCCCAGCTACCCATCTTGTCGCGCATGGCCACAAAGAGAAAAACCCTAGTAAAACCTTCACAGAGATATTTTTAAATTTGAATAATAATGGCTACCAGGTCATTTTAAAATGCAATTGTCGATCGCTTTATCTCCTGACAGATCAGGTGGCTTAGATACGCCTAGAAAAACACTTTTAAAACCCCTCTGACAAGTCAATCACCATCGTGGAAGTCAGCAGCCAATCACCAGTGAGCAAGCCAATGTCCCTAACAGACCTTGGACCCACATGCCTGAAAACACCATCGGACAGTTGTCGCTATACCGCGATCGTAATGATCAAGTTTTTTTGATCTCTGGTATAATGACAACCATGAGACCTGATCGTGCTTTAAGTTCTTTAGAAACCCCTGACCCCATGGGCTCACTGACAACATACACATTGCATACTTTCATTCATTCTGACCTGCTTCATCAGCATACACCTCGATAGTCCTCTAACAATGGACCCACTGCCTAAGATTCTAATCTAATGGCGGGGTTATGATCTCATAGGGTTAGAAGATTCTATGAGATCATACGACCACCATAGATCCAAGTTCTTTTGACACATCTATAGATACTCGGCCCCACTGACAAATGCCAACTGTACTCTCAAATGACCAATCACAAGCAGCCAAATGGATCCATATTGTACATCTTCCTGACACAGGACCCACTATCAGAAGCTTTGACGACGAAGGAGGATCAATGGCTATCGCTATACCACCAAATTAACTAGGTCACATATTGAGCCTCAGGTATAATGATGACCACATGATTAAGTCAGAACTTAACCCACCAAAGAAGATGGCCCCATTGTCAACCTACCGAATCAGACACCACCGATGACTCAAGAGCTACCAAATTAGATGAGGTGGCACTAGTCCCACTGATAAGATAAAGTTTGCAAGTAGGAAGATTGACAATCATCACAAGATCTCATGGAATCTTCTGGGGCCATGAGATCATGTGACAACCATCAGATCTAGAATCTTGACTTGGCCGCTGAACTGAGACCGCCAACCGAAATGGTAACCGCTCATGGGATTGCTGAGTGTTAAGGGGTTAACCACTGGGAATCAGAGACTTAGCAACTGAAGGATTTAAAAAGGCATGTGGAAATTGAAGGGACTTAAGTTTCTGAGATAAAGTAACTGCAAATTATAACAAGGCTTAGGGTTTTTTAGGACTTTTGGATATAACGACTAGTTTTATGAATTTTTAAACTACAGACCAGGGAGATAACAAATTTGTAGAGGCCAGAGAATAGGAAATAAATCTATGAAAATTTTAGGGATGGTAGGCAAGATAAAAATAGAGGTATGGGTATGGTTTTCAGCCAAATTTGTATGCATATGAAAATTAGGGTAACATTTTGGCAATTTCTACTGGATGTCAGCTTGCTAGACATGGAAACCAGTGACCTTGACAATCCATTGGGCATTGGGTGATCAAAACTCAAAAATTCTCATAGGGAGATAGACCTGGAACTATGCTCAGAGCAACTCTTGGAAAATAGGGAACTAACCTAGAAAGCAAGGAAAGAAAATAGGGAAACTTTTACAAAATTTACAAAGAGGGCTTAACCTCAAAACAAGGTTTCAAGTGGAAACCATTAACTAAAATTTGTAGGGAAACTCCCTCCAGAGTTTCTAGTTGAAAGGCATTGGAACCCATGCATTCTATGATTACAAATGGTCCACCCCAAAAGGAGTCAAATTTTGTGTGCCTGCCAAGTCTTGACTTGAACTCATCCCACTTGAGGACTATGTCTCCAACCTTGAAATCTCTAATCCTGACTCTTCTATCAAAGCTCCTCTTTGTCTGAATCTGATGGAGCTCCATAGCTTGCATTGATTTGTCTCTGAATTCTTCCAACTCCATTAGCTAAGCATGTCTGATCTGTAAGGGATATACTTCTTCAAATAGGGCATACTGAGTAGCTAGGTGCAAAGCTAGTAATTTAGTTGAAATGGACAACTTAGCCTCTCTATTGTACACTAGCACATAAGGAGAATTACCAATTATTTTTTTTATACACTAAATTTGCACTCTTAGTTCAAGCTCTCGTAGTCTTGATAACTCAGTATAACAAGGGAATCATCAAAAAGGTTGTGGGACCTTTTGCTAACTGAGATGAAACCTCTAGATTCTAGGCTGGTTCCTCTTGGATAATCACCCTGATTTGCTCTTAATAGGAAAGTAAACTTTGAGGGAAAGGGATAGAAGGAGTGCATGGAAAGGGAAATAATAGAAAGCAAATCTACCTACTAGGTGATGCACCAAAACTAGGGTTTGGATCTCTGTATAGAGGAATGAGACTAATGGAGGAATCAGGTCTAATAGGTCACCACTCACTAGATAGGCTTGCATAAGTATTTCATAGGAAGGTCTGAACAGAAGACTCAACCTATGACCTGCAAACAAACATCCTCCTCTGCAACTAGGTGTAGGAATGAGACAAGACTGCTAGGGGCTATAGTATACCCATAAAACATCTAAATTAGATCAGACATAGTAACACACAAATCATAGAAAGTGAGAGGGACCAGGAACCCCAATCTCCATTAACAACATTCATAAACCTCAATCCAATAAGAGATAATGCAAATAGGGAAGCACAAGGACATGAAGGATTTGTCACAAACTACCTTTGCAATAATTGTATTATCAATGGGAATTTATAGAATGTGGAAAACCAGAGGGCAAGAAGAAATGCCATAGATAGGTTCCCAAGAAAGAGCCTTTCTTTTCACAAAATGTGAATTCTGAGCACTACTAGCTCCAAAAAATGAATATATACATCCCCTACACGTAGGCAGGAGTCAAAAATATCTCTGAATTAGGTCTACATAAATTTGCAATATAATAATCACCCCTAAAATCAGTCACTTCTAATCATAAATGTGTTCTATAAATATCATGGCCGATCAGATATTTCATTTGCGTGTCCACCCCTGAATTGATCCTACTTGTAGATAAAAACCTCATTCAACAACCTCCCTACAAGCCCACTAAGCCATGAATGCTCAAAAAATCCAATCAAATACTGGAAAGGACCCAAAACAACAACCTAAAAGATCTCTACAAATATCTATCCAACTACAACCGCCTTGAAAATATCATCAATTTTTTAGCTGCTGCACTTACAAACATCTTCAGAAGAAAAAACCCATAAAAAATAGGCCGCTCTGCTTTGACAAAGCATTGGTCACATGATCGCATGAGCCAAAAGGCCTTCATGCGATCATGTGACAAGATTTTAAAAAAAAATTTGCCCTACCCTTCAAAAATGTCAACGGTCACATGATCACATGCGGTGAAAGGCCTTCATGTGATCATGCGACAACCTTTTGAAAAAAACTACCTCACCACCACACAAGCACTCGGGACCCGCAAGACACCACACCTATCACACCCTGCCATGTGGCCCAACCAGAGCTGACCACACGGCTGGACCCATGACCACACCACATACCGCCTTGAAAAAGGCAACGATCACATGATCACATGAGCAGAAAGGCCTTCATGAGATCATGTGACAACCTTGAGAAAACATGGCTCCTCACCACTAATGACACCTCAGGCCTGCAAAAAAAAAACCACCTACCAAACCTTTTCCACGTGTCACTCTTCTATTCATTCTGACTGCCACCTTAGCAAACACCTCGGCACCCCTGGCATAGGACCCACCGCAACTTCTAGATTCCCATCTAACAGTTGTCGCATGATCGCATGGGATCAAAAGATCCCATGAGATCATACGATCACTATTGATCTTCGTTACACTTGCGCCAATGCAGAAACCCCAGGCCTCACTTACTATTTGTCGCATGATCTCATGCGGTTAAGAGGTTGCATGTGATCATGTGACCGACCGTGTGATGCTAACTGCTGGAACAGTAGACCACCGCTACCAAAACCACTGACGGTTTTTCACATGGTCGCATGGGCTTGGAAGAGCCCATGTGATCATGTGACAAACCAAGAAATGCTAACCACTAACCACCGCTGAAGTCCATCGATCCTGCATGACTGCTTACCGCTTGTCGCATGATTGCATGCAGCTAGGAAGGCCTATGTGATTATGCGACAACACCAACTTGTGACCCTTGCCCTCAATGCTATCGGCTTGCAACCATCGTAACCACAGGCGGTTAGTCGCATTAGAAGCAAGATCGATAGCTATCATTACACCGCGTGGTTAAATAGGCAACATCTTTCCTTGGCAGTGTAGCGACAACCATGAGATTTCATCTAGCTTTAACCTTTGCAAATGGAGAATGGGCTCACCGACAGGTGTCATCCTGTTGCATGATTGTAAGGGCAAGGAACATTCCTTGTGAACATGCGACAACCACAAGATTTTTGAGGAAAGCCAGCCACCGGGCCCACAGGTCAGAGTTGCGCACTTAAAGAAAAATGCAGATGCCAGAGAAGTGTGAAGTGCAGAAGGGGTCAAAAACATAGAAGGTTTTCGAGCGAAGGTCAAAAACACACTAAATTTTTAGAGTGGAGATTAAAAATACACCAAAAGACAGAAACATCTTGAGCTTGTAGAGAGGAGGTCGAAAACACACTGGGTTTTCGATGCTTGATCATTTCACTTGGAAAATAGGGCTGTGGCCAAAAAAGAATGACACAGAATTTTTGGGCAACATTTTGGTGACCTCTGCGGGATGTCAGCCTGCTTGACATTGGACCAGTTGCCTTGATTCAATCCATTGGGCATGGGGTCATCTCTCAAGCATAAAAAACTTTATGACAGGGAAAACTGAACCAGTAAGACAAACCTATGCACATGCACTTCTTGGGAAACAGGAACTAACCTAGAATACTAGAAGAAAATAGGAAAAAACTAACCTAAGCTAACTAGTTAAAAAACTTGGTCAAACAAAGCCATTCACTGGCATGTTGAAATAGCTACCCTTCCTCTTTAAGACATTTTGCATTGGGCACATGAGGATAGCTATGAAGATAAGATGCATACAAAGATTTGGCAAGTGAGGATGCACTGCCTCTGCAAAAACAATATCAAGATCACTCACCCCAAATGGATCACATGAAGGTGTCTCAGTGAACTCCTTCTAGGCCAAGTATTTGATGGGGCAGCCTCTTGAAAGTCTGAAGGTAGGACTTTCATTGCTGGTTTCTTCTTTATCTTTGTGTTTGCCCTCCATCATGGACAGCCATGTCAACTCATCATCCATGGACAGGGGACTGTCATCCTCTTCCTTTAATCCAGCCAAGAGCTCATCAAAGTTGTCAATGTCTTGAAGATTTGGAGCTGAATCCAAATCTTGCTCATGTAGTAGCTCCTTGTGAAAAGGGTAATCCAAGACCAGGCTCTCTTCAATAAGCATATGACCTTGAACCTCCACTCCAAGGAATAGCGGTTCAACATCCAATTTGTCACAAAAAACCTCTATGATATTGGAAAAATCATACTCTTCTTCAAGGCTTTTGTCTTTGTCCTTTTCTTGGAAAGCCTCTCCCATGGCTTCATCATTATGCTCCATAAAATAAGGCAGCTTACTCAATAAGGGCATAGCTCCATCATTGAATCAACCTCCTATTGATGGTGGACCTGTTGTTTTGATTGACCTTTAGTCGTAAGCAATGGTATGGTCTCTTCTTCATCATCAACAAAGAGGGGAAGCTCATCAAGCAAACCAGCCAAGAGCTCAGGCTGAGCATCAATGTCCACCTCCACACCTTGCTGCTCATTTTCACCACAGTCATCACTCTGCACTGATACCTTAGATTTATTCTCCTCTTCAAATGGAAGTTCATTTTCTACTAGTCCTTGCTCAGACACCAGGCTAGTGTCCTTGCAAAGGCTTGGCATTTGACAGCCAAGAGGAAGAGTCCATTGGGGTATCCATATTACTTCATCATCCTGAGAAACCAGAGGGGCCTCTTGGGATAAAAATCTTTCTTGAACGGGTTGCTCTGGCAAGGTGGACTGAACCTCAAGCATAGGCTCTTGAACAAAAATTTTTGCCTTAAAACTTGGGATGTGAAACTAAGGGGGAGAGGGGGGAGACAAAGAAGGCATAGAAGCTTTAAATCTTGGAAATGAATGCTTAGTAGGCTCCACATGTGTAAGATCTTGAGACAAATAGGCCCTCCAACTTGGAATCTTGGGCCTAGGAGCCTCCTATTGAGCAATCAGTGATCTCAACCTTGTTGTCTCAATGTCATCTCAATGTCTAATCTCTTCTTGAAACTCTCTTGTTTGCTGCTCATCAACAAGAGTTTCTGTCATTTGGTAAGGAGCTGCCTCTTGCTCATAATTTTGAGCCTCCTGCTCTCTCTGCTCCCTGAGCTTAGATACTTGTTTGACTAAATCAAGCAACAAACTCTTTACCTCTTGCATCTCCTTGAAGTTTGAGCTCAGAGTCTACATCTGCTACTGAATAGGCTAAGAAGCATGATGGGAAAGCTAGCCTTGCATCTACTATTGTGCCTCTTGTGCCCATGATCCATCTCACTTAAGAGCCTGCTCATAACTTTGCACAAGGGCAAACTCATTTGGGGCATACTGGATATACTGCTACCCTTGAGAATTATAACAGCTTGGGGTAAAAGGAGGCTTTGGGTGGCTTTGGTAAGGCTAAAAACTAGCCGGTTGAGCATTATTCTCACAATAGGGTGGTGAGTAACCTGACTATCTATAGTAACTTGACATGTCTACTCATGCAATCAGCTGGAACTTGAAACTAGTAGACCCTTTAGAGTCACCAGATATGTAGCAAAATGACCTCTTCTAGGCCTGTAGCATGCTACCAGCATATCAGAGATAGCATACCTTGAACATGAATCTAAACTTCAGTCCCACCGGGCGTGCCAAAAATGTTATACATTGAATTTGCACCCTTAGTTCAAGCCCTCATAGTTTTGATAACTTAGTATAACAAGGGAATCATCTCAAGGTTGTGGGACCTTTTGCTAATCAAGATGAAACCTCCAGATTCTAGGCTGGTTCCTCTTGGATAGTCACCCTGATTTTCTCTTAACAAGAAAGTAAACTTTGAGGGAAAGGGATAGAAGGAGTGCATGGAAAGGGAAATAATAGAAAGCAAATCTACCTACTAGGTGATGCACCGAAACTAGGGTTTGGATCTCAGTATAGAGGAATGAGACTAATGGAGGAATCAGGTTTAATAGGTCACCACTCACTAGATAGGCTTTCATAAGTATTTCATAGGAAGGCCTGAACAAAAGACTCAACCTATGACCTGCAAACAAACATCCTCCTCTGCAGCTAGGTGTAGGAATGAGACAAGACTGCTAGGGGCTGTAGTATACCCATAAAACATCTAAATTAGATCAGACACAATAACACACAAATCACAGAAACTGAGAGGGACCAAGAACCCCAATCTCCATTAACAACATTCATAAACCTCAATCCAATAAGAGATAATGCAAACAGGGAAGCACAAGGACATGAAGGATTTTTCACAAACTGCCTCTGCAATACTTGTATTATCAATGGGAATTTACAGAATGTGGAAAACTAGAGGGCAAGAAGAAATGCCACAGATAGGTTCCCAAGAAAGAGCCTTTCTTTTTACAAAATGTGAATTCTGAGCACTACTGGCTCCAAAAAATGAATATATACATCCCCTACACTCAGATAGGAGTCAAAAATATCTCTAAATTAGGGCTACATAAATCTATAATATAATAATCACCCCTAAAATCAGTCACTTCTAATCATAAATGTGTTTCGTAAATATCATGGCCGATCAGATATTTCATTTGTGTGTCCACCCCTGAATTGATCCTGCCTACAGACAAAAACTTCATTCAACAACCTCCCTACAAGCCCACTAAGCCATGAATGCTCAAAAAATTTGATCGAATACTGGAAAGGACCCAAAATAGCAACCTAAAAGATCTCTGCAAATATCTATCCAACTGCAACCGCCTTGAAAATATCATCAATTTTTTAGCTGCCACACTTGCGAACATCTTTAGAAGAAAAAACCCATTAAAAATAGGCTGCTCCGCTTTGACAAAGCATTGGTCACATGATTACATGAGCCGAAAGGCCTTCATGCGATCATGCGACAACCTTTTTTTAAAAAAATTGCCCTGCCCTTCGAAAATGTCAATGGTCGCATGATCACATGTGGCGAAAGGCCTTCATGTGATCATGTGACAACCTTTTGAAAAAAATTGCCTTGCCGCCACATAAGCACTTGGGACCCGCAAGACACCACACCTGTCACACCCTGCCATGTGGCCCAACCAGAGCTGACCACATGGCTAGACCCATGACCACACCGCATACCGCCTTGAAAAAGACAATGGTCTCATGATCGGATGAGTTGAAAGGCCTTCATGTGATCATGCGACAACCTTGAGAAAACATGGCTCCTCCCCACTAATGACACCTCGAGCTCACAAAAAAAAAACCACCTACCAAACCTTTGCCATGTGTCACTCTTCTATTCATTCTGACCGCCACCTCAACAAACACCTCAGCACCCCTAGCATAGGACCCACCGCAACTTCCAGATTCCCATCTAACGATTGTCGCATGATCGCATGGGATTGGAAGATTCTATGAGATCATACGACCATCATTGATCTTCATCGCACTTGCACCAATGTAGAAACCCGGGGCTCCACTTACTATCTGTCACATGATCTCATGCGGTTAAGAGGTCACATGCGATCATGCGACTGACCACGTGATGCTGACTGCTTGAACCTCGAACCACCGCTACCGAAACCGTTGATGGTTTGTCACATGGTCGCATGGGCTTGGAAGAGCCCATGTGATCATGCGAGAAATTGGGAAATGCTAACCACTAACCGCCACTAAAGTCTGTAGATCCCGCATGATTGCTTACCGCTTGTCGCATGATCGCATGCGGCCAGGAAGGCCTATGCGATCATACGACAATGCCAACTTGTGACCCTTGTCCTCAACACTGTTGGCTTGCAACCACCATAACCATAGGTGGTTATTCACATCAGAAGGAAGATCGATGGTTGGCGTTACACTATGCGCTTAAACAGGTAACATCTTTCCTTAACGGTGTAGTGACAACCATGAGATTTCACCGAGCTTTAACCTTTGTAGATGGAGAATGGGCCGACCGACAGGTGTCATCCTGTCACATGATTGCAAGGGCAAGGAATATTCCTTGCGAACATGTGACAACCACAAGATTTTTGAGGAAAGCTAGCCACCAGGCCCATAGGTCAGAGTTGCGCACTTAAAGAAAAATGCAAATGCCAGAGAAGTGTAAAGTGCGGAAGGGGTCGAAAACATAGAAGGTTTTCAAGCGAAGGTCGAAAACACACTAAATTTTTAGAGTGGAGGTTGAAAACACACCAAATTTTTAGACCAAAAGGAAGAAACATCCTGAGCCTACAGAGAGGAGGTCGAAAACACACTGGGTTTTCGACCCTTGATCATTTCACTTGGAAAATAGGGCTGTGGCAGAAAAAGAACAATAGGGAATTTTTGACCAACAATTTTCTTTGGGGTAATTCTGTCTAACTACAATGCAGAGCTCAACTTAGTATGCCAATCTCTCTGATTATCTTGTAGAGTCTTCTTGATTATCCTAATCAAGTTCTTATTGGTGGATTCTGCCAAGCCATTGCCTTGAGGGTAATAATTGGAATTGGTATTCAAATAGATGCCATTTTTTACTGCCCACTCTGAGACTTTGAGGCTTGTGAATGCTAATGCATTATCTAAGATGATGGAATCAGGAGTGCCAAACCTATGAATTATATCATCATAAAAACTTAAGACAACACTCTCATTTGATTCTTATAAAGCAATTACTTCTATCCATTTGGTGAAGTAATCAGTTGCAGTAATTATCCATTTATGGCCTACACTAGATGGAGGATTAATCATTCCAATGAAATCTATGCCCCACTTCATGAAAGCCTGATCTATTCTGATTGGTTAGAGGGGCAACACTGCAAGCCTTTCATTTCTTGCAAACATGGCACACTTGATGCATTTTCTTACATAATTATGACTATCCTTGAAGATAGATGGCCAATAGTATCTAGCCCTCATGATTTTAAAAGCAATAGTCCTAGGAGAGAAATGACCTCTAGAAGGTCCATCATGAAACTTGAATAAGACACTAGCTATCTTTTCTGAATCTATGCATCTTAAAAGGACACCATTGTAATCCTTTCAGAAAAGAACTTCATTAATCAGCACAAAAGGAACAGATTTCAATCTATAATACCTTCTTTTTGTTGAATCTAGGCCTACAGGACATTGCCCTATCCTCAAATAATTGATCATATCAGGCAAACAGCTTGTTGCCTTGGCTTGTTCTTCTATAGAATGCACCACCAGAGATGCATCTACTTGCTCTAATTTCTTTGAACTCTCATCTGATGCCAAATGTTCACAAATGCCTCTTCCTCTAACTAGCTTGGTAGTTTGAATATCTATGTCATATTCCATCACCTTGGTGATCCAACTAGCTCTTTTCTCATTTAGGTCTTTGGAAAGCAAAAACTCTTTGACACTTGGATGAGTAGCTTTTAAATGTACCTTGCTATGGGTCAATAGGTATCTAAACTTTTTAAGACTTTTCACCACAGAAAGTACATGTTTCTCTACAAAAGAGTATCTCTATTTATACTCTTCTAAACCTTTTCTAAAGAAAGCAATAGGTTGCTCCAATCCTTCTGAATTTTCTTAGGTCAGCATTGCAAATATAACATCATGACCTCCATAAGCATAAAGGATAAAATCCTTACTAAAATTTGGGTTTAGGAGAGTAGGGGCTTCTGTTAAGGCCTCTTTGATAGCTTGGAAATTGACTCTCCCTTCTTTGGTCCAACTGAAATCTTAACTCTTCTTTAGCATGGTTGTCAAAGGCTTAAGTAAATCTGCGATGTTAGGCAAGAACCTCCTAACAAAATTAATATTTCTTATGAAAGATTGGAGACTTTTCTTGTGATGTGGTAGGGGTAGCTCTAAGATGGCCGCAATTCTTTCAGGATCCACTGCAATTCCTTCTTTGGATACTACATATCCCAATAGCTTTCCTTCATGAACTACAAACACACATTTCTTGGGATTAAGAGATATCTCAAATTCTCTACACCTTTCAAAAATCTTCCTCAAATGTTTGATGTGATCTACTACATGTTTAGAATAGATAGTTATGTCATCCAAGTAGACAAACACAAATTTGTACATGAGCCTTTTAAATGCCATATCCATTGCCTTTTGAAATGTAGCTCTTGCATTTGACAAACCAAAGGGCATCTTTTGATAGGCTATGGTTCCCCACTTGGTTGTAAATGTAGTCTTATATTGATCCTCTTCATTAACAAGGATTTGATTGTATCCTAAATAACCATCCAATAATGAAAATCTCTCATATCTAGAGACACATTGTAAGATTTGTTCCATAGAGGGTAGTGGATGGCCGTCTTTTAATGAAGCTCTGTTAAGATCCCTGAAGTCAACACATAACCTCAACTCCCCATTCTTCTTCCTGACAAGAACAAGGTTGGAAACCCAACTAGTATGCTTGATGGGGTAGATGATACCACTTTCTATCAATTTGAGCACTTCTTTATGCATAAGTGGCTCAAGCTTAGGATTAACAGGCCTTTGTTTTTGCCTCACTGGTTTGGCATTTGGTTCTAATTCAATAGTGTGTTGAGCAAGGGTGGGATCAAAACCTTTGAGGTCTTCATATTTCCATGCAAAAACATCATTGAATTCTTTGAATAACTATGTGTAAGCTTGCTTTTCCAATTCAGTGTTTACCTTTTCAAATTGTAGGCTCTTACCTGGTTCCAACTCTAGTTCAACACAATGTTCTTGTTGGACTACCAGGTCAGCTTTATTCTTCTTGACTTCATCATCCTTGTTGAAGATAGTCTCTAATGTAACAAGACCTCTAGGCATATTATTGGACTTCAGTTGTATCACTTGATCACCATAATTTTGTGACAACCTATCTTGATTATGCTTTGAAAAAACATCTTCTTCAAACAAGAACTACATAATTTGTTCATCATTGTCAAACACTTGCCAATTGACATCATTATTAGGAATAGAAGGTCTGACAATAACCTTGATATGCTATTGATCTATTTCTTTTGAAACACTATTTGAAATATCATACTGAGATCCAACAGCAGCTAACCTATCTACATTTTGGTTTAGTTTTGTAGGGATAGCAACAATATTGAAAGCATGGAAATCTTTAATTGCATCCCAAACTCTATGTTTGTATGCTTTCAAGGTGTCATTTTTTGTTGCACTTATCCCTCTTACTTGGCTGACAGCTAACTCACTGTCACCATAAACTTTTAAGGCCTTAAGCCTAATTTTTCTAGCCCATGCTAGTCCATTGACTAGACTTTCATACTCTACAATATTGCTAGTGCAGGAGAAACTAAATCTAAAGGTAGTGTAATACCTTTCTCCTTTTGGGGACACTAGCATAGCACCACCACCAGAACCATGCCTACTTCTAGCTCCATCAAAAAATAGCTCTCAAACCTGATTTCTCTGATCCTTTGAATCAACATCTTCTTTAAGAAGGCTTGGTTCTATGGCTCCACTTACTTGTATCATATAGCTTCCCAAACCAAAATCCCAAATTAGATTTTCTTGGGCCTCTAAAGCTCTCTCATCTAGAAAAATATTAGGGATACTCTCTATCTTTGTGCTTGCTTCACTAATGGTTTGGAAGTTACTGTCATCAAATATAGGGTAGTTTACATTGATGGTGTTGGACACATAAGGTTCTATATGGTGTGTTACTAATGGTTCTGACTTAATGGTAACCTTGGTCCCATACCTTGTATGAAATAGCATGTGAGACCAGTCAGAAGATAGATAACCTCCTATCTTAGCTATAAACTCCCTTGAAAGACATATAGAAAATAATGCAGGGAGATCTATGATATATATATCAAGGAGGATGGAAAAATTAGGACTAACATGAAGGATCAGATTGGTATCCTTGGCCACACCTATAGTATTGACTAAGGGTCCATCAATTTTGGTAACCTTCTTTTGAAAGGGCTCATATTTCAGTCCTAATTGCTCAGCTACTTTCTTGGGCATCGCAGTGCCAGTAGCTCCACTATCTACCATACAATTATGTACTAAAGATTTTCCAATAATTAGAGATACATAAAAGTGATGTGGCTTTGAATTCCTACCTTGTGTGGCATTGGCCTTGGAGTTTCTATTTGGAGCCTCCTTTTCTTGATCAATGTTAACCAACACTGGCTTTGCAACTTCTTTTGTAGGTTGAGGAGTTGCTACCTCTGTCATGGCCTTCTTCAAAATTTTAGGCTATCCAGGAAGGGCTAAAGAGTCCCACATGGACATGGTGACATTCACCTTCTTCATGTTGTCCACAATATTATAAGGTGTCATAGTGTGTACTCTTTGTTGTGTCTTTGGCATGACAAACTCCACTTCTTTTGGAATTTGGCCTTCTTTGCTTGTAATGGAAGGAGCCTCCTTAGGTGTGATGGGATTAGCTTATTGTACAAGCTCTACAAATGTAGTGGCTTTGGCATTGGAATCTTCTCTCTCCATATCGTGGGCTCTTCTTTTTGCTCTTGTATAGGCAACAAAAGTAGCTTCATCATTGACTCCATTGAAGTTTGGTTGCTCCCAATTGAAAAGAGCAATCTCATTCTCTTGTGATTCTTGTTGAGGAACTGACCCACTAGATGGAACCTCTGATTGAGTTTGGGAGGCATTTTGAACCATTAGAGTTTGGTTCATCCATCCATTTGAACATGTAGCCTAATTATGAGGCTGATTGAAAGGAAAATACCATTCATTATCCATAGCCATATTATTTTGACTAGAAACCATATCCCTCACTAGATTTGTAGAATTCAGAGGTGCGGGGTTATATGGTTGGAATGGTCTCTGATTAAAACTTTTTCTTTATCCTTGGTAGCCTCCTTGGTATGGTGGCCTATTTTGCTAATAAGGCTATCCTTGATTTTGATATTGCTGATTAGGACCTTGGCCTTTTGACTAAAATGGTGGTCTGATTCCTTGACCTTGTTTCTTCAAATTTGTGACCTCTTTAGTCAAGGTCTGTAGCAAATTGGTCATTTCTTGCTTACTACTTTCTTGACTATTCTTTATCTCTTGTAACTCCTGAGAGAAACTAGCTGTTAGCTCTTGACCACTAGTGCTAGCCTGAGGTGCTAATATGGTGGGAATAGGGGTAAATGGGGATACTTGGGCAGGTGTAACGAGCTAAGGGCTAGGAAAAATGGGCATTAGAGGCCTTCTAGCAATCATTCCTACTTGGATTAAACAATTTTCAGCCCTAACAGCTATGTCAAAGGCTTGGGGTAGAGAAGTACCACCCATAGACTAGATCATGATAGAAATTTGACCATTTAGACTTTGCAAGTAATATAGGAAAGCATGGGCAGCTGATGGTCTTACTGATACTAGAATTTTATTCCATGTTTTGAGGAATCTACTATTATAATCTGTCATTTGCTCTTGAGGGTCTCTCTTAATAGTTGTTAACTATTCAACTAGAGACAAGTTATCCAATTTATCCTCAAAATTTTTACTTAATGCATCCCCTAACTCATCCCGTGAAGTAATGGAACCAACAATTAGAGTTCTAAACCATTCAAGAGCCTTACCTTTTAGAGAAGTTGCTAATAATTTTGTGGCCACATCTTCTTGAGTTATGTTGTGTATGTTGCAGATAGTGGTCACATCTCTGATGTGTTCAAAAGTAGTTGTCTGCACTTCACCTATGAAATCAGGTATACTCTTTAGTGCCACCAAGGGCACATCATGATGTTGAGCAAAATATAATGGGCTCCCTTGATTAAAGGGTGCAAATGCAAATGGTCTAGCCATTGTAGGAGCTGGAATCTTAAGATTAACAACTATATGAGTTGTATTTGCTGCTGGATTTGAATCCTCTTCTAGATCTCTAGTTAGAGATCTGCCTCTTCTTCTAGAATGAAAGGGAAAAGGTCTCCTTTCTAAAGTATCAGGAGGTGTAGACTAAACTCTCCTTACAGGGGATGTTCTTTGAGTTGACCTACCTTTGTGACCTCTCTTTGAGGGCAACTCTAAAAATTTAGTGGGCTTTGAGCTTCTAGTTTCAACCTTTCTCATAAACCTTGAACAAGGTTAGCCCTAATCCTTGAAATTAGTGGAGTCACCAGATATACTTGATGAAACAACCTCTAAAGATCTATATTATGCAATCTGCATATCAAAGATAACATAATCTTCAAACAATGAACTTCTTATGTAGTCCAACCGGGCGTGCCAAAATTGTTATACACTAAGTTTGCACCTTTTCTTCAAGCTCTCGTAGTCTTGATAACCTAGTATAACATGGGAATCATCTCCAAGTTGTGGGACCTATGCTAACTGAGATGAGACCTCCAGGTTCTAGGCTGGTTCCTCTTGGATAATCACCTTAATTTCTTTCTAGACATGAAAGTAAACTTTGGAGGGAAAGGGATAGAAGGAATGCTTGGAAAGGAAAATGACTGAAAGAAAACTACCTACTAGGTGATGCACTGAAGTGATGGTATGAATTGTAGCATAAAAGATGGATTCAGTGAACAAACTTAGGTATAGGAGATCACAACTTACTAAATAGGCTTGCATAAGTGTTTCATAGAAGGGGTCTACAAATAAAAGAGGGTATTCAGGGAAAGAGAGATTCTTTCACAAACAATAACACTCTCTGGATTAGGCAACAATCTATGATCTACAAACAAACATTCACCTCTGCAACTAGGTATAGGAATGAGACAAGAATGTTAAGGGGTTGTAGTATACCCACAAAAGCATTCACATCAAATCATCCACAAAAATACACAAAATTGTAGAAAGAAAGAGGGACCAAGAACCCTAAGATATCACTGAGAAACATATAATTACTGAATTCATTAAGAGATAAATCACACAAGAAGGCATCGGGACATCAGACATGTCACAAAATATCTTCAATCTCTAAATTACCAATGGGAGGTTACAGAATGTAGAAGACCAGAGGGCAGGAAATACCATAGATAGCCTTCTAAGAAAGAGACTTTCTTCTTACAAAATGTGAACTCTCTAACCTCTGAGCACTAAGGCTCTAAAAATACAATATATACATCTCCTGCACATAGGCAGGAGCAAAACCTAACCAGGGTTACATGATTTTACAATAAAATAGCAAACCCTAACTACCTATCAAATCTGATCATAAAAAATACTTCTGCAGCATCAAGGCCGATCAGATATGTTGCGTGCCCATGCCTGTACTACATCAAATTTGATCCATCTACCCTCCTACAACTTGGCCTTTCCATGAAAGCTCACAATCTGATCTTATAGATGTTTGGGTTTTAAAAAGATTAACCCTACAAAAGGTGGTGCCAAGCTCATTAAAGCCTCTACATGGCATGGTACTCTATAAAATCCATGGCACTGATGATCAGATCATCTATCATCATCCTTCCAACCATCCCTATCCTGAAGAATTAAATCCCAAATACCCATCTTGTTGCGCATGGCCGCTAAGAGAAAAAACCTAGCAAAACCTTTGTAGAGATATTTTTAAATTTGAATAATAATGGCTACCAGGTCATTTTAAAATGCAACTATCGATCACTTTATCTCCTAGTAGATCGGGTGGCTTAGATACACCAAGAAAAACACTTTTAAAACCCCTTTGACATGTCAACTACCACCGTGGAAGTCAGTAGCCAATCACCAGTGAGAAAGTCAGCATCCCTAATAGACCTTGGACCCATGTCCCTGAGAACACCATTGGACAGCTGTTACTATACCGCGATCGTAACAATCAAGCTTTTTAGATCTCTAGTATAATGACAGCCGTGAGATCTGATCACACGTTAACTTTTTTAGAAACCCCTGACCCCATGGGCCCACTAACAACATACACATTACATACTTTCATTCATTCTGACCTAGTTCATCAGCATACACCTTGGCAGTCCTCTGACAACGGACCCACTGCCTAAGATTCTGATCTAATGGTGGGGGTATGACTTCATAAGGTCAGAAGATTCTATGAGATCATATGACCACCATAGATCCAAGTTCTTCTAACACATCTGTAGATACTTGGCCCCACTGACAAATGCCAATTGTACTCTCAAAGGACCAATCACAAGCCCCCAAATGGATCCACATTGCACATCTTCCTGACACAGGACCCACTATTAGAAGCTCTGACGACAAAGGAGGATCAATGGCTGTCACTATACCACTAGATTAACTAGGTCACATCTTAAGCCTTAGGTATAATGATGATCGCATGATTAAGTTGAAACTTAACCCACCAAAGAAGATGGCCCCACTGTCAACCTATCGAATCAGACACCGTCGATGAATCAGGAGCTGCCAAATCAATGAGGTGGCACCAGTCCCACTGACAAGATAAACTCTATAGGTAGGAAGATCGACGATTGTCACAAGATCTCATGGAATCTTTTGAGGCCATGAGATCATGCGAAAACTATCAAATCTAGAATCTTGACCTGGCTGCCAAACTGAGACCGCCAACCAAAACAGTAACTGCTCATGGGATCGCTAAGTGTTAAGGGGTTAACCACTGGGAATCGAAGACTTGGCAACTGAAGAATTTAAAAAGGCACTTGGAAATTCAAGGGACTTAAGTTTCTGAGATAAAGTAATTGCAAATTATAACAAGCCTTAGGGTTTTTTAGGGCTTTTGGATATAATGGCTAGTTTTATGAATTTTTAAACTGCAGATCAGGGAGATAACAAATTTGCAAAGGCTAGAGAATAGGAAATAAATCCATGAAAATTTTAGGGAGGGTAGGCAAGATAAAAATAGAGGCCTGGGTATGGTTTTCAGCCAAATTTGTATGCATATGAAAATCGAGGTAACAATAACAATAAACATTAAGAGGTTTAAATTGTTTACCTGTGCAATCTCTCTTCATGTGACCAATAGTATTACAACCAAAACATCTACCTTTGAATTCTCTTTGCATACCTTTGGGTGATTCTTCTTGGTTCATTGGTGCTTCTTCTTTAGGTGGTTCTTCTATTTTAGGTGTTTCATCAGATTTTTTGATCTCATCTAACATTTTCTTATCTATGCTTTTAGATTCTTTCAGATCTGGTTCCTTTCTTTCATTATTTGTTCTGAATATATTAAATCCAAGTCTAGTCTTATCATAGGATGATTTTCCATAAGATACTTGTTCATTGATCTTCTCACTATTTGAATATAGCCTTACAAGTTGTTGTTTGGATTGTGTCAATTCACCTTTCACAATCTTATTGTATTTCTCAAGTTTTGCATGCTGCAAATTTACTTTCTCAAATTCAGATGTTACTTTGCCAAGTTTAGATTTTAATTCTTCATTCTCAATCTTCAACCTTTCATTCTCAGATCTCAAATTTGCTTCATTTTTTTCATTTCCATCTTTCAAACTAAGCTTCAAATTTTCTATCTTTAGTTCATGCTTAAGGGTCACATTTTCTTTTTCTAAATTGTCATCACAATCTTTAATAAGAATTTCAGATTCCTTTTCAGATTTTAGATCTTCTACCTTGTTTTTCAGTTTCTCAATAAGGTTCTTTACATCATCATATTTCCTTTTCAAAGTGTTTCTTTCATCAGTAAGCATATCAATCTGTTCAAGAGCTTCGAGCTTCTTCAAGATTTTTCTGTAGTAGATCCATATCCATAGAGATCTTACTCAAGTTGCTAGGCTTTCCTTGAATGATTCTTCTCCGAGTAACTAAGCTCTGATACCAATTGTCAAAAATAGGGAATACTAAGAGGGGGGGTGAATTAGTATTCTACAAATTTTATCTTTTGCCCAATTATGGATATAATAGATTATCTTTATTCATGCATAACATAAGAAGTGAAACAACATGCATAGCAATAGAAATAAAGAACTCATAACACATGATATGTTCTCGAGAAAACCTTGGCCAAGGGAAAACCCTGGTGGGGATGGTACCCACAAAGATCCACTAATCAAAATTATCCTATTAAGGATGTTGACCCTATTAGGAGTCTATTACAAGCATATAGTGTATCAGTCCTGATTAAGGGACTATAGGCCTTGTTAGAAGCCTCAACCCTGTTAGGAGTTGTCAATACAAAATTTGATTACCAGATGAGCCCACTACCCAAACAAGTAATGTACAATGTATACTAATTAAAAAAATAGATTAAGGTATATAATCTTATGCTACTTCCATCAATATCTTTTCGCTACTCTTACATTCACATCATATCATTACAATATTACCACATATCTCTTCTTCTTCTTACAATTACATATTACATATATACAAGGTATTAAGGATAATAACTTTACATGGTCGGCTTCCATATATCTTTATCCAAGATTTAAAATCTAGGATGTCATCCCTTTATACTGTTAAGTCATTATTTTGATAAAAAAAATAATCCCTTAACTCTTTACCAATTTTGCCTTCAAGTTCTGTCCTGTCGGCTTAACACTGTCTTCGGTAAAACTATCATAACTAAATATGTACATGTTTTATAGACTTGTGATCTAAGATGGGTCATCATTAGTCATCATAGAGTCTATGTTCAAGTGTGAAAGCACTGAAATTACTCCAGTCAATGTCGCAAACAAAAACTGTATCCTGGTGCACTGCTGAAAACATTGTCTTACACTTAGACAAATTTGCAATGCGCTCTGCTATACTTGCTCTCTGACCTGTGTGATCTTCATGTGGATCATATGTTGCCATAATGACAAAATCTATGTACTCGCTTTAGCCAAATTGCCAACATATCCATAGCAATACCATTTTCCTGCAAGAAGTCAAAATAGTTTTGGAAACAATGTTGAACAAACTCATATAAAAATGGTACTCTCTGATTATCTTTTGCTCATCTTTTGTGCTATCAGGGGAATGTCTATATGTGATTTGTACAAAAATATTAACCTGAATGGAATTGTAATATTGAGCTTGAGTCTCATTTTGGGGCTGTTAGCACGTGCAAAATTTTCATGGCTCTTGGTCTTTTCCCCTGGTCCCTGCAGTGTTTTTCCTGGTCTCTGGCCTTAAACCCTTAGTTCAAATTCAAAAATATAGCCATTGCATAAAGCCCTTTATATTACCCTGGCCTTGTTCTAATTTTTCATTACTTTATTCAGGTCACTTAAAGGTCCCATAATGCACGTGCTTAATTTTTGCCCCCTTTGTTGCATGATCGCATGAACCTTTTTCATGTTACGTGATCTTGCGACTAAAGGTTTTATCACCCCGGGTGGCCTTTAATTTTCCTAAGTCAGTGTTTTAATATTTCCTATGTTCTGACTTCATTCTTTCCTAGGCCCGACCTTCTGACACCATCTTGATCCAATGGTTGTCGTGAAAGTGCAAGGGTTTATTTAGAGGCTTGCAATGTCACGACAACAGTTGATTCTCTTTATGACATAGTGCTTCAAATAGGTGGGTCCAAAGTGACACGTATGCACAATTGGCAAGCTTTGATTGGTCTACAGGTGAGTGACTAGATATCCTATCAGTGGGGCCTATAGTAAAGCCTTTCCAGTCCATGGTCGGTGCATGATCTTAAGGAATATTCTTCCCCTTTGAGATCATGCACCATCCATTGATTTCGAATCTTTCCTGGATGTGTCAATGGGACCTAGTTTTTAGATGCGTCAGAGGGTCCTAACCTTGTTAGTAAATCAACGAATGACGTAAGTTCTTATGAGATTTGTCAGAGGCTTAAGATCTTGCACCAACTATTGATTTTGTTTCCTATTAGAGGATCTTTAGAGTAGAGGTAAAAAGGTTGATCGGATGGTTGTCTTAAGTTCTGATAGAATCTTTATGTCCCATGTGAACTTTAGACAATCATTGATCTCATTTAAGGCAGGCCCAATTTCTAGTCTGAAGTTTTGGCAGAGCGGTTAAATCTTTGGTGGTCCTGATAAAAGTCTTCCATGTCCGCTCATTCACAAAGTTTTTGGTAGGGTTCTAAAGTCTTTTAGCGATGCAGTGAATACGTGTTCACTAAATCTCTAGATAAAGTGGCAGTGTTTCAAAATTTTTAGTGAATTGGCTAAATGTCTTTGGTCGCTAATTCGCTAGATAAGAAGTGGGCCCTCAATTTTCTTATGTATTCGCCAGTTCACAAAGAGTAACCTGAGGTTAAGAAGGGACTTCATGATTTAGTGAATGTAGTCATTCGCTAAATCATTTGATCTAACATGGGTTAAGTAATGTATCTAGCAACTTGAATTTTCCTACAGTCGCATGTTCGCCAAATGGTAAAAGAGTTAAGGTTTTCTAAGGATTTTGGGACCATTTTGCCAGGTGTCATTGAGGTGTCGCATTGTGATTGGCTAAGCTGGAAGGGGATACAGACATGTCAGTGGGCCTGAAAGATTCTAAAGGATGTTGAGATAGAAGATCTAACGGCTATCTGATGTTCGCATAGAATCTTTTGAGGCTATGTGAACTTACGACAACCATTCATTTATAAGCTTATGAAGTGGGTCTGATGTGCTGATTCAGCGCTGACATGCTTTATTTTCATTGGTTCAGAGGGTTTAGTGATGTGGAAAAGACTTTTCAAAGGCTTGTTGACTATTGAGGGATTATTGTGAGCCGCCCGATCTCCCGAGAATAAATTAGATTAATGGTCATGTACGTTTTAAATTTGAGCTGGTAGCCATTTTATCTTAAAATTCAAATATTTATGTAGGGTTTAAAGCAGTGGTTTAGAATTGATTTTCCTAGTCGGTTGTAGTTGGAATTTGATGAGTAAGACACAGGTGGCTGCGCAGATTTGATTTTGCCATCCTGGGTGCCATGCTGAGTAATTATAGAGGAACTATGATTTGATTCAGGCAGCTAGGGTTTGAATATGTCAAAGATTTCCATGACTAGTACATGAAGGATGATTTGCAGATTCACTAGCATTTTAAATTTTGTTTCCTGCAGTAGGAAATTGATTGGATTTGTATCTATAGTTAACCCTGATTGTGAAACCAATGCATTTGTACATCAGATTTGATCTGATTTTCTAAGGTTTCTTGGGTTTCTTCCATTTTTTATTTCTTATTGTACCTGGTTGTTGCAGACCTAGTTTTTCCCTAAATGATCCTTTGCTCGTTGCAATCCTTGTTCCTATAAAAGGATTTTCAAGATCATTTAGAAGGGTTTAGAAAATTTGGAATTTTTCTGGTTTTCAGTTCCATGAAGGGTCCTTTTCCTGTAGATATTTTCTTTCTTCTCAGCATATAGAGTGTTCCGTCTTTCCTTTCTAGCTTTGGAGAATAGAAAGAAGTTGTAACAGTTTGTCTTATGTATAAGATTTCAATACATTTGTACTGGTATTAGATTTGTCTCCATTTGAGTTTTAGACTTATTGATTGAAGCATCAAGGGTGTTGCAATCTTTCTACTTGCATTTCCTATGTGTCTACAATAGAGTTGTTTTTTGCAGAAGCAACTAGGTCTAAGACTGGTCTTCAGGTGTGTATGAACTGGGGTATCAAGGGTATCTTGTGTTTGTCTTCCAATGGATGCTGGTTAATGTATTACTTATTTATAGGTCTCTTCTAAGGGAAGAGTTAATATCATTTGAATAGGTGATATCACATTTTGGGTACACAAGTGGATTGTTAAAGTATGACCTAATTAATGGTATATGTTTGATGTGAGGCATCAACATATTAGAATGTATTGTTTTCTTTTTTCATAGCTCTTTGTTGCAGTGAGGTATTTGACTCTGTTGCCCATTGGATAAGGCACTGGTCTATGAGAGACTAAGGGTATCTCAGGGGTCCTTTCAACCCAACATCAATCATTCAAATCAAATACCTTTCCCTTTCATATTGGTAGTAGTAATAGGAGGTCCATTCTAGTCTTCAGATTCATTCTATGCAAGTAGGGCTATTGCATAAGAATTGTTTTCATTGGGGTACAGGATACCTATAGGGGTTTGAAGACTATTTCACAATAATCTATCTGCAAGCCTATTGTTTATCATGAGGTGTCTTGAGTGTGTAGATAAGGCAATACTTGCCTAAGTGATGTGGAGATCAAAGAAGAAGGAGGATTCCTTTCAATCCTCATCAATTGGACTATTTTCTTGTTAAATTTGAGTGCCTAATTTGAGAATCAAGCCCATCTATTGATTCAATTTTGGTCCTACAAGGAAAAGCCCCAATAGGGGCTACAATGTACAGTTCTCTACAAAGTCTACAATAGATATAATAGTTCCAATGGGGAAAGTGTCCTTACACATCTTAAATTGTTGATCCAACCATTGAGACCTGTGACTATGCCTTGCATACTTGTAAAAAAGATTTGTCTCAAAATCTGAGATAAAATCAGCAACATTGTATTCTTTTCCAACTAACTCACATATAGAGATTTCCAAAATTGTGTTCCAAACCCTCATGAAAACATGTTCTAAACTTGGACAAGCCACCACATTCTGAGCACTTGGCATTTAAGCAATCTTTTTTATAAAATAAACAACCATCATCTCTTTGACATAAAAATTGATCTAGCAAGTCTCTTGATGATTTGCAAGACCACTTGCACCACAATCCTCTAGCATTCCATTAGTATGCAAAGTAGAATGAATGGACCGCAATAATTCATGATGCATTGAAAACTCAACATGATATTTGCAACAACATGTATTCTGAATCTTAAGGGCTACACAATAAAATGGCTTCATGGATTTGAAAGACCTTTGTGATATTTTCAATGTTGGATGTGTCTCACAAATTTTTTTATACAACATTGTTTGACTTACCTCCACACAATGTTTAAGATGTGGAGTGCAGTCTCGATTGCCAACTCTCAACTGCAAGACATCCTTCACATTTGGTGACATTCTTGAGTTAGCATCCCAAAATTGTTGAATTTCATCCTTGATAACATCTGTTAGCTTCTTATCAAAATGTGGAAGTCTCCCACCATAATCCCATGTATCAATTTGAAGTGGATCATCAAGTCTTTCTCTTCTTGCAAGTGCTCTACCCAAAGTTTTACAGTCTATATTGAAGTCAACACAAGTTTGTCTCATCAAACGAGCCTTTCTCAACTGATGACTTACTGAGGAGGTTGTAATAACACTCCGACCAACTCTCTTGTCTTTTTATCTACTAGTCTTACCAATCCTATTGAGAGCATTGCAAAGATTCTTCACAATAATAGAATTTCTCTCCATTTTCTTGTTCACACAAATCTTCAATTTCACAAGCACATGTCTCATTTTTTGCATCTTTAACAACTACACAAAAATTTGAAATTGCTCAACCAATGTCTTGTTTCCAAAAACTTGATCATAAAGTCTTGAACCTCACAACGTAATGGTTCTATGTGACCTCTTTCCTTCCCAATTATTCATAATGTTCTCCTCAATTTCAATTAACCATTTAGGTGTCCTTTAAAGCCCCCAATTTGAAGATCGATTATCTTTATTGCAAGGGACTTCATTTTGCATATAATTTGGAGATGTGTAACGTTCATGTGGTTCTTGTGCAACATTTTCATTCCCCAAGTCTACATTTTCATCTTCATTCCAATCATTGTCATTCCCCAAATCTACATTTTCATTCCCCAAGTCTACATTTTCATTCTCCATCTCTACATTTTCATCTTCATTCCATACATTGTTATTCACAAAATTAATTTCCATATTATTTTCAAATTCAACATCTTCTTCACTTGAAACTACATTTTACAAGGGTCACCTTGATCAATGTTTAACATACCTTCTCTCCTTCTTCAGTGATTTTCTCTATCTTTTTCCCTATATGCTTGAATTTCTTCATCTGTTACCTTACTCTTGCGTTTAGCCTTTCGACAACTGTTGCTTCCCATAGTAAGACCACAAGTTGACAAAAAGAAAAAAAGGGCCCCAAATCACATTTTTTTTCCTGCAACCCATGAAAAAAGTCTGAAATCCCATGGTTCTCTAGTCTGTGCGGACAAGGAATATTTTGGTCAAAGTTATACCAGACAATAATCGAGTGCATGAAAAAATGGCAAGAGTAAATGAAAAAATTAAACTTTTATAAATAAAAAGAAGTATATATATATATATATAAAATAAATATTACATATATACTAATGTATATAATATATATATATAATATATTATATATATACTAATGTATTAAATAGTAATGTATATACTATATATAATGTATTATATATTAATGTATATAATATATACAAATGTATTATATATTATGTACATACATACATATATATATATATATATATATATATATATATATATATATATATATATATATATATATATATATATATATATATATATATATATATATATATGTATATGTATATGTATATGTATATGTATATGTATATGTATATGTATATGTATATGTATATGTATATGTATATGTATATGTATATGTATATGTATATGTATATGTATGTGTGTATATATATATATTTATACATATACATATACATATACATATACATATGTATATGTATATGTATATGTATATGTATATGTATATGTATATGTGTATG
>BSBK01012305.1:0-369676 GCA_027943335.1 Chamaecyparis obtusa
TAAGGGTCCTATTAGGTCTTATTAGTAGGCAGTAGGTCTTATTAGGTCTATTAATCAATTTAGGTGCTAATACATCCTATTAGACCTCTAATTAGTTCTTAAGAGTCCTATTAGGTCTTAAGTGGTCCTATTAGATGTTAAGGGTATTATTAGGTCTTATTAATCATGTTAGGTCTTAATAGGAAATATTAGGTCTTATTACTTGTGTTAGGTCTAAGGGTCCTATTATGTCTTATTAATCATGTTAGGTCTTAATTGGTCATATTAGTCACATGTTAAGTCAGAATTAGTCTTAATTGGTCAATTAATAGGTCCTAATTGGTCAAGTATTAGTCACATGTTAGGTCTTAATAGGTCCTATTGGACCTAATTGGTCTTAATAGGTCCTATAGTTCTTAAGGGTCCTATTATGTCTTATTAGTAGGTATAGGTCTCATTAGGTCACATTAATCAATTTAGGTGCTAATATGCCCTATTAGACCTCATATTAGTTCTTAAGGTCCTATTAGGTATTAAGTGGTCATATTAGATCTTAAGGGTCTTATTAGGTATTATTAATCATGTTATGTCTTAATAGGAAATATTAGTCTTATTAGTCATGTTAAGTCTTAAGAGGTCCTATTATGTCTTATTAATCATGTTAGGTCTTAATTGGTCATATTAGTCACATGTTAAGTCTTAATTAGTCTTAATTGGTCAATTAATAGGTCTAATTGGTCAAGTATTAGTCACATGTTAGGTCTTAATTGGTCCTATTAGGTCTTAATAGGTCCTATTGGTCCTAATTGGTCTTAATAGGTCCTAATAGTTCTTAAGGGTCCTATTAGGTCTTATTAGGTCGTATTAATCAATTTAGGTGCTAATATGCCCTATTAGACCTCTTATTAGTTCTTAAGGGTCCTATTAGGTCTTAAGTGGTCTTATTAGATGTTAAGGGTCTTATTAGGTCTTATTAATCATGTTAGGTCTTAATAGGAAATATTAGGTCTCACTACTTGTGTTAGGTCTTAAGGGGTCCTATTATGTCTTATTAATCATGTTAGGTCTTAATTGGTAATATTAGTCATATATTAAGTCTTAATTAGTCTTAATTGGACAATTAATAGGTCCCTATTGGACCTAATTGGTCTTAATAGGTCCTATTGGACCTAATTGGTCTTAGTAGGTCCTATTAGTTCTTAAGGGTCCTATTAGGTCTTATTAGTAGGTATTAGGTCGTATTAATCAATTTAGGTGCTAATATGCCCTATTAGACCTCTTATTAGTTCCTAAGGGTCCTATTAGGTATTAAGTGGTCCTATAGATGTTAAGGGTCTTATTAGGTCTTATTAATCATGTTAGGTCTTAATAGGAAATATTAGGTCTTATTACTCATGTTAGGTATTAAGGGGTCCTATTATGTCTTATTAATCATGTTAGGTCTTAATTGGTGTGTGTGTGTGTGTGTGTGAGAGAGAGAGAGAGAGAGAGAGAGAGAGAGAGAGAGAGAGAGTTGGTTTCTAGTATTTTGGTTTATGTTGATTTCTAGTGTTAGGGTTTATGTTGATTCATGTTCTAGTTTCATGTTGGTTTAATGTTAAGGTTCATGCATGTTTCATATTAAGGTTATTTTTCAATTAGGTTTAGGGATCTTTTTTTAAATTAGGATTATGGTTAGGGTTCAGTTTATTTAGTTTTAAGGTTTATGTTGGTTCATGTTCTAGTTGTTGGTAATTTGGCTGAGTTGGTTACATAGATGTTCTCATTATGGAAACATATGTTCTACATGAAGAGCGCAGAGGTCAGAGAGAAAGTATGTCAGAGTGCAAAGAAAATTGTTTAAGTATCAGACAGTGTTTTTGCCAATGTACACGAGAATTATTTTTGTTTGTGACGTTGATTGGAGTAAGTTCAGTGCTTGCGCACTTGAACATAGATTCTATGATGACTAGAGAAGACTCAACTCAAAGCGCAAGTCTGTATGGCCTATACGGAAGAAGTTATGACATTTTTACTAAAGATAGTGTTAAGCCGATAGGACATAATATGAAGACAGAATTGATAAAGAGTTAAGGGATTATTTTGTTTATCAAAATAATGACTTAACAATATAAAGGGATGAAATCCTAGATTTAACCCTTGGATAAAGTTATTGTGTAATATGCAAGCCGACCAAAAAAGTTATTAGCCTTAATAACTTGTATAAAGATATGTAAAGATGCAGTTGTAAAAATACGTGTATATTGAGATATATGATAGCGATAGTAAAAAGAGAAATGCAGAGATACTGATGCAAGTAGTATAAGGTTATGTACCTTGACCTCTTTTGTAATCAATAAATATTGTATATTACTTGTTTAGGCAGTGGGCTCATTTGGTAATCACATTTTGTACTACCAACTCCTAACAGGGTTGAGGCTTCTAACAAGGCCTATAGTCCCTTAATGAGGACTGAGACACTATATGCACGTAATAGACTCCTAATAGGGTCAACATCCTTAACAGGATACTTTTGATTAGTGGAGCTTTGTGGGTACCATCCCCATTGGGGTTTTCCCTTGGCCAAGGTTTCCTCAAAAAAAAAAAGTGTTATGAGTTCCTTTGTTTTATTTCTATGCATATTATTTAGCTTCCTATGTTATGCAAGCATTAAGATTATTTGTTATATCCATAATTGGGAAAAAGTAAAAGTTTGTAGAATACTGATTCACCCCCCCCCCCCCCCCTCTCAGTATTCCCTATTTCTAACTATTGGTATCAGAGCTTAGTTACTCGAAAAAGAATCATTCAAGGAAAGCCTAGTAGCTTGAGGAAGATCTCTATGGATATGGATCAACTTTAGATGAATCTTGAAGAAGCTCTTGAATAGATTGATATGCTTACTGAAGAAAGAGACACTTTGAAAGGGAAATATGATGATGCAAAGAACCTCATTGAGAAACTGAAAAACAAGTTGGAAGATCTCAAATCTGAGAAGGAATCTGAAATTCACATTGAAGATTGTGATGACAACTTAGAAAAGGAAAATGAGATCCCCAAACATGAACTAAAGATAGCAAATCTGAAGCTAAGTCTAAAAGATGGAAATGGCAAGAATGAAACAAATCTAAAATCTGAAAATCAAAATGAAAATCTGAAACTTGAAAATGAAGGTCTAAAATCTAAACTTGGTAAGGTCACATCAGAACTTGAAAAGATCAATTTGCAGTATGCTGAACTTGAGAAATACAATACAATTGTGAAAGGAGAACTGACTCAATCTAAGAAGCACTTGAAAGACTATATTCAACTAGTGAGAAAATTGATGAGCAAATATCTTATCAAAAACCATTCTATGATAAAACTGGTCTTGGATTTAACACATTCAAAACAGATGAAGAAAGCAAGGAACCAGATTTGAAAATATCTAAAAGTATAGATGAGAAGAAGTCTAGGGTATGTGCAAGATCATGAGGGGCCAAAAAGTGGTGATGTCAGTTCAAAACTTTGACAATGTAGTTGAGGAACTTTTTTTCACCAAAATTTGATAAAATGAAAAGGGTATCTTAAGGAGATTATCAACTTTCTATCGATATAATTGCTATCAAATTTTGAATTCGGTAAGTAATTATTAGTTATTTTCTAATTGAGCTACCTCTAAAGTGTTGATTTATATACTGATTGAAAAATGACTATAACTTACAGACGGTATAACATTTTTGAAATCTGAAAAACGTGTCACATTCTATGCTTTGCCTACTATAAGGAAAAATAAAAAAAATTTAAATTTTGTAAAGTTTTGAATGAGTTAAGGTGGTCAGACACGGGTGTTTTTTTATTCTGAAAATGTTGTAGCAAAAAATTCATAATTAATTATTTTTTTGGAATAAAATTACAAAAAAATATGCATCACATTCGGGCATGAGTCTACTACTTATATATAAAATCTTATAATAAAATATTATCATTTGATTATGATTAAGGTGGTCAGACATACACCTACTTCTTATTTTTTTTCCTAAAATTTTTGTACTGCTGCATTGAAATCTATACTTTTCACTAATCATAATAAATTTTTCTCAAAAAAGGCCTAGTAGTTTAGAAACTACATTCAATTTCTATAGATTCTATTCTTACAACTTTTTGATATTAGGTTCATAGCTAGTATAAATTTTCACGTCAAGTTGACTACCCCGATTTCCTAATTTTTCATTGCCACTTAAGGGCATAGTTTGGCCCCCTCATGATCTTGCACATACCCTCTAATGAGACTAACAAATCTGAAGATACACCTAAGAAGGAAGAACCACCTAAGAAAGAAGAATCACTTAAAGGTATGCAAAGATAATTCAAAGGTAGATGTTTTACTTGTAATACTATTAGTCATATGAAGAAAAATGCATAGGTAAGAAATTCAAACCTCTTAATGCTTATTGTTACAATTGTCATGGTTTTGGACATAGAGCTATTGAATGCAAAAAATCTAAATTTTTGAGAATAACAATAGTAGTAGAATGTTTAGGAATACTAACCATGCAGATAAGAAACCTACTGAAGATAGAATAGAAGAAATGGAGTAATATGTTATAGAATGCAACAAGGTTGGACACATTGCTAGAAATTGCAGATCATAGATCAATCAGCCTAGATCAAGATATGAAAACAATGGATAGTTTGTCAAATATGCAACAAGATTGGATAAACAACAAGGTTTTGTAGAATGAACATTAGAGTTTTTTATCCTAATCCTCACCCTAGAAATCATGCAAGAAGAAATGAAGATGCAAGTAATAGTCAGAAAGGATGTTGTAGCAATTTAGATGAAGTGAAGTTTATCAAAAGAACAGATCAAGGAGACATATTCAAAATTGAAGGTAACCAGAAAGGTGAAGTATCAAGTGGTAAGAATGAATCTCTACCCAACCTATCTTAAAAGTACTTATTTCATGAAAATTGTAGTACAATAGGAACTTAGATTAGTGTAGAAGTAAATGTATGATGAGTTAAGTCTTACGTAATTAATGAAAGGTATTATATGATGTACTAATGCTATGGTTAAGAGAACAAAGAAAAAATTATGTTTTGTGAGATTGCAAGAAGTTTAAGTTTTGCAGGTTAACAGAATAAGCTTTTTGGAAAGAAGTGGCCAAAGAATTGAATACGATGTCAGATCTAAGTGAAAATAAAATGATAAAAGGTCATGATCAGTATTATTAGATCATAAAAGTGAATACAAGTGCTAAGGAGATCGAAGAGAAGTGATTGAAGCATTTTAGCAAGGGTTTGGTGAATAATTTATGCGTCGAATCCACGCAAGCACTAAAATCATGAAATCAAGGTATTTTGCTTGGTAGATTTGTAAATCAGTTAAGGAATTAAAAGAAGTCATGGATATTTCATTGATTCACAATGTCAGAGATAAGAATATACCTAAGATTAAAAGGGAACCAGTAGAACCCTTGGATAATGATCCTAGGTTAGCTTTATCATCCATACCAAATGGAGTTTTACACCTAGAAAATGTTAAAAGCTATCTTGGATGCAAACTAGAGACTATCAGTGATAGTGATTTCACCAAAGAATATCAAAAGATCTACATCAGGACATGTCATTGAAAGTAGGGTTTGAGAATTTGAAAG
This sequence comes from Chamaecyparis obtusa, assembly GCA_027943335.1. Taxonomy (NCBI): domain Eukaryota; kingdom Viridiplantae; phylum Streptophyta; class Pinopsida; order Cupressales; family Cupressaceae; genus Chamaecyparis; species Chamaecyparis obtusa. The sequence goes on from BSBK01012305.1 coordinate 5,598, forward strand.
ACAATGAGATCATTAGGTATGCACTACAATATGAATTTGACAATGAAGAATGTACTAAGATAATCCTAAGTAGAATTCATAATGGGAAGTTTTGGCTAGATGACAGAGTGATAGATATCATAGCTGATTTGATTCATGAAGTGACAGGACTATCTAAAATTGGAGCCATTCCTTTAAATGAGAAGAACATGAGGAAAGTAGTCATAGACAACACAATTCCTCCTACAATGGTAGAGGAATAGTGATTAGTAAGATTAAGCAAGATGATGTCAGATATTTGTGCAAGATCCTCACAAGTAAATTTTGTGCTAACTTAAGAGAGGATGACATGGAAGCTAGAATGATACATGTGTCTTATCTAATGTGTGTTGATAAAATACAAGTTGATATGTGTGAGATTCTGAGAATTCAACTATTTGAGAACTTGAAAAGATAAAGAAGACTAAGTACACTTAGTTTAGGTTTTCATCATTGATAACCTATATGTTTTTTCATTTATTGAGAAGATTTCCTTACACCATTGGAAATGAATGGAATGATGGGCTAACTACAATGGAAAGGATTAACAAAGTGTATATGAATCATGTTATTGATAAAGTGAATGAGAGTGTAGTACTGGTAATTAAGACTTTTCAGAATTTGATGACAAGCAGATCAAGGATCCCATAGTCTCTTGTGGAGAAGTATAAAGATGAAATATGTTTCATGGTTGATACTGACTTTACATACATTGAAGTAGTAGAACCTAGAGTAGAATTCATAGACCCTCTTGGATATGAAATATCTGAGATTGAAACTGAAGAGTATGTGAGAAGATTACTTAAGTGCAAGGTAGACACTCACAGTAACAAGTTTGGAATGTATGAAGAAAACTTCAATCATCCAAAATCTATTCTTGAAGAAAAGCAGTCAAAGAAAAGAGTTGAGAGTATAATTAAGAAAATTCTAAAAGATACAGGGATGACTAAGCATGAATTCTTGGTAGCCAAGTAGACAGTAGCGGCAGTTAAAGAAATTGGATAGAAAGAAGTCTTGTCTGTACCACCTTTATCAACAATTGGTGTACAACAAGAAGTAACACAAGTTAAGGTGAAAGTGGAAGAAACAGAGAAGGACCAAGAAACAAGAAAATCCACACCTAGAAAAAGAGTAAAAGAGATTGCAACTGGACCGGTTAAGAGGTAGAAGACTTTGGTGCCACTAGTTCAAAGAAAGATTGCAGAAATCAAAGATGATGACACTTCTGCTAAGAAGAAAACTTGGAAACCTAGAATTGAAAAGGTTACTAAACAGATTATTAAAGATGGAGATTTTTTGAAGATGAACAAATATTATCATTTATATGATTATTCAGAAAGATTAAATCTAGAAAATAAAATGGTGAAGGATATGATTTTGTCAAATAAGAAGTTTGATACAATTCAGGGTAAGATTCCTGATGACTTGTACAATAAACTTGTAAATAGAAAGAAGAGAGCATCAGAGGAAGACACAACTATTAGAGGAAATCTTGTGAGAAAACTTTGTGATGTGAGAGATGATGAACACTTTAAACAAATCATGAAGGCTCTAAACACCCATCTAAGAACCAAGAAAAGGACTATTCAGATTATGGTAGGAAAATATGGGGAAGTTAATGTAGAAATAGAGCAAGCAATCATCAAGATTATGACAAAAAATGCTGGAGAACCATCAGTTGCAACATATCAAGCAAGACAAGAAAAACAAGAGGACATTCCCTCTCCACCAACCATAAACATTGAGGGTGAAGCTATGAACATTGAAGGCACAAAGATCACTTTGGAAAGTGATGATCTATTCAAGAATCTAGAAAACATTGTTGAAAATTCAGCTTTTGAAGAACTGGATAATGCTGAGGGAAAAGAGAAGACAAAAACCAAAATTGAAAAACCCAAAGTAACAGAGATGCAAGCACCTATTCCCATTCAATAAGAAGTCAGTCTTACACCTGAGACTGGTAAGAAAACTCTAATTGGCTCTATATTTGAGAGTTTGGAAAAAGAGGTAGATGATGATGATCAAATGGAATTAATCACATCCTTAAATAAAATTATTGGAAAGATTAAGAAGGTAAATAATCTTGAAGGATGCCAAAAGGATCTTACAAAGAAGTTACAAGGCATTGTAACTACAGAAACTTCAGAGGTAGATCCTCTAGAAATAGTAAATGAAGTAATGAAAGCATTTGATGATGAGTTTACCGACTTGTCTGATGTTGCTAAGGTAAAGGCTCAAGCAGCCTATGAGGCTAAAGTTCTTTTGAATATTAGTCAAAACATCAGGAATGATATCAATAATCTTGATATCTATATAAAGGACTTAACGAAGAACTCAGAAAGAGGTAAATCTTTGTACATTCAGTGTACAAAATTAGAGACCTTGGTAGTAGAGGAAGATCAAAAGATGAAGATGAAGGAAGTAGAAATTCAGAACAAAGAAAACCTTTTTTCAAGCCCCAATATGAAGGTATTTGATATTGAGAAGAAAATTCGTAAGATATATGATGAGATGAGAATTTTGCAAGATAACAAGGATAGAAAAATGAAAAGATTCACTCTTCCAAGAGAGCACATTTATGTGAAATTAAGCATTATTGAAGGGCAACTGGAAGAATGTCTTTTAGCCAAGACACCTTTTCAAAAGTTTAGCTTTGAGAATCTTCAAGCATGTGAGATAGCATCTTATGGATTATGCGCACTACTCAGTGTGGCAGATTCAATTAAGAAATCATGGGAGAAGGACTTAGAGGCAATAAAGATTGATTTTGTAGATTGTGTTGCAAGCCTACCGGCTTTGCAATACTAAATCAAAGTATAAAACTTTTTGAACATAGTTTTGTAACCCTCCTTACTTTATTTTGTCATTGTTGTCAAAGGGGGAGAGGTATATTGCAGAAAATTGATAAGGATTTATACTCTTAGGGGAATTACTATATAGAGATAAGTTTTTGAAGTTATAAGGATAGTATATACATATTTTATACTATGGCCACAATTTTGAAATTTTGGAGTCTAGGACTTAGCCAATTTTCTCATATGTTGCCACCAATGACAAAGGGGAGATTGTTGGAAATTTGGCTCAGTTGGTTACATATATGTTGTCATTATGGAAATATATGTTCTACATGAAGAGCACACAGGTCAAAGAACAAGTATGTCAGAGCGCAAAGCAAAATTGTCTAAGTATCAGACAATGTTTTTGCCAGTGTACCTGAGAACTATTTTTGTTTGTGATGTTGATTGGAGTAAGTTAAGTGCTAGTGCACTTGAACATAGACTCTATGATGACTATAGAAGACTCACCTCAGAGTGCAAGGCTGTATGACATGTACGGAAGAAGTTATGATAGTTTTACTAAAGACAATGCTAAGCCGACATGACAAAATATGAAGATAGAATTGATAAAGAGTTATGGGATTATTTTGTTTATCAAAATAATGACCTAACAATATAAAGGGACAACATCCTAGATTTTAACCCTTGGATAAAGTTATTATGTAATATGCAAGCCGACCGGAAAATTTATTAGCCTTAATAACTTGTATAAAGATATGTAAAGATGTAATTGTAAAAATATGTGTATATTGAGATATATGATAGTGATAGTAAAAAGAGCAGCGAAGAGATATTGATGCAAGTAGTATAAGGTTATGTACCTTGACCTCTTTTGTAATCAGTAAATATTGTATATTACTTGTTTGGGCAGTGGGCTCATCTGGTAATCACATTTTGTACTACCAACTCCTAATAGGGTTGAGGCTTCTAACAAGGCCTATAGTCCCTTAATTAGGACTAAGACACTATATGCATGTAATAGACTCCTAACAGGGTCAACATCCTTAACATGATACTTTTGATTAGTAGATCTTTGTGGGGTACCATCCCCACCAAGGTTTTCCCTTGGCCAAGGTTTCCTCGAAAACAAATAATGTGTTATGAGTTCCTTTGTTTTATTGCTATGCATGTTATTTAGCTTCCTATGTTATGCAAGCATTAACATTATCCGTTATATCCATAATTGGGCGAAAGTAAAAGTTTGTAGAATACTGATTCAACCCCCCCCTCTCGGTATTCCCTATTTCTAACACTAGTTTCATGTTTCTATTAATTTGTAACATTTTTCTAATATTTTGTAACATTTTCCTAATGTTTTAAAACATATCTAATAAAACTAAATTAATTACCTAATTATCTAACATATTTTCTTAACTGGAAAAAATATTACATTAATTAAATAACTAAATCTATGTAAAATCAAATTATTTAATTTCTACAATTAAAAATAATAAAATTACATAAACAAAAACAACTATTAAATTAACTTATTAGTAAAAAAATTATTTCTACAACTATTAAACTAATATTTTTATTAAAATTATAATTATTTAATATGAAATTGACAAAAACAACTAGAAAACATTAAAAAACATTAAAAATATATGAAAATAAAAAAATAAAAAAGGGCCTACCTAATTCGGTCGAAAATCTCCGAAGGTGCTCCACAAATTCTACAAGTCACTCCGTTCAAATGAGCCCATTCAACCCATTTTTGGGGTTTATATAGTTTTTCCTTATTTCGATCGAAACCATTTCGACCGGAATCGTTTCGACGAAATGGTTTCAGCTAGAAATCTCCTACCACATCGATGCCACATGGTGCCTTGTGTATGCCACGTAGTTCTGGGCAAAACTAGTCTGGCTAGAACTATTTCAGCTGGAACTATTTTGGCTGAAACCATAAAAAAATGTCCTCTAGTGTGACACAACTTTGTACTTTTACCCAAACATGATGTTCTTCATGTTTTTAGGGTTTGGTTAAGTGAAGTTTGGGTATTGAAGATCCTCATTCATGAATGTAAGAGAATTATTTTAGATGTATATAGATACTAATCCCAAAATTTGAAGGTTCAGTGATACATAGTGTAGAAGTTACATGGATCTGTGCATCAAGTTTTTGTGTTTGACAATCAAAACAGTCCATAGGGTAGAGAAATTTGTTTGCAGACGTGGTAAATCCATTTTGGTGGTAAATTATATATTCAAATGATGGAGGTAACATATATAGAGATGCATGCATGATTATTTTGGCTTGATCTAATATTTGAATTTCCATTTTGGCCCAGTTTTGGTCAACACATTTCATATGTCCCTAAAACATTTTTTATACTGACATAATGCGATTGGATTTTCATTTGTTCACCAATAAGATTGATGTATTAGGGTTTGAATGAGTTCTTTTTTCCTGTGAGAAGTTGGGGTGAGAAGGAGATGAGGTAGGGAAGTTAGATAGGAGTTTTTGATCAGAAAATACTAGTTAGATAGTGCAGTCAGAAGTAAAGTGTGTCATATTAGAACAATGTTCTTATATGGAACTATAATCAAGCATTAGTGGATGCTAATTAATTATTTAAACACTTATTGTGATCATTGTAGTTATCATGTAAGGAATTTATCCTTCTTTATTGGGTTATAGCCATGATTCTAATTGAGCAGTGAGATCTAGGCAATGTGTTGAATGCTTGTGCATTCCCATTGTATAGTTCTTTTAATAGAGTACATTATCTTATGGGTTCCATCCCCACCGTGGTTCTCCCTCTAACAGGGTTTCCACAATAAAAATTCTTCTGTTATGGTGTTGTGCTCATTTTTTTATGTTTGTGCTTGGTACTTTTCATAGTATATATGTTAAGTGGTTAGGGAATCAAATTATTACTTGGCTAAATTTTGTGGAACATTGATTCACCCCCCCCTCTCTTAGTGTTCTCTCATGCAAATAAACACACACACATACACATACATATGTATATGTGTACATATGTGTGTGTGTATGTACACATAGACACACACATATATGTATATATGCATGTGTGTGTATTGATGTATATTTATTTATGTACTTTTGTGTGTATAAACCATTATTGTAATGTATTAATTTTTTACTATGTTCTTGACATTATTATTTTATATAATCTCTATTTATATGTGGGTATTATTTAGTAAGTATTTACATTGTATGGTAATTTATATTAATATTTAAGAGGTTATATGATATGTTTTCATTGTCAAAAGATAAATATATTGTGAGAGGATGATATATAGTTTATTAATAAATATTAGTTGAGAGTCATTATGTATACTTGGTTATCATACTTTAGTTTATTAAATAATTTAGAAGTGGGAATTGGTTAATTTCTGTACAATTTCCTCCATAACAATTTATTGTGGATTTTCATTCTTTTTCCTTAGGTTTATGCTGGAGTATTGTTTGTGTGTGTGTGTGTGTGTGTGTGTGTGAGAGAGAGAGAGAGAGAGAGAGAGAGAGAGAGAGAGAGAGAGAGAGAGAGAGAGAGAGAGAGAGAGAGAGAGAGAGAGAGAGAGAGAGAGAGAGAGAGAGAGTTCTAAAAATTGGAGGAAAAATCTAAGATTGATTATGGTTTGGAGTGTGGATTTGAGAGGAGAATCTTGATGTTATTTCAATTATTGTTTTTGGAGATTGATGCTACTATTTTGATTGGGTTGATTTTCCATTAGGTTGGTCATTAGATTGTTGTTTGTAGAGTTGGATTACTTTCTCCTCATTTCACCTTCTCCTTATGATTAATCTCTGTAGGATCTGAGGTCAAGATTGGATCCCTTAAATTCTATATACTTGTTATTAAATGTGTGTTCAATACATTTTGATACTATTATGATGTTCAAAATGAATTCTTTAGTTTCCTTGATATTCTCGAAATGAGATTTGTTTAAATATGATATGTATAATACTAAGTTTTCCTAAATTTTTATCTTGAACTTTTCTTTGTAATTATTCAATTGAGCATGTTAAAATGATCCTAGGGTTTTAATTAGTTGGTTCTATAGGAGGTAAACCTAGATATATCAAATGGGTTTCTCTTGGTTTTTGTTCCCACAGTCTAATTAATCCCCTATTAGTTGCATTTTCATGGACTATTCTATGCCTTTGTTTTCTTAACAAGGAAAATGTGTCGATTGAATATATAAATTTTGATGTATAATTCTCTAAATTGAATTGCATGATTATATTAACTGTGTTAAATGCCATAGTCAATTACATTTCTTCATCAATAATTACGTTGCATACTTTTCAAGTCAAAATTGAGGGTTGGGGTGGATACCAGAGACATTAGGGTTGTATTATGTGATGTTTTCTCAGTCATGGATGTTCTTTAGAGAAATGATATATTTGACTAAAGTGAATTATGTGTGTTTTGCATTCCATCTTGTTGAATATATTCAAGTTTGATTATTTATGATGGTTTAGGGTTTCCCATGAAGGAGGGAAATTATGAGTTCTCCTAAACTAGATTGACTTAATCATAGATGTTGTAAGGGATTCTAAATGATGTATTCATGTGTTTTCAATATATTTTTATTCTTCTATGATGATGTCTTGTAGTTTTATTCTTGATTAAGATTAGGGAACCTAGGTGCAATGTAGGTGAGTGGATCTTGGTGGGGGTCGGGGCCTCAAGGTGGCCAATACTAGGGTAATCCATCCATGAGTTGTGTCTTTAAGTGATAACCTAATAAATTCACTGGGAGGGATACATAATAAACAAGATAATTATGTTTTCTTTCACATGCCTTGATTTATAGTAAAGGATAAAGATGAGAGTGGGAGAAGATGTTGGTGGAGACTAGCATAATTGAACCTCCTTGTCCTCAAAAAAGGTTGTTCAATTTTGCATGAGTCTCGGTTGGGAGTATGGGTCCAGAGTGACCAGTACCAGGGTAATCCGAGAGGGAGGCTATGTGATGACACTCATCCTACATATGACCTAGAGTCCCTTTCGATTTGGCTTTATATTTTACCTCTTTTAATCTTTCCTTTCTTTATGATTATTTGTTATTTCCTATCCTTGTTTGGAGATTGGTCACCACCTTATATTCTATTTTAGAGTGTTTGTTTTAGTGTGGGGCCTTGATATCTACCTCCTTAGCTTTGTGGGAGTAGACCTTCGAGTTCGATGTGGTTGGGTGGTAAATACTTATTTGTCTAGATGTACTTCCACCCTTGACTTTATTATTTTTCACTTCTTCATTTCTATAGGTTTATATGCCTTCTTCTACAATATCTTCTAAAGAATTAGGATACTCTAGGGCACCTTAAAAATCTTCTTTTTCATGTTGGAATACTTCAACATCATCCTCATCTTTATTTTTAGAACATTTAGAATGACCTTATTTTGTAAATTTTTTTTATGTAGCTTCTTCACATATTGTTGTAACTTTCCTCCACTCATCTTTATCTTTGTCTATGGATCCTCCACTTGTCCTTTCTTTTATCATGTTCATGGTCTTATTCTTGACCTTCTTTTCATGTTTCTCATACCTACAAACACATACTTAAGCACAACATTAGCAAATAGAGTAAGAGACCAACATGTCTCCAAGAGTGCCTCCTTCATGGACACTTTCATTTCTTCTTGAATTCTTTTGAGTGCTTCTTTCCGCATTTCTTCTTCTCTCCATTCTTTCTTATTTTTCTTCATGTTCTCCATAATGAGAATATCCTTCACCACTTCTTGTATACATTTCACTATTGACAACTTGCTACAAGTTCAAGCCCTCAGGGTTTTCCTCATATTCTCATCTTCAATTATTGAGGCAACCATCCTTTGCCTTCTTCTTTTCTTCACAAGCAACTCTATAGGCTATTTCACCTTTTTCCTCATTGGAAAAAACCATAAGTAATCTTGGCTTCTTCCTTCAAGCCACTTCTTAACCAACATTTCAAAGTCCTTTCTCACGTCTATTATTTTTCTAGCAAGCTCCGTAGCTTGTTTTTCCCTAGTGGCTTCCCTCTTGTCCTTATTTATGAAGCTTTATTTTATCTTTTATTGTTGCATCTTGCTCTCCTTCTCTCTCAAATTTGGGATACCTCACCTGCTTCTTTCTCTACCTAGTCTTTTGTGGTATCCAAGTTCTTCTCACGAATATGTAATTGAAACTAAATTCTATCATCAAATCCTTTGAGACTCTTCAACTTATTCTTCATTGATGACAATCCCTCCCTTAAGCTGCTTAAATACTTGATATTACCAATACAAACCAAACCCACTCTCTAGCGACGAGATCTTAATATGTAAACACTCAATATAGTAACATGAATTTCATTGTTAAGAAACAAAATAACCATGAAAACTTAGCATACATATAGACCCAAAAATCCATCTCATTACATTGAAAACAAGAGACTTTTTATAAATACAAGAATAGAAATTCAATTTAGCCTTTTATTTCTGCAAATAGAGTTACAATGCTAGTTATCCAAACCTTTGATGATTGGATCCCCTAGTCCTTGATTTGTCAAGTAGTCCTCCGCTCATTTGGTCTGCATATTTCTTATATTTGGTCTGACCAAAAGAATGAATGATTCGATAAAGCTACTCTACGCAAAATAGAGCCTTCCTAAATTCTATTCATCATTCCTTCTGCACTTGATATTCTATGCCTTTCCACGAGGTTTATCCTTTGATTTGTAAAACCAACAAGTTTCTATTTCTTCTTGTCAATGAATTCCCTCATGTTTGTCATAGCCTCAAGACTTCTGAAACTACTTAGTCTTATTTTTGTCTATTCTCCCTTCCTATCTATCGCCCCTCTTCTTTCTGTGAATTTCTTTACTCATGGACCCCTTTTCTGCAGATTGGTTCCCGCTTTCAATGAGTCATGCCCCTTCTAAAATCGCTTCCTTCTAACTGATGGATTTAGGTAATCTGTAACTACCACCGTTAATTTATCCTACCAATGTGGCGACAGGAGACCAAATTTGTCCAACAGAAATAATTGAGTAAGGAAAACAAAATATAAGTAAACCAAAATTAAATGTAAGACGATGCTCGTGTATCAAAATCTCACTAAAACATGGAGGGCATCCCTTCTTTTTGATTGGTGTATGAAAGTAGGTTGTTCTATCATCAACACGAGCAACACTTTTCTTCTTTACTTTTGATGGATCTATCTGTTCACAACTATTTTATCTTTATTTCAATTATTACGTTTATTTGTTACTCATACAGGTGGAGATTGTAGAGAGGTTTGCTTGGGATGGTATATTCTAGATAACTTAATTCACACGTGTTGTATGAAAGCACTATCATTGTTGAACCAATGTGAACACATGATCAAGGGTGTCATTCATGATGTGTTTTTTTGAGAGCTTTTGGTGTAAATTCATATTTGAGTTCATACTAGATAATCTTTATTTCTTCATTAATGTTTTTTCTTTTCTTTTTAGTACAGTTCTTTAAAAAATCCGTTTGCTTTGCATTATTATAGATAGCAGAAAAAATAAATTCACTATTTTGTTTAATGTTTTGTCATGAGTTATGGAAACTTATATGAATATTTTTTAATTAAGTATATCGATAAATATTTGTATATTATTTAAACAAAATTACTATTCACTATTGTGGTTTTTATTAATTCAGAATAGTGATGGTACTATTATTTGAAAGATAGTGCTACATATTGTGATTAAAAAAATCATTGAAAATAATTACATCTCAAATGCTAAAATAAGGTTACAATTCAAAACAGAACACAACACCTATAGCAAGATGTTATATATTAAGAACAAGAACAAAAAGAAGAGGTAGATCTTAGTCATCCACTTTATCACATATATCAATGGAGTCTGATGTGTCTATGATTAGATAAGATAAGATAAATTTATTAATGTCCAACAGAAGACCAACAAGGGTCTATCGGACAGGAATCATACAACAAAAATAGCAAGAAACCAGTAGACCACCAAACAGTGGTCGAGGGATCATGCTAAAAGAACAAGGAAACAAACAAGAACAAGCAGAGAACAAAGAACCAAGAACCACCAGGGCAAGGACTAGGGGTCCTTCTCGAGCAGAAAGAAATCCAACACAGAGGATAGAGTCCCAAATCTTAAGCCAACCAAGAGAAATTGCCAAAGTCAGATCAGCCAATAGTATTCATAATCTTTCTAATAAAGATGATGGTATCAAAACAATCTTCAAATACTATTAAGTAATTATCAAATACTCGGCAATTATTTATGTACCTTTCCTTTTCACTGAGATTTTGATTATATATATTCATCTATCTCTTACTCATGAGTGGCAGGGTTCCGACTCTAGTTATTGAGCTTTCTTCGTAGAAGGACAACAAGCATAATCAATTATGCATCGAATAGCTTCTTGTGTTTACTTTAATGCTGTTCATTTTCTGGGGTGATGTTATTTTGCACATCCATTTTTAAGACCTTGATTGTTGTAGACTATTTGCAACCAAATTTATATCTATAAAAAATCCTCTGAAACCCACAAACAACCCCATCAATAAATAGTGCATAAAATGACGAAGACCATCCTATTTTACTATCACTACTATATGGGGGTTAAAGACAAATTTTGAGATAATTATTGAGTTAATTATCTTAATTTGAGACAAAAAAAGTTGTCTATTGTCTCAAGTATTATCTTTAATCAAGAATCTTTAATTATTGTCTCTTAAAGACAATATAAAACCGGAGTATTTTTGTCTCTTTAGAAATAATTTCACTTTTGTCTCTCTAGAGACAATATTTCTTTAGTCATACCTATTGTCTCTAGAAAGATAATATATTGTTAAAGCTCAACTATTGTCCCTCTAGATGCAATATGAACAAATGCATTAAAAAATCAATATATATATTTTTTTAAATTAAATATAATTTTTAACATTCAACGTTTCTAAATAAATAATAGAATATTCACTATAATTATTTTCAATATTTTATTTTTGCAAACACTCAACAAAGCATCATTAAACTAATTTGACTAGAAATGTCATATTTATTATATTTATTCTCAATGTTGTCTTACAAAATGATGTGGGAGTTTCTCCACAACAAAAGGAACATAACATGAATACAACATTAAACATTATTGAATATCAACACTAATTTTCCATACACTATTGACACTAAATTTCCAAACATTGCAGCCTTATAGTGAACTACTTAAAAACTCTTCCATACTATACAGTCCACCAAGTCCAGTGGTGTAGCAGAAAAGTTCCTTCATTTAACTATATATTTATAAGAAGAAAACTAGAAGTATTTCATTTTCAACATGTTGGAACTGTAGTTCTTTTAGCATATCATATCAAGAAAGATCACTTGTAGATGTAATTGTCCATCAATATTTTTCAACCGAACAAGAAGCATCTCATATTCTTCATGTTTCTCTGATAGCTTGAAAGATTAAAAAGAAGTGTAAGAATATAACACAACTAATAAAATGAAACTACTCATATATGCAAACTCATGAATTTAGAAAAAAAACTTATAAAGAACACTAGTAATCACGCATATCACTCAAAATAAACTAGTTGGAATTGTTAGTTATTGATGTTAAGAAGACAGAAAAAAATTAATAATTGAAGTATGCTTGTTTATTATATGTGAACTAATAATAGTTAGTCCTGGAAAAGGTTGGAGTCATAGGAACGTAGTTCTCCATTTGACAATAGGTTAGACTTATTTTGACTTCATATCCCTATAATAAGGCTTTACGATTTCTTGGACTCATGTGAACAGTCCTAAGTATTAAAAATTTATCATGTCTCACATCAATCATAATTAAGTTATAGATGGGTTTAAACACATTGCATTCCCAGGAAGTATTCTAAACAGCTACCACCCACACCGTTCTCTTATGCATGTCTCACCCAGGATTATGTCAAATACATGCATAAAGAATAACTGGGTTACCATAAGCCGCAATCACCTTCACTTTCTTTGACCAATTTGTGTGCAGTAAATGTGTATCTTTCATCTACCAGAGATTGAGTTTAGGACAACAAGTTTAAAGGTAGCCAATCAGATTTACTATAAAGTCTATCGTAAGAAGTATACTTTTGGTCCATCAAAGATCAGTCATGTTTGACTGCAATAAAACAAACTAGATTGACATTGAATTTTTATTCTGAACTAATATAAATCTATACGTTCCCCCTACTATAATCATTTATAATTATTAATAATTCTTACCATTACTGATTGAAATATTGTAAATACCAAATGTGACAAACACTATCAATGTCCCAAAATAGGGTCATAAACTGTACAAATTATTCAATGTTTCTTTCCTAATTGAAAATTGTATTAGCATATTTCAAGTCAGTGTTCACAATATACTTCATATATAATATAATCATTCCGTAAAACATAAAGATCCTCACAGTTCATTAATTATTTTAGAATTTTTAAGATGAATTTTTCTCATGCAGTGTCTTAAATTGGCTTTGCAGGGTAGGTTAATGTGAATAGTTCTTGCTTAGAACTAACTCCATTTTCCTACTCTTCCTTAATCATTTACTCTCCTAACATGCAGATAATAGAAGTCCTCTCGTGAGATTATTTCATTCTAACTAGTTTTTGATCTGTAGTACTTATCATGCAGATTACAAAAGCATTATGTTATTTAAAGAAAATAAGAAAGATCTTGAACCTATCATGTCACAAAGTTGTGAAGAAGCACTTATCATTCTCGAGTTCGAGAAATCTGGAAAATCATTTGAGGTAAATTGTTAGATTCACGTGTTTGCTAATTATGCAGGTATATTTTATCCACCATTATTTCCGTTGGTCTACAAATTGAAATATGTAATGAGTAATTGTGTTTTCTTTTTGCAATACTTGTTCCTGGAGTCACCACAAGTACATTAAGATCATTGTGGATCATTGCTAACTTATTTTCTTTATTTAATAAAATAATTCAAAATGTGGTCTTAAGTTGTTCTTTCTAATTTTTGCATGCTTAAAAAGTTGTTAGGTTATTAATTATTTTGTTCTTGCTGAGAACTTAAATAAGAGTGGGTTCGGATTTGTTTTGGGTTTGCCTGTAGATGAATATTTAAAAAAAAATATATATATATATATAGCAGAAAATAAGTTCATACACCATTATGCTAATATTAAAGCAACATAGTAAACCATACCACCACATTTATTAACATATAGACCATTTAAGATTGTGAAAGTTCGTGTGGAAGATTGTAAATAATAAATCCAAAGACCAAGTTACACCACGGCTGGAAATTGCACCAAGGCAAAGGCAAGGAAAAAATACACAGTAAACACAATACGTAATCCCTGAAGCGGTAACAACACAACACAAGCATTTGGACATATGAAAGGTCTAATTGAAGAAAGAACGGTTATATCCCAATTACTAGCATGCAGAGCCAAACAAAAAAAAAAACGATAACGCTACATACAAGAATCTGATCAAAGCATAAAGGAAGGTTCCCAATCAACATTTTCATCAGATATTTTTTCATCAGCTGTCTACTCCTTTATACGCAGCAAACTAATACAAGACGTACTGCCAACTAAGAATATGCGACAGATACAACATGTGCAGACCTTGGCACAAAGTTTATGGTGCATTTGGAAAGACAACTTGGACATTGTTCTCACCAAGAAACACACAAGAATATTTCATGAGTGTATCCAACATTGCATTCTTATAAAACTGATGCCCCAAATGATGCAAAGCTTGATATTAACAGAACAAACACATGAAAGAAAACAATATACAGAAAATGTCCAGATTAAATCGGGTGAAGGGAGTTAAAAAAAATGATGAAAGGTTTAGGCCATGGAGGAGGAAATGACGACCAAAATGGAGAAATAAATTAACCAGCCATTGCGTAAATTCGTTTGTGTAGATATAGCTCTTCCCCATATGGATTATGAGTCAACGTGAAAGTTTCTATTGAAGTTAGGAAATCCTAAAGCTTATTTTGATAAAGTGGACTAGAAACAACTCCTTCATTGGAAGCATCGACAGGATAATGCACAAAAATTGTTTGACTGAATGCTTCCAATTTGGGTTAGTAAAATTACTACTGGCTATGATATTGTATCTTGATGAATATTATTGCTTTTTTATCTATAATGAGTCCTTAAATTTAATTGGCTCAAGTTGCTGACTAGAAGTCAGAAGTCAATCCTATTCAATGGTATACAGGTGGATGGAAAATTAGAACTGCTGACTTAATCCTAAGGAGATGCTAATTGAATATTAATATTGATTGTACTCTCCAAAAATACTGATTGTACTCTGTAAATATGCGGATTGATTATTTTGATAACTGTATCTATAAATGACGTAGCTCGGGTCTGGAGGATCTAATTAAGGACTGTCCAAACTTGCAGCAACATAACAAGACAGTGGAATAACACAACAAGATACGAATCAAATTCAATTTTCATTAACATGTCCGGCTATAAGGCCTTCCGGGTTAGTGCCAATTACAAACAATGGTAATTATGCAAGATCCACACACAGATCCAATACAATCTTGAAGCTAGTTCAGTTCTGAAGATAATTAGAAGCTGATGGAAATCCTAAGGTAGATCTGAACTTGTGCTCGTAAGCCACCAAGCAATCCCCTTGTCTCCAAGCCTCAACTACTAGCTCTTCTATTACAAACTATCAGATAACAATCTGATCTGGGAGACCATACAAGATCTTTTCTACAACTTCACCAACTCTAGCTTAGATAGAACTGATGATCCAAATCCGATCACTGCTCCTTCTACTCTACTAATTGATGCTCTCCCCAAACAACTACCCAAGCACTCCTTAAATACTACTTTTCAGCCACAAGTCGGCAAGAGGAACAATTATTCCCTAAGCCAAGTCGGCATCTAAAACCTACAAATATTAAATGCAACAACAGTCGGCTTATAAAATGCCTTACAAACAATTAAATCCAACATGTTGGCCTGAAACAATAGCTACCAACATTAAATACACCATGTCGACCCAACAAATCACACAAAACTCCAGTCGGTAAGCTAGGATTACCGAGCACCAGAGAAACAACCGAGTGCTAGTGAAACCACTGACCAGGCTAAGCAACACCAAGCAACATAGGTATTACTGAGCAATAGTTTCCCTGAGCAAAAAAAGTTCCACCAAGTTCCTTCAGCGACCGAGTCTCCTTCCTTAACCAAAACCCATCGGTTAAAGCTGCAACCGAGCAAAACCGATCAAACAACAACACCACCATGCAGATTCACCGAGGACCAAGAATGCCACTGCATCAACAAGGAATGCCCCTACATCAGACACCCCAGGTTTGAAAAGATGTTCAAATGTGAGAAGAACATCTTCCAAGATTTAGCACATAAATCCCGAACTGGTTCTTCACATACAAATCCTCCATCTTTTCACTTTGCACACTCTTCCACTCTAATTTCCTCTATCTCTTCAATTCTTTCCTAGAAAGCACACAGGTTGGTGCTCCATACTGATCATTCATTTTCTCTGGAACCACCAACTCAACTCGAGTACCAATACTCAGGCTTCTCCTACCAAGCGTTGTATCCAGCAAAGGCATCAGGGACAACTTCCTATCATCTTTCTCAATAGTAAAAACATTCTTGACACAATCATACATAGCTCTGAAATCATACTGCCAAGGTCTACCGAGCAATATATCACAACTATTCATCTCCACAATGTCACATAACACAAGATCCTTATACTGGCCAATCTGAATATCAACAAAACATTGTTCCCTCACTTCTAGAGCATGAACCTCTTGTAACCAACCAATCCTATAGGGACAAGGATGCTTCATTCTATTCAAACCAAGTTTTTGAACCATGTCCTTAACATTCTTATTCACCACAATAGCTCGTCGGTCACTAGGCTTCTTTTGTGTACACTCAAAAGAACGGTGTCCTTCCTCCCCACAGTTATAGCAAGTACCCTTAAAGATAACTCTACTTGTCTTATTCTTCAAATCTACAAGTTTCTGTTCATCTTTTGCATCAATCGGTTTACTCTTCACTAAGTGATCAATCTTCTCCTTCCCTCAGGAATTACCATGTTGTTTTCTCCTCAACTTATCCTTTGCCTTCAGAGCATACCGATAAGCATCTTCAACAGAATCAATCTTTAGCATACCAAGCTCATCCTAAATATTGAATCTCAAACCATTCACATATTGAGCTACCTTTTCCTTACCAATCTCTCATTGCCCAAACCAAATAGTAAGTCTGTAGAACCCCTCGGTATAATCTTCAATAGAAAAATCCTTCTGTTTCAGATTCTGCAACTTCATAAACAAGTCAAGCTCATAGTCAACTAGTATAAACTTAGCTTTCAACTTAGTCACCATCAACCTCCACTGATTGATCTTCATTTCACCTTCATCGTCTCTATCTCTTTGTAATTCTTTCCACCAAAGAGCATCATGTCCTTTCAACTTAGTCTATGCCAATCTCACCCGAAGAGGATCTTCAATTTCTTCTAGCTCAAAGAAATCTTCAAGTTCACCAATCCAATCAATCAAGTTCTCGGGTTTCAAGGTACCAGAGAAAGTAGAAACTTTCATTCGGTAACTATTACTTCACCAAGCTACAGATCTAGGTAACCAAGTAGTTCTATCTTCACCAGATCTATCCCTCCGGTCATCACCACTAGATGCAGTAGCTTCAAAGTCTTCAACAGCTTCTTTATAGCCATCTTCAGTACCAACATTCTGAGGTACACTATTAACAATTCTCATGATCTCATCGACCATATCATTCTTCATCAACTCCGTCTCAAATCTAAAATATGATTTCACCTTCTCTATAATCTGGGATTCAATAGTTGCACAGAGATTAGAAATAACTCTAGAGTCTGATCTTCTCAGAGGCATCCTTAAAGATAAGAGAAACCCTCTGCAACAAACCCTACACTGACCACCTTGTGACAATCTCCAAGTTGTATGCAAGTCAGATCTAAATCCACCACCTTGCACAAACAACTAGGGCAGGGTCCATAAGTTCAGTGCCATAGATCTGCAACCAAGATCATAAGATCTCTTCGCCAACAGATCAACTTCGCAAGATTAGTCTTGCTAGGTCAACCTCTACTCCAACAAGATCAAAACCTTGCTCTGATACCACTTGACACAACTCAGGTCTGGAGGATCCAATTAAGGACTGTCCAAACTTGCAGCAACATAACAACACAGTGGAATAACACAACAAGATATGAATCAAATTCAATTTTCATTAACATGCCTGGTTGTAAGGCCTTCTGAGTTAGGGCCAATTACAAACAATGGTAATTCTACAAGATCCACACATAGATCCAATACAATCTCAGCTAGCTCAGTTTTGAAGACAATCTAAAGCTGATGAAAATCCTAAGGCAGAACTGAACTAGTGCTCGCAAGACACCAAGCATTCCCCTTGTCTCCAAGCCTCAACTACTAGCTCTGCTATTACAAACTATTAGCTAACAATCTGATCTGCGAGACCATACAAGATCTTTTCTACAACTTCACCAACTCTAGCCTCTAGAACTGATGATCCAAATCTGATCACTGCTCCTTCTACTCTATTGATTGATGCTCTCCCCAAAGAAGTACCCAAGCACTCCTTAAATACTACTTTTCAGCCACAAGTCAGCAAGAAGAACAATTATTTCCTATGCCAAGTTGGCATCTAAAACCTACAAATATTAAATGTAATAACAGACAGCTTATAAAATGCCTTACAAACAATTAAATCCAACATGTCAGCCTAAAACAACAACTACCAACATTAAATACACCAATTCGCCCAACAAATCACACAGAACTCCAGTCGGTAAACTGGGACTACCAAGTGCCAATGAAACTACCGACCAGGCTAAGCAACACCGAGCAACATAGGCATTACCGAGCAACAGAATTTCCACTGAGTTCCTTCAGCGACCGAGCCTCCTTCCTTAGCCGAAACCCATCAGTTAAAGTTGCACCCAAGCAAAATCGGCCAAACAACAACACCACCATGTAGATTCACCAAGGACCAAGAATGCCCCTGCATCAACCAGGAATGCCTCTACATCAATAAACTATATATTTTCTTTCCTTATCATATGTAAATTGGTTGACTATCACATAAGAAGTGTAACTCCTAGGATAAATGGATTCAAGCAAATTGCTAAGATGTCTTACTATGAGATGAAGACCTCAGACAAGATTAGGAGGGGGTGAAATGCTAAGATCCTCTTAACATGAGAGATGTTTTTGGATTTGATGAATTGTTTTCATTGACATTTCTCATCAAATTCCATGATCCACATTAGAAAATAAAAAGAAAAAGAAAAGGTATCAGATGTGTTGTATATTAGTAAGTTGTCTAATATGTTCTATACTTGTTTATTTAGACTATATCACTACCCCATTTTTTCCAGGTCCCATCTATAAGATAATTAGATTGTTCAGTTCCCATCTTAAAGACTTTGATATTCCACTTGTAAAGATCTGTGTTGTGGCTTCTTTTAAAACCTTACATGTTTATATGTAGTCAATCATATATCCTCATAGGCTGGTGTATTTGCTAAATATCAAAGGCTGCTAGACTAGGCCTTGAACAAGAACATACAAAGCAATTTCTGGGATGAAAATGACATGCACTTCTTTATCAAATGCTTTATCATTTAATTTCCATGGGGTTCATAACAATCTATTGGGATAGAGATCACTCAATGGAAAATAGTCAAAATATGGGACATATTACCCAAGCTGGTGGGAAGGCATGGTTGCACCTATCCTGTTTAGGTCCAATAGAAAATGCAAGCTTTAAATGAAGTATAAGAACCCTGGCCTAACTGGTAGCATGCAAAAAAATAGTTGGGATCATCTTGGAGACTACCAACTAGGTAATAAGACCCTTGTAGCAACTACTTACAATGAGACTAGTTTGGCTGCAGGTGGATGCAGAGAGTCTTGGAGAATACCATCCAAGTGCCTAATAAGGGCAATAATCATCCAGGCCTTAAAATGTGCCAATGCAAAGATACCCATCATGCCCCATAACTGTAGTAAGATAGATCAATCCTAGATACCCATTTGGCCTTTCAAGATGCTAATGTACTTTAAATATAACATTTATATTCTAATCAATCCAAGTAATCAATCCAAGAATTGGGTAGCCCAAGAAAATTTAGTGGTCACAACAACAACTACAAAAGAGAGTAGTTGGATATTTGTATGGGACACTAGCCACAAGAAAATGATAGCATCCAATAGCTCATCGAGGATTCTTATGGGATACATGTCTATTGAAATTGGTATTATAAGTCGTATGTTTTTATTACCTTTGATTAGATTTTAGATTAATGATTGCAAAAGACTACTTGGTTTTACTACAGTCAAAGCGGGTTTTGTAACTTTAGTTTCCTATTGGAATGAGAATATTGTGTATGTGTAAACCTTGAAAGATAAAAGTCTTTGTTACATGACACTTGACCTAATTTTTTTGTGTGTATCTGGTTGTAATCCAAGATTATAGAATAATGATCTGTTATACATTTCTTTCTTGCCAATTATAAACGGCAATAATGACCTTAAAAATACTAAATGAAAAGGAAAAGATTTCAAAAGACAAAAACTAATCGAGGAAGTCTACCAACCAAATTTAAAATAGAGAATAAAAAAAGATTAAGGACCTAGATTTAATTTCTCAAGCTATACTAAGTGATATATCAGGAAAACTATATATTCTAGTAACTTGTTATTACATACCAGGTTTTTAAATTCAGCATTATATCCCACCCATCCTCTTACTTTGTGTCCTCTTTCTATGAGGCACTATTCTAATTGTGGGTGTAGTTTTTCCATCACATTGAACACCCTCTTCATTATTTTGGTTCCCAACTTACTAAAATTCAAGGACGGTTTCCTGTTGAGGTTTCAGAATGACATTTGAATCATTGTGTGCAAAAAAAAATTGATTGTGTCCCTCTAGCTCCTCTTCATTCTCACCACCTGATGAGTTTGATTTTTGGCCTAGCTATACAAAAAAATTAACTTATTAAACTAACATAATACCTCTAATTGAATTATTGCATAAGTTATTGAACATTATAAAGAACTTACCTCATTTTAATGACTAGTGACTAATATCTTCCCTCGATCTAGCATGTGTCATCTAAGGCCTTGGGAACCATGTAGTAAAGAAAATTTTAGGTCCTCCTCTGAAGCTTCCTTTAGAAATTGGTGAGCCTACATAAACAAATATAACAAAATTTATAAGGTATAATGACTCATAAGATGCAAGCAACTCACAAGTTTGACATGAATTTTTTTATGTAATAGAAAATACTAAAGATGGAAATATTCACTTACCAAGCCACCACGAATGCTATTGTACCCACCAGATCCTAATTTATGGGATCCAATACTTGACACCTTGGATTGGGTTTCTTTTTTTGTGTCTCGAAGGCATCTTTTAGATCCTCCTCATGCAAATGGTCTATAGTTTGGATTATTGTGGACTTTTCTCTTAAATTTGGCATCTTTCACGAGTTCATCCCATGTTTCTTGGTCTATAATCCAAGCTAGATGTGGATAATTCAAGTCTTTTTTTAGCTTGGACCTCAAATTATCTTGTTTAGAATTAATGTATTTTTGTGCAATATCCACAATACTTTCCTTATCAAAACCAGGATCTCCAAATGTTGTTAAAACATCTTTAAAAAGTTCATCTTTCTTAGGATTTACTTGCTACCCCCAATCCATTTGAATGGTATTACCAACAATTTCTTTGTAGGATGACAAATAAAGTGAAATAATTCCATACCCATTTTATCCTTCAAGACATCACCTTTTGAGGAGAGCAAGATTGTCACCTCTTGTGTCCCTTTTGTAGTCACCAAGGAAACTGTCGAAGTCTTAGGTCTCGAGATAGATTCCCCTATAGGTACATCAATTAATTTTTTATTTGCTGCCTATATTTACATTAAGATTGTGAAATTGTTAGAAACCCAACCAAAATATGAAAATATTTTAAGTTTTATATAAATTATTTCAAATGTCAAATATGAAACAAACAAAATAAATTAACTTATAAATCAAAAATATTTTGATCTACAGTACTGAGTAATAAATTATACTTCAAAATAATTTTACCTATTCATCTGAAGTAAGCCATGTAGTTCCCAACAATGTCCTCTCCCATAACTCAATTTGTTTAAGTATTTCTTTCCCATACTCAGCATTTTCAACAATGTCTGGAAGGAGCCTTAATGTTTTGGATTGTAATTCTATAAGATTCCTCAAAGAAACATGTTCTGGTGTTTGTGGGAGAATTATGCCTGAACCCATACTTTATGGATTATTTATTATTTGCATTGTATTCCTAATAGGAGCATGCATGTCCATTTCAACAGGGATACTAGGACCATCCATGTTTGATGTAGAAGGCATATTATGAGGTATTGCACTTGACATAGAGGGCATAGCACATCTTCTTGAAATATCCTGCAAGACACAAATATAAATCTTAAGGTACTATAATAGGGTAAATAACATAATGAACCCCACAAAAACATATGATTGAAGCTTACCTTTTTCATAGCATTGGGTGTAGAGGATGGCATCATTGGATCTTGCATTCTTATTGGAGTTACTATTGGATGCCCTACAGGTGTATCCAATCTAGATGTAGAGGGCATAACATATCTTCTTGAAATATCCTACAAGGTACAAATATAAATATTTAAGTAGTTTAATATGGTAAATAACATAATCAAACCCACAAAAATATATGATTGAATCTTACATTTTGTAAAGTATTGGGTGTACTGGATAACATCGTTGGATCTTGCATGCTTGGTGGAGTTACTATTGGATGGCCTATAAGTGTATCCAATCTAGATGTAGAGGACATAACATGTCTTCTTGAAATATCCTGCAAGGCGCAAATATAAATCTTTAAGTAGTTTAATATGGTGAATAACATAATCAAACCCACACAAACATATGATTGAATCTTACACTTTGTAAAGTATTGGGTGTATTGGATGGCATCATTGGATCTTGCATGCTTGGTGGAGTTACTATTGGATGCCCTATAGGTGTATCCAATCTAGATGTAGAGGGCATAACACATCTTCTTGAAATATCCTACAAGGTGCAAATATAAATCTTTAAGTAGTTTAACATGGTAAATAACATAATCAAACCCACACAAACTTACGATTGAATCTTACATTTTGTAAAGTATTGGGTGTATCAGATAGCATAATTAGATCTTGCATGCTTGGTGAAATAAATCAATTAAATTCACAAAAAAATAGATCAAATCTTACCATTGGCATAGTATGAAATGTACTAAAGGACATAATAGGGGTTGGAACAACTTTGGAGATAGCCTGCATTACACAAATTTAAATTAACATAATATAATACAAAAAATAAGATAGTTAAACCTATAAAAGAAAATATTCAAACTTACCTCCTGCACCATCCTAGTAATGTTTTCCCCTTGCTCGTTCCTTAGCATTTCAACTAGACCATTTAAGATCAATGGATCTCCCATAGTAGAATTGGGGACACCTGTGTTTTCCCCTTGCCTGTTCCTTAGCATTTCAACTAGACCATTTAAGATCAATGGATCTCCCATAGTGGAATTGGGGGCACCTGTAGGCTCATCCTTAACGAAAAACATAATGACATAAAATGAAAAATTATTTGAAACTTGAGACTGGTGCATTTCTAATACTAAAGAATATCGCACTAGTTATCTTTGCTCTTGCTCATCTTAATAGAATTTTAGGTACAAGTATTAACTACATCATGTTTAGTTTTGTTGATCTAATTCTATGATGTATTATCAACAATTTTCAATGAAATTGATTTTCAATTTGATGTATTAACTATCACATTGTTACTAGTCAAAGCTCTGTGACAGTGATCTTAGGATCTTCATGAAACATCATCAAACCTTGTCTTCTAAACGTTCCACTTTGAAACATGCAAGTACACACAAGAAAGAGCTATTTCACTAATGATGGGGTTATTCCATTGCATAAATAAGTATGAACATATAACTTCCATTTGCAAACAAACTTTACAATTCCAACTGTCACTGCCTTAACAGTATGAACAGATAAATAAGTGATCACTAACCAAACCAAAAATACAATAATCAATGAATAGATTAAATTTTCATGTTTAAATTAATATAATATAAATGATACAGAGATAAATACATTAACAGAGATATCGATATGTACAAGGTATTTTTAACAATATAGTAATCTTCCTCTTATGTAAGGTGTCTGAGATGTTGTCTATGTTTGATTTTGGTGTTTTTGTAACGTGAATGTGTAGAGAAATGTAAGATAAGATCTGAGGAACAAACAGAGTGGTACTTCTTCAGCCACAAGGATAAAAAGTACCCAACAGGCACACCCATAAACAGAGCCACAACAAATGGCTTCTGGAAGGCCACAAGCAGGGACAAGGCCATATACTCCAAGCTTCATCTCATTAGAATGAGAAAGACTCTTACCTATAGTAAGAATCTTGAGTAATGGGGAATTGGAACTCTAAATGTGGATTCTCACCATATACCCCTCCTAATTTAAGTGTGAAGAAGAAATCTGTTATTTTTCTGGACTTTCCATAGTCAGTTCTGAGCAACTTTAATTTTTATAAAGCAAGATTAAGAGGATCTGTTAATATTTATATGCAAACCCTATGAAATAGTTTGAAAACTTGAATATGCTGAAACCAACTAAAGCTGGTTAATTTTTTAAAGATTTTGTAAACCTCATAGAATAGGAACTATTAAATTTTGCCATTTTGGCAGAACAATTGTCTTTTCTACATGGAAACAAAGCCAGGGAATAATCTGATTATGTGTTATGTTTTGAACTTTGGAGATCAGAGAAAACTATTAAATCTAGCTTGTGCACTATTTCTTGAAATCTAGATAAAGTGTCCACTGAACATAGAAAATAACTTAGAATTCAATCTCTTCTTGTGGGATATTAAGAAAAAGATAACAGGATGAAGTGTTCTGACATGCCCATCAACCTATGCATATTTGCAAAGGCTTTGAATAGTTTCAATGGTATCCATATGATGTGGTCCAAGAGCAATTTCTATAACTCACTTGGCCATTTCAAACATCTGCGGTATGGCCGAAGGTTTCCCTAGCTACTCATATGCTAAACTTAGATTTTTGTAAATGTATCCTACTCCAAAATGTTGACTCCCAAAGCTTTCTTTCATTTTTTGTACAACACTCTCAAGTAATAAATTGCTTCTTTCACACTTCCAGTCATTAGAAGCAACCAACCAAGCCTTCCACCAGTACTCCCTTCTGCATGCTGGTACTTAGGAGACACTTCATAGATTTCAAGGGCCTTATAGAAATAAATGGCAGCTCCAAAGTCATTCATCATCTCGTACAACATAGCAAGCTCTGTAAAAGCCTCCCCTCCCTTCTTTGGGCTTGTCTATGAATGTTTCTTGAATGTCTTGGAAGCTAGTTCATAGAATTTCTTGGAGTCTACATAATTTTTCAGATTACAGAGTGCTTTGCCCATGTAAAGGAGTACCATTGCTCGCAGCTCACTTTGCTTATCAGTCTGCTGAAAAATTCCCTTTAGCATATTGATGGTATCATCATATCTTCCTAGAAAAATCTGTAAATTGGCCGAATCCAATTCAGAATCATTGAGCTCCTTCTTCATGTCTCGGATCTTGAAAACCCTCTTGGCAGCCTCATTCTATTCTAAAGGCTTCTCATACTCACCTAAGCCAGCATATATATAGCTGCAAGAAGCCTCTGATCCATTGCAAGCTCCACAGAATTCTCCCCCATATGCTTTATATCGATTTACAATGCCTTGAAACATAAGTTCAATGCCTCCTTGAAATTCAATACAGCTACATATGCCTCAGCGATCCCCAACCCCATAAAGGTGGTGGCTCACGACCATCCTTGCTAGAGAAACAACTCGTGTATTTCTTTTATGTTCACTATAATGGATGTAGGCCCCCCGGGCCAACTTCATTGACCAAAAAAAAAATACCAACACTATAATCTTTCTACCCATATTATTACTTCAAAGTTCAATGCATTCAATGCAAACTAACGAAAATTGTTTCAATAGAGGACAAAGGAAATCATTTAAGCATAAGAAAAAGTATAAAATATTGCAGACTTAAGTGGAATAGAAAACTGTTTGCAGTCTGAAGGTCTTATTGGTCAATAAAATATTTTCACTTTCCCTTTATTATTTAAGAGTCATTTGAAAATTCTGCAAATGTTGATGTTCAAACATATTCATTGGTCCTTCCAATCTTCACCATTGCCCACTCACTTCTTTTAGAGTTTCTTCATTTTTTATCTTTATGGTTTTTTTG
Source organism: Chamaecyparis obtusa (assembly GCA_027943335.1). Taxonomy (NCBI): domain Eukaryota; kingdom Viridiplantae; phylum Streptophyta; class Pinopsida; order Cupressales; family Cupressaceae; genus Chamaecyparis; species Chamaecyparis obtusa. Next base: position 31,817 of record BSBK01012305.1, read on the forward strand.
GGAGAGACGTGCCAAGACATGGGAGGGGCATCTCCTACATCGCCTAATCCATCTCAATGGAATAGGAGAAATGTTTCAAGGAGTAGGGATGCATCTCCTATGCCCTAGGTCTTGTAATTTATGGTTTTTTTTTCAAGAAAGTACACAAGTTTTTTTCCAACATAAAATTTTCTTATCAAAGCCCAACACAATTGAATGAAAATAAAGTTCCCTGAGTACCCCGCATACCATACTTTTATATAATGCAATTCCACTACTAGTTCCCATTTGCTACTTCAAGGTGATTATAATTTAAATTTTAACTATTTATATAATGATGATGATTATCAAATTTCAATATAATTAATGTTTTATTTTGTTGACAATTGGTTAGAACTTTAAAACATTAGTTTTTAATTTTAAGCATTTTACATTTTCAAATTTGTGCAACCATTGAGTTTTTTTTTCCAAGTTAAAATTTTTAAATAGTTCTTGAAGTCCCTTGACCCTCTAATTTTTAAATAGTTCTGGAAGTCCTTTGACCCTCTAAAGACAGTAAGTAGTTTACATGAACAAAGCCAGAAGTTGAATGTCTCACCAGCATATGATCTAAGAATTGATAAGGTAGATTATGAACCAAATAGAAAGGAAACTAGTTAAATATAGATTTAGTATTTGAATAGGGTACACCAAGAGAAACTAGCTCACAGAAAGCCATCATCATAGACTACATGTTTTGTTCACACAATAATGCAACACTTGTTTGACATAGCTTTAGTATTTGAATGGGGTACACCAAGAGATAATGTTGTTGACAACAATTATAGAAGATATAAGGCTACACCCAAACCAAAGAGCTAATGTTGTTGACCACATCCCAAAAATCCTAGGGAGAGATGGTAGGAGACATGCATGTTGTGTAGAATTAAAAAATACAATAGTTAACATGTAAAGAGATAATTAAATATTGTATTGAATCCTCAAAACCATCTTAAAGTGAACATATTGATCAAACAATGTCATCCTCACATGAAACTTCCTTATCTGATGGAATAGATACCCCGTCATTAATGGGAGCCAAATCCACAAATAAATTAATACTGTCATTTATGTGGTCTTCGTCACCTTCAAATATAGGTAAATCAAAATCAATAAATTCATCTTCATGGACTTGATGCCCATGTGCTTTCTCATGTCCTTTAGAAAATTTAGTAAACTCATCATGATTTTCATCTTAGTCATATGCATCATTGACAATAAAAATGTCATCATCTCCATCTTGGCCATCTATTTCTTCAAGGGGAACTTCTACATCTTCAAGTAAATTGTGGCCCTCTGTGTCTTAAAAAAGTGTTACTCTTCATCCTCTTGGATGATAATCAATCACAAATGACCATCCAAGTTGTTCTAAATTTGTAATGAGAAATAATTGTTCACATTAATTTGGAAACACATAAGGTTAGGAAGTGGCTTCAAACCTAGATGTATTTGTTAGAACAACTAAGAGGGGGGTGAATCAGTTATCCACTGTCCCAATTACAAAATGTAAAACTTCAAAACAAATTCAACTTAATCTACAGCTCAGTAAACAATAATACTAAACTACCTGTGCTTTTACCGATTACCAGTTAATTGTTCACAGTTATTACCAACCAAATTAGATATGCAATATGTAAAGTATGACAATCAAACAATCACCACAATAAAAACATTGCATGATATTTAACGTGGAAACCCTGTTAAGGGAAAAACCACCTGGGATGGGTAACCCAGAAACTTTTCACTCTTCTGAAGTGAGCTCGGTGAAGAGCCAACCTTGTTAAAGGTTACAAAACACACTATAAGGTGTGACCTTGTTAGAGGATTTAGCACTAAGAGTTATCGTCCAGCCAACATTCACTATGGGGTTGACAGGATAACAATGTACATTCTATGAATGACATATAAGACTTTCAAGTCTACTCGGTTAAGAGACTTTATCTGATTACAATGGTTAAACTATAACAGAAGTTGATCTGAATACAATACAACTTGATTTTTAGATGTTCAAATCTATTCTTAAGCTCATAAAAATCCTCTAATCAATATTTCTATTCAATTCATCAACATTCAGTAACTTATTGTCCCTCAGTAAATAGCTCTCTGATGCTCAGTTTACTCTGCAGTTCGGTTCTCCTTCAACCAGTTTGACCAGGCATGCATGAAGCTTGTTCACACAATATCTCTGCTGTTTGCTTCCTCCAACATACGTTTCATTGTGAAACCCTAGTCTCTTAAATAGACAAATAAACTATTTTATTTTCATCCATCAGATTTTGCCACTTAATCTCCTTCGTTGATTTTGCCACTTAAGCTTTCCTTGGCGGTTGTGTTAGTAACACGTTTTGATTCCATCCATTAGATCTTCCTTGAATTTTGCTACTCGTTGATCTCATAACAAGCTTTATCTTCTATCTCAAAATCATAACACTTTACAACTCATCAGTTTCTGTTAGCTAAACAAATTATTTAGTTATTTTGTTCATACTCATTTAACAAAGAAATGAGTCGGTGAACACAAGCTCGGTTGATATTGTCGCTTGGTATACACTACACTGCTCGGTGTATACTGGAATGCTTCATTAACCGACCACACTGCTTTGTAACATTTTTCTTCTTTCTCCATAATAGATTAATGCAAGATAATCAAATCAACAATATGAAATCATAGACTCATCAATAAGTTACCAAGAGTATTCATTTTCCTCATCTGTCATATCCATCTTCCTTTATGTAGATCTCTCAGTTCTTCATCTTTTCTCTCCTCTTTACAGATGTGTAGATATTTTTAATTACAATGATAAGTACTGTCAAAACTAGTTGACATCAATGACAACATAAAACTGATTCAATTATCTTACATAACAATTTAGTACTCAGTAAGTGATCACCAATCACTTGTAGTTCTTCATCCATGTTCTCAATCAGTTGTAGTTCATTAGTATTAATCATATAGAATCCATTGTTGTATAGAAAGATAGTTTTTGCTTCACCCACTTTGATAAGCTTGTACCATTTAACATGAAAAATTACTTTCTTGAAAGACACAAAATCAAGCGAGCTATAATATCCTCCACTTCTCCATCATAGCTAAGTGTGCTTGTGACTTGTTGTGTATCATTTGCATGTGAATGACATTCCACCTCAAATGATGTTGAAACTCCACAATCATAAGTTTGTCTCTTTTCATCAATTTTTTTATGTGAAAATGATGACCAAAATTCCACATTCCTTTGTAATATGTTACCTAAATTCATATAAATATTAAAGAGTTAGATTTAACAATACAAAAGTAAAAAAGAAAATTTATTAAACATCTTCAATATTTTAATACATATGCATCACCTCCCCAGTTTTAAATCTTTTAATGAAATCCAATTGTTGTGGTGTTACTCTATTCCTCCCTTTTGTTGTCTCATGTTCAATATTGGTCTTTAGCCAATTCCATGAACATCTCTCTGGCCATTTTCTTTAATGGCTTGCAAGCAATCATCGAGCAATGTTTTGACCATGTTTAATATATATGTTGGCCCATACCTTTTCATCCTCTAATTTCTTTTGTTTAGCGTACTTCTCCATCTATTACAACATAAAGTCAGAATTATATGCAATATACAAATGTAATGCCTCCCACTCCTTAGCATCCACATTCAAAAATAGAATTGTTAGAGTTAACAATTATTTAAAGCCATATATTATAAAATTTAAGATTGAAAAAGCCATATATTTTAAAATTAAAGATAAAAACAAAAGCCATGTATTAAAAAGTTTAAGATAAAAACTATTTCCAACATTTTTTATACCTTTAATCCTCTTTTAAGTCCCTTGAACCTCTAATTTTTCTCCCTCAAATGATTGAGGTTGGTTATAATTCCATAATAGTGGTGCTTCAAGTTGTAACTGGGGTAAGTATTCACTCAAATGAACCATTTCTTGGAAAACCATGTAACCCTCAATGATGGACCCTTTTGATCGAGCATTTTTCCTCACAAATTGTTTTAAAATTTTCATATATCTCTCCACGAGCCACATTGTTCGAATATGAATAGGACCACACAACCCAATCTCTTCTACTAATGTACAAGATACTACTCTTGAGAATTAAAAAATCTTGGAGGGAAGCACATTTGAATATCACACATCAAAAGTGAAATATTCCTCTTCTAATACTTCAAATCATCCTAATGTATCTCTTTAGATGAACTCACCTACAAGTATCAACATGTATTAAAATAAAGATTTATGATATCTTCAAAACTAAAAGTATAAAATCATATAAAACCATAAGAAATGATGCATTTAAAATGATAAGAGCCATCAAAGATTTTGCATAGTTGAATTAAAATACCTCAGATATTTGAATAACTCTTAAATAGTTAATGTGACATCACAATCAAAAGTTCTTGGTAGTGCTACAGGCAACACATATTGCACAACCATTAATAAATAAGCAAGTTTATATATGTATTGACTGATATTATCACTTGAATATATACAAATTGTTAATTACGCTTCTAATAAATCTAATGTAATATAAAGTTACCTTTATCCAATTGGGTCAATCATGTGCTTTTAGGCACAAGAACTCTGATCCATCTCTTGTGAATAAGTTTCTTAGTGTAGCACCAAAGCCAAAAGGAAATCTTATTATTTTCATTGTATTAATGATGTTTAGTTTCTCCTTTGATGTAAAAGTCCATGGAGCATGAATATATGAGTTGTCTCCATGAATCCACATGTTCAACATGATATTGGCAACTTTCAGGTCCTTCCATAACTTTATTTGTGCTTCAAGGTTGGTTCTATTTAGATGTTTCCATGAGCACTTTGCCACATTTTTCCCAATGTGCATAGTATCAAGTAAGTGGGCTATTGGTAAGTTCTCATAATATTCTAATTTGTAGAAAATAGAGTCTTTTAATTCCTAGTGGAATGCTTGTCCCTTCTTTTTCATCATACATGGCTTTCCACCTAGCAGGGTTCATCTTTCTTGGCTTCCTTATTTCCATTTCCTTTCCATTGAACTTATTTTTCTTATGCAATCGATAGCTATGATTTTTTGGTAAGAATTTTCTATACTCATCATAAACAATTTTATTAAGATCTTTCGACTACCTATACAACATTTTTGGCCCACATGATGGACAACTATGTTTCCCCTTTGTTTGCAGCCTTGAAATAAGAATGAAAATCATATTTAGTAAATGGTACATGAACACAATATTTACCAATGCAAATTATAATATATTACCACAACAAATAAAGAGCCTCGGGGCATCATGAATTGTCCAGATAAGAATCACATGAAAGAGGAAGTTTTTATCATTGATAGGTCTTGATACATCATACATACTTATGTCATCTCATAATTCAAGAAGCTCATCCATGAGGGGCTCCATGAATACATCCATATCCTTTACTTGATATTTCTTTAAGTAAACAAAATTTTTATTAGGTTTATAACTGAATTAAATTTTTTTATATAATCTTCAAGAAAGCACTTTATTTATGTATTCTAGTACCTAGTATGATAAGAGTTAACATTGCATGCTCCTTTTTCATTCCCATCAAAGGGGGAAGATTGCTATTAATAATTAAAATTGGCCAAATGGAATATGTTGTTTTAAGATCTCCAAAAGGATTGACACCATCCATTGTTAGAGAAATTCTCACATTCCTTGGTTCATTTCTTAAATGTGGCCATCTTTTCTCAATCTCTTTCTAGTATTTTCTATCTGTAGCCATACGCATGACACCATCTTGACTCCTCCCTTGTGCATGATAATCCATATATTTTTCCAGCTCTTTACATTTGAACATCCTCTCAAACCTTGGATTTAGTGGAATGTGTCGTAGTACTTTATAAGGAACCTTCTTGGATACTTGATCTTGACGATACCTTCCTATGTGACACAACGGGCATTGTTGCCAATTTGCATTCTTTCCATAGTACAATATATGGTCATTTGGGCATGCATCATATGTATTGTACTCCATTCCAATATCTTTCATTACTAAAGATATTTCTCTATGAGAATGATGTAACTTATTGTCCTTTGGAAGTATTTTGTTTGCCAAAAGTCTACATGATGTAACAAATAAATTTTATGAGTATACACAATATTAAAAAAACTTACACTTATAGAGCATTCTTTATGAGAAATATTGAATCATACCTTAATATATCAGTAAAGCATGTGTTTTTCAATCCGTGTGTAACCTTCAAATTCAAAAACAACATAATTGTTACCAATATAGATGTATCAGCATTTGGGAAAAGAGGCATCCTAGCTAACTAGGCTAGGGGTGAATCAATAACTTCTTCTGAAGATGTGTAGAAGTCTTGGATAAATTCATTGATACCAGCCTCATTTATCTTCAAAGTGGTTTCACCCATAAATGTCTTTCTCTCCATCTTGAGAGTGGCTATGATCAGTGATATCCATTGGTTCTTCAACAATATTAGGAACTGGAAGTGTCTTTTCATAAAAAAAAACCATTGAAATGATCAACAATAATGTATTAAATAATGTGCACATTTATTTATTATAAGAATACCAATTTTTTAATTATAGTTCACCTCTTATATGTAAACTCCATAGTATAATCTGTACATACAAACAAGGCGTCGCTTCTTTAGTTTCCTATTTTGGCACCTTTTGCAAGTGCAATAAATCTTTTCATTGAAGTATTCATTTGTCCTTGGTCCAGGTCTTGCTATCTGTTCATCTAAATATTCAGATGATGATGAATTTCTATTTCCCTAAATGCACTGTGTACTATCAGTAGTAGTATAGTAAAGTTTTTTCAAAGTGTTTTCTTATTTGGAGGCTTTTACTATCATAAAAATCTTGACATCACTAACTAATATAGTAAGATTTTTTTTATCAATAACTAGTCCAATCTTTCCATCATAAAAATAATATGAAATATTACTCTATGTGCTACCTATTAAATCTTAGGTTAGTATTTTATTTCATTAAAAATGATTCTACAAGTACAAAAAGACAATAAAATAAGTACTTGATCTGCCATTTTGTATAGACACCAAGAAGATATCTTACTAGAAACCTACAAAGAAAAGTGTGTGGATGCCAATTAGGATCATTACATAAATAGGCATTGAAATATATGAAAACACACAACCCACAAAAAAATAGCACTTACCCAAAATAGTGGAAGAGTAACTTTTATATGCAATATTTTTAACTTCAACTACATAACAACCCTGCAAAAAAAAAAAACTAGTCAACAAGTTATATCATACTTTGACTAAAAATTAATCTTATTGAAAATAGGTATCATACTTTGGAAACAATAGAAATGGCCTTCCATTGTCCTTATCACGTGATTTGACCAAAAGTTTGTCACGCCATCTCACTGTGCTCCCAGTGTCCGTGCATCATTAACCCATTTGATAGTATCGGAGCATTACAATATATAGCTAGAAGGAATATGGCATGATGTCAGTGGCTATCTAAAACAAATCAACATTTATGTCAAATATATCTAGAACCATTATATTAGATATCAATAATTAATAAGCTAACCCTATTTGCATACCCTAGAATGCAGTGATGTGAAGTTCCAATCAGATTTCATGAATGCACAAGACATGGATTACACTCGACTAAACTGATAGGGTGCGGAAAGGGATGAACCGGGATCCAAAAATTGCCTATAAATTTAAAAGGCATTTGTGAAGTTGTATCCCTTATTTTGTGCACCAATTATGAGGCCTACAACTCAAAAGAGTATAATTATTGGAAGCCAGTTTTAATACACCTTAACTGCTAGCACTTTGTGGATAATTTTTTGTAGTCTAGTAGCACTTTGTTTAGGTCCATACATTCATTCAATTTCAAGGCAGTAGGGGACAACATCTCTTAAAAGTTATAACTTTTCTTTCTATCTCACTCTATATATATCCATACTCAAATGAGATTTGCTTGTATGCAAAAAGGGAGATACAAATGTGGGAGAGTACTTTGTTGATAAAATTCATGGTTTTGGAGTTTATTGCTTTTCTCACGAGCATCGATATGAGGGTGCATGGAATGAAGGAAGCAATTAAGGCCTTGGAATGTATACTTTTAGAAATGGTGAAAATCAGTCTAGACATTGCCATTTTGGTGTCTTATAGACACCTACCACTCTAAATTTTGGAGTAACCAAAGGGGTCATCCATACAAAGGTTCTTCATGTAGTCCAGCTATGCTATTTTAAAAATAGGACTTCTGCAATTTTCTCTAAGAAAATCTATGAAGACATTGCTTACTTAGATGATTTTGAGAGCAAGTTTTCCTCTACCCTTAATTGATATGACACTGATAGAGACAAAAAATTATAGTTTGGAATGCAGATACAAAATGAGGAGAGTGAAACTCCCTTGTAATTTCAGCTTACTAAAAGCACCCAATGTAGTACACTCTCAAAAGTTATAAAGCACATATTACCAAATACTCTATATATGCACCAAATTTAAATAAGTAGTTGTAGCAGTAAACTTGGTAGGAGACTATTTATTATTTTTCAAAATTCATGTTCATATTTAGTGCACCTGCTCAATTAATTCAAAACCTTTCAAAAAAACAACATATGTTAAGTGCAATGAGGTTTGTTCTTATATAGCCTTATAAAACATGTATTTAGTGGAAGCTCAACACTCAAAACATTTGTGAGGACCAGAGCATAAGAATATAAACCCATTTGTCAATACTAGAGAATCATAATATTTCCTCTAGGATATTTCCATGATCATCTAAGGAAAGAAACCTCGCCTTAGTTTGAGACACAAACTGGTCTAGACTGTCAATAATCAAACTATCTTGTTCATAGTGGATATGGTCCTCTACCCTTTGATTCTTTTGTTGTCTCTATCTTGCAAGATTATTCTAAATCATCCTGAAGACATCCTTAAATAGTTCCATTCATATACTTGATCCTTAAAAAATAAATTCAAAACACACTAGATCTTTGATTATGAATACTAAGAATTACTATTATTTTATTCTGAATATCAGTCGGCGTGTTTAGAATAGATCATTATTATTTTTTTGAATTTAATTGGCCGTATTAATTTCTATCACCCAAATTTACTAATATCAGAGGCTGTGCTTTTAAATTTTATAAAAACTGTGATCTTGTTGGTTTTATTTGTGGGGGCATGACACTCTTGGGAATCCTATTAATGGATGCCTCCATCTTTCATTTTTATCAATCAAATATATGCTAGTGAGCTCATTCTACTATTTTGGTATCATAATATTTTTTCTATACCAAGGTCATGTGCTAGTTTTCATATTCAGTTATCCATATCATAATCTAGTGCAAATCAAATAGAGCTAGGGTGCACTCTATTTTAGCTTAATCAAGGAGGATAGAGATGATTTGAGCTACACATTTGATATTTCTTTGAATTATCTTATGTTATTTTGCTTCTATCATTTCTATTGTCTAACATAAGTGGCTAAATATGAACATTTGAGGAAAAAAGACAACTACATATTCAGAGATTATAAGGGAACAAATACTACAAATCGATATATTCTACCCATAAAAAATAGTATAAAGGAAAAGCTAAAGAACTAAAGAAGAATCATATGTGGACCAGTGTTTGTTATGTATGCTATTGTATTTCCTGATTAGAGACCTTAACATAGTTGTCATTGTACCATATGGCAGAATCTGGAGCCTAATGTGCACACTATGAAAGATTAGTTCAACTAGCAAGTCAACAAGTATAAGATACAAAATCAGTGTATGGTGGAAAAAATGTCATAGATATTGCTCAAGTCATGTGTTTAAAACAAGTTTGTGCCCAGATAAAACCTTCTTGTTGCCATTTATGAGAAGAAAATTTACAGAGTTTAATTGCAATTGGAAAAAACACTCATGAGAAGAAAACTAACAGATGTTAACTGCTATCAATTGGATTTTAAAATATTAAAAAAACAAAACAAAATAGAGGAAAGTATTTTTTTCACGGGCTCAAGAAGGTTTCTTGATTCATCCTAGGTATGTCACAGACATGCTGAGGACATATACACAGTCCTAGGTATGAACCTTGGGTATCTCCATACAATCCATCATTCCATATTGACTGCCCCCTTTGAAGGATTCATATAACAAGCTATTTAAAATCATTCCCCACCTTTACAAATATTCATAACTGATTTTTAATCCCTGTGCCCGTTGGGGGCTCAATTTGGAGAATACAATGAATTGACACCAAAACCAAAACCATGAAATTGGCGCCAGAATTCTACATCATTTCTACAGTGAACAGATTAGGGAGAATAAAGAATGGTAGAACTTGAATGAATATTTTCAACACTTCAGGAATAATTTAAAAAAGAGAAAATTTTATGCTATTTGTTTTCTATCTATATCCTTCCCGCTGTTTTGTTTATGAACATAGTTGGGAATAGCTAAGAAAAGTAAGAACGAGTTGCTTTCAGAGATAAGAGAAGCCAACTGAATTCCAAACAAAGCAGGTTCTCCAACACATATTGAAGAAAACTAGACAAGGCTTACACTCTTTTGGACCACTTAGGGAATATAAATAGGTCATTAACTAAAGGAAGTATAGTAGATTATGCAGCAAGCTGTTAGATTTACTTTCAATTTGAAGGATAAACATTTTGTATTGTTTATACATTGAAGATATTTATACCTTAAATCTTTAATTTGGTTGAAGCTTCGACTTTCCTTATCATGTTGATGCTTTCATGACGCGCAGTGAGCACTAGTTGAGTGTTGTAGTATTCAATAAATTGGATTAAAACACTCATATCTAGTTAATAATTTATTAAGAACTTTGTGCATAATTTATAGTGTTCAATGAAATTGTATTAAAAGTCTCATGTATTGCTTGAAAGGAAAGATATTCTCTAAAACCTTGTCAAGGTGCATTTCCTTAGTATAAATTGAAGCGAACATCAAAGATTTAGAGCATAGAATATAGTCAACATTCGAAAAAATTTGGAAGCGGGAAAAAGGAAGAATAAGAGGTGATGTGTTTGTTTCTTGTAGAGATGGCGATCTGAGCACTATTCAAAAATTATATGGATAGAACCCTCGCCTTTTGTAGGAGGTTTCATTTGAAGACAACAGTCTTCTCCACATCGCTGCAAGGGAAGGCCATAGTGAAATTGTTTCATGGGTTCTTACCCGCCTGAGAGGTTCTCAAAATAAACACCTCAATAAAGAAAGATAACAAATGACTAAACAAAACATGAATGAATCTAAGACATGCTCTTGCACTGAATACAAGATAATAAATGAAATAATAAAACACAGTTTCAGTAATCTTTTCTACACAAGGAAGATAACAAATGAAGTAGCGAAACATGAAATAACAAATGAACTTGAATCTAAGACATTGCTCTTACCAATATACGTTGAGAATATTAAGAGAGCTAGGCATGGCAACGACATGTATGTTTATGACTCTGAAGGAAGATTTGTTCCAGACAAGTTTGAATCCATTTTTAGCAAATAATCACCATGTTGTATATGTGTTTTAAAAGACAAGGAATGCTTAGAATTGTCACTTATAATAGTAAAGAGTTTTGGAATTTATACAATCTAGATAAAACTAAGTCGCAATAGTAAACAATTTGAAATTTATACAATCTAAAAAACTAAGTCATGATGGAAATTCTTGATTGTTAAAATCTAGAGAAAATTGAAACATTGTTTCTAACCCTTCTCCAGATCTTGATATTGTTGAGCGCACATTTTGTTGGAAATTAATCCCAACTGTCCTAATGTTTTCCATTGACTTCCCACCTACCGTAGGCCTTCCCTCAATGCTTGTCGCATGATTGCAAGGCCTCCTTTCCACTCTTGCAATCATGCAACAACACCTTTTGTTGGGCACTTTAATTTTTGTTTTTTATTGCATAAACTCCAGGCTAATGCTTTATATGTGCGAACATGCGATCACTTAAACTGTGTGGGGCCCCCTCCTTTCTCCTTTTCGCATGATTGCATAACTCCATTTTGGCTTATGCGATTATGCGACAGCCATAAATTTTTTGCTCTTGTCGCATGATCGCATAGCCATTATTTTATTCATGCGATCATGCGACCAGCCTCTCTTTTTGCTCCGCTAACTACTGCATTTAATATGGTTTTTATTTTATTAATTTTTCTCTGACTTTCTTTTGTTCGGATTTAATCCAGGCATTCTTCTAGAGTTTTATGGATATTAGCGGGAATGTTTTTCTTAGTAGTGAATGTAGAAAATATTCTCAGTCTCTGTTAAAAAAATAGATGACAGTGTGAGCTTTTTCACTGCCTCTGTAAATCAAAAAACTGGGCATTAATATAAAGTTTTATTTTAATGTGAGAAAGGATCTCTATTGAATTTAATATTTGTAGCTGTGTGTGATTTTTACTGTTCCTCTACCTCTATCAAATTGGTATCAGAGCTTAAGGTTGTTTATCAGAGCTGAAGGTTGTTTATGAAAGCTGAAGGTGAATCAAAGAGCAAAGGTATTTACAGCCAACAATGGCAAGCACAAGCTTGACAAATCCACAGATCCCACAGTTCAATGGGAAAAATTATGATTATTGGGCAATCACAATGAGGGCATTATTTTGTGCTTAAGATTTATGGGAGCTTGTTGAAAATGGTTACCCAGAACCACCAAATGCAGCAGCGTATAATGCTTTGACTCAGGCAGAGAAAGATGTGTTAAAGGAAAATAAAAAGAAAGATTCAAAAGCCCTCTTTTTCATCTTTCAAGGAGTGAATGAAAGTATCTTCCCAAGAATTCAAGCAGCAACAAAGTCCAAGCAAGCATGGGACATTCTTCAAACAACTTATCAAGGAATAGAAAAGGTAAAAATAGCTAAGCTGCAAATGTTAAGAAGAGATTTTGAAACAATGTATATGAAAGAATCAGATACAATAGACACCTTCTTCACTCAAATTATTGGTTTAGTAAATCAAATCAAATCACATGGTGACACTCTTGAAGAAAGGAGAGTTATTGAAAAGATTTTAAAAAGTTTGCCTACAAGGTTTGAATCTATTGTGGTAGCCATAGAAGAGACAAAAGATCTCTCACAGTTTTCAGTGGATGAACTTCATGCATCACTCATTTCTCATGAGTATAGATTGAGTAGGTCAGCAACTTCAAATCTGGAGCATGCATTCAAGACACAAGTCTCAATCAACACTAGTAGAGGAAGAGGAAGAACAAATTTCAGAGGTAGAGGAAGAAATTTTTATAGAGGTGGAAGAAACACAAGTGGAAGGGGCAGCAGTCCATCAAGCTCAAGTGGAAGAGGTAACAGCCAAAACCCAAGTCAATACTTATCACAAAATCAGCCTCAAAGCCAAAGGTATGACAAATCCTCAGTCCAATGTCATTATTGCAAGAAATTTGGGCATTATATGAATGAATGTAGAAAGAAACAATATGATTTTAGACAACAAAATGTCAATTTCATGAAAGAAAACCAAAATAAAAAATCAGAACAGGGTACTATGTTTTTTGGGATGCAATGTTGCACAAGCAAGTGAAAAAGATTTATGGTTTTTAGATTCGGGTTGCAGCAATCATATTACAGGGAACTTAGAAATGTTTTCTAGTTTGGATGACAGTATAAAATTTGATGTAACTTTGGGTAATGACAATAAAATAGAAGTTAAAGGAAAAGGGAATATCAACATTTTAACCAAAATGGGGGAGAAGAAACATATGACTGATGTCTATTTTGTTCCTGGTTTAAAACACAATTTAATAAGCATTGGGCAGCTTGTTCAAAATGGTTATAGAGTATCTTTCAAAAATAAAGAGTGCACAATTTTAGATAAATTCCCAAGCAATCAGCTCATAGCAAAGGTTCAAATGACAAGTAATAGAATGTTTCCTTTAAAGATAAGACCAGATTTGAATGTAGAGTTCTCTCAAGAAGACAACTTAATGAACTCACAAATGAATGAAAGAAAAGTTGCAGCAGTCACTCAAGTGATCTTCCAAGTAGAGATTAAAGATGAAAATTGGCTTTGCCACTTAAGATTTGGCCATTTAAAATTTTCAGCTCTAAATCTACTTTATAAGAAAAGCATGGTGAAGGGTTTACCTCTATTTGAAAAACCAGAAAGAGTATGTGAAGGGTGCATCTTAGGAAAGCAACATAGAGAATCATTTCCAAGCTTCGGTATGTCAATGAGAGCTAAGGCACCTTTGGAGATAATTCATTCAGATTTGTGTAGGCCAATGCAAACACCTTCAATAGGTGGAAGATTCTATTTTTTGACATCCATTGATGACTATACAAGGAAAACATGGGTTTATTTTCTAAAGCATAAGAGTGAGGTGTTTGAATACTTTTGTCAATTCAAAGCACTTGCTGAAAAATAGAGTGGTTATTACATCAAAGTATTGAGAATGGATAGAGGTGGTGAGTATATCTCAAATGATCTTTTAAGATTTTGCAAAGAGCATGGAATCCACAAGCAATTTACCACAAGGTATACCCCACAACAAAATGGTATAGCTGAACGAAAGAATAGGACAATAATGGAAATGGCTAGAAGCATGTTGAAAGCCAAACATTTGTCAAATGAGTATTGGGCTGAAGCCATATCATGTGCAACATATATTATGAATAGATGTCCAACAAAAAGTGTCAAGAATATGATTCCTGAAGAAGCATGGAGTGGAAGAAAACATAGTGTTTCTCATATGAGAGTATTTGGATGTGTGGCATATGCACATGTGCCGGATGAATTGAGAAAAAAATTAGACAACAAAGGAGAAAAATGTATTTTTGTGGGATACAGTGATGAATTAAAAGCATACAAATTATACATTCCAATCAACAAGAAGGTTATAATCAATAGAGATGTGCAATTTGTAGAAGATGAAGCATGGGATGAAACTTTGGATAAAACAGTCAATATTGTAACCAATTTACCACAAGAAGAAAATGAAGAAACTATGCCAGTAGGTATTCCTCCAAATGTGACTCCTCCCACTCCTAATCAAGGACAACAAAGTAGTGCTCAAATGACACCTTCAACAAGCACAAGAACAGCCTCACATATTCAAGCAATCATACCTTCAAGTGGACAACAAACACCAATATTACGAGGAACACATAGTGCAGGTCCATCAAGTCCACATTCAACAAATTCAAGTGACATGTCCAATCCCACATTAGCAAGCATGAGAAGACATAAAATCAGAAGTTTAAGAGAGATTTATGAGCAAAATGATGGTGAGAATAACACAGATCAGAATTCTCTTTTTGCATTGTATTCACATGCTGATGATCCAATTCATTTTGAAGAAGCAGTTAAACAAGAAAAATGGATAAATGCAATGGATGAAGAAATTGATGCAATTGAAAAGAATGAAACATGAGAGTTGGTTAGTCTTCCAAAAGGAAAAGAAGTGATAGGAGTAAAGTGGGTTTACAAAACTAAATTGAATGCAAATGGTGATGTGCAAAGACACAAAGCAAGACTAGTGGCAAAAGGATATTCACAACAGCTCGGGGTTGATTACAATGAGACATTTGCACCAGTGGCTCGTTTGGACACCGTGAGAACAATATTAGCCATAGCAGCTCAAAACAAGTGGGCAGTATATCAAATGGATGTGAAATCAGCTTTTCTCAATGGCATTTTAGAAGAAGAAGTCTATGTGGAGCAGCCATCTGGGTATGAGATTTTGGGTCACGAAAACAAAGTTTACAAGCTCAAGAAGGCTCTTTATGGACTCAAACAAGCCCCAAGAGCATGGTATAGTAGAATTGATTCAAGTATCTTTTGCAAAATGGTTTCAATAGGTGCAGTAATGAGCCTACATTGTATACCAAGATAAATGAAAATGGTGAAATCTTAATTGTTTGCTTATATGTTGATGACTTGATCTTCACCGGTGATTTATCAATTGATATGTTCAAATCAGCAATGAAGAAAGAATTTGAGATGACTGATTTAGGATTAATGAAGTTTTTTCTTGGCATTGAAGTGAATCAAAATGATAAAGGTATTTTTATTTCTCAATCTAAGTATGCAAATGACATCTTGAAAAGGTTTAATATGATGAATTGCAAATCAGCTCCAACACCTATGGTCACAGGTTTGAAATTGAGTAAAGATGACAAAGGAGATGACATAAATCCAACATTGTATAAAAGACTTGTTGGCAGCCTTATGTATATAACAGCCACAAGGCCAGACTTAATGTTTTCTGTAAGCTTGATTTCAAGGTTCATGGAGACTCCAAAAGTTACACATTGGAATGCTGGAAAAAGAATTTTAAGATATGTGAGTGGAACAAAGAACTATGGGATTCAATACTCAAGCTCAAACGAATTCAAACTCATAGGATATACAGACAGTGACTGTGCTGGAAGTATTGATGATAGAAAAAGCACTTCAGGTTATGTTTTTCATTTTGGATCAAGTGTAGTATCATGAGCATCAAAGAAACAACCGATTGTTACTCTTTCATCTGCTGAAGCAGAGTATGTAGCAGCCACAAGTGCATCATGTCAAGCGGTTTGGATGAGAAGAATTTTGAAAGATCTCAGACGAGAACAAGAAGAACCAACAAAGATTTATTGTGACAACAATTCAGCCATAGCATTATCAAAAAATCCAGTTTTTCACAAAAGGAGCAAGCATATTGACACAAGGTATCATTTCATCAGAGAGCTGATCAACAATGGAGAAATTTACTTGGAACATTGTAGGTTTGAAGATCAATTAGCAGACATCTTCACCAAGGCACTGGGAAAAGAGAGTTTTGTTTATCAAAGAGATTGACTGGACATCAAAAACTACAGCAGTTGTGATTAAGGGGGAGTGTTGGAAATTAATCCCAACTGCCCTAATGTTTTCCGTTGATTTCCCACCTACTGTAGGCCTTCCCTCAATGCTTGTCGCATGATCGCAAGACCTCCTTTCCACTCTTGCGATCATGCGACAACACCTTTTGCTGGGCACTTTAATTTTTATTTTTTATTGCATAAACTCCAGGCTAATGCTTTATATGTGCGAACATGCGATCACTTAAACTACGTGGGGCCCCCTCCTTTCTCCTTTTCGCATGATCGCATAACTCCTTTTTGGCTTATGCGATTATGCGACAGCCACAAATTTTTTGCTCTTGTCACATGATCGCATAGCCATTATTTTATTCATGCGATCATGGGACCAGCCTCTCTTTTTGCTCCACCAACTACTGCATTTAATATGGTTTTTATTTTATTAATTTTTCTCTGACTTTCTTTTGTTCGGATTTAATCCAGGCATTCTTCTAGAGTTTTCTGGATATTAGCGGGAATGTTTTTCTTAGTAGTGAATGTAGAAAATATTCTCAGTCTCTGTAAAAAAAATAGATGACAGTGTGCGCTTTTTCACTGCCTCTGTAAATCAAAAAACTGAGCATTAATATAAAGTTTTATTTTAATGTGAGAAAGGATCTCTATTGAATTTTATATTTTCAGCTGTGTGTGATTTTTACTGTTCCTCTGCCTCCATCACACTTGCCAACTTGGATGAATTTACAGTTTATAAATGTGTTGAATTCCCTAACAGTCCAGTAAGGATCATCTTTGACGAATCCAATCTGCGATTGCCACCCAAAAATACTTCTTTTGATTCGGTTATTTCACAATCCAAACATATTTCCAATACTGATGAATACACAAAGTATATTCAAATGAATTTGGATGATCAAAAAAATGCCCAAAAGGCCCAAGCTCGAATGTCTTTAGATGATGAATTATTTTCAGATATTGATCTTCCTCCTCTTACAACAGATGATTTGAGTGTAGACCCAATATCTACAGATTCTGAATGCTTTTCAATAGATAATACATTCATGGAGGATAAATATTCCTTCCCAAGGTAATGACCCTCAATTGATTGAGATGGGTTCTAATCAAAATGGATTATTGCATAACCAGATGTGTAATAATGGAATTTTACAAGGTGGGGAAGAGAATAATTGGCATATGCAACAACACTAGTAGTAGGAAGCTGCAATCAGATATTATCAGATGTTTCCCAACAGTTTTCTGGACTGGGTAATATAGCAACCTAATCTAGAATGCCAGTCTTCATGTGAACTTATGAGATAGATTGTCCATTCAAATGGTATTTCCTCCCTTGAATATAAAACTCTTTTATAATTATATATTTCTTATTAATGTCAGTAAATTCCTATAATTCATAAAATATAAAAAATGTGCTTAAAATTTTGATTGTTGAATTCATTTTGGTGATGGTTCATTGTAGTATAACTCCCAATTATGTTAATGTTAAAAATTCATACATAATAGAAGTTAGAAGCACAATGTTCATACATATTCCTTTCTAGATAATGATTACATGCTCACAGGGACATGTAGGTTGCTCTATGATTTCAATAGTACTCAAGCATTTGGAAATGCTGAAAATTTTAGTACCCAACATTCCAAAGATCAGAAGAGTGGTTATGCAGCACAGGTAGCATAATGCTCTATATTTCTAGCAGATAAAATCAATATTTGGGCGAGCTATGTCTTTCTACAGAGATAGCTAGTGGTCTGGATAATTGGTTACGATGTGCAAAGATAACCCCATGCCATTGAGAAATAACAACTCCTTGGCACATTCGGGTTCCTTATCCTCTCAGTGCTTGCCCCATGGAAGCGATTATTCGACAGTTGTCCCGTTCTGCCTGGAGTGAGATGGGGAGAAATCTAATCAATTTATGGCACTTCTACAGAAATAGTGATACACATACTCTATATCTCCTACCTCCATTCTTGGGCCTACCATATTCCATAGTAGGTGGATGTGGGTTGCCTCTTAGTGCACCCGCCCTATAATTCTATGGCTAAGTGGGTTTTCCTACTAGAACGCACTATAAATCCCACCCAGTTGCCCCAATCTAAAGCCCTATTTAAATTGTATTTTATTTAATGCATACAAAAATAAAATAGCCCCCAAAAAAGGCTGGAGTCCACATCTTCTAGTCATAATACCAAGTCACTATGATTAATCTTATGTGCCAGAGAGGGACGAAAGAAAGAAAGGAAGCTTCTCGGGGGGCTTGATCCCTCTCCACTTTGGGCGGGAAGAATGACAGAAAGAAAGGTCTTCAGTTCCGGTATTGGGCCTACCTTCCTTCGCTTTGTAGCTCTTATGTGCCGGAGAGGATCAGAGGCCCTACAATTCTAATGGGCCGGGAACTTCCCCAGAACCAATCGACTCTGTCTACCGATCGGAGAGGGACTTATATTACTCGTCTTCGCCTATAGTAATCTAGAAGGGGCGATCTCTCATTGATCAATCGGCGGGCTACTTATATTCTGAGGGGTGATGAGGCCAAATAATCTATTTGAGGGAAATGCGAGAAACACCAAATAATCTATTTGAGGGTCACCTCACATCTGAGAAACGTCGTAGGGGCCGCCTCACATTGATCTCTATCTCCCTACTAGTTGAGGTAGATTATGGCTTCATGCAGATCGATGATTTGTTGTCAGGGGTGGGTGGATATAGAAGTGATGTCGTCATGTCCATTGAAATGGGTACTTATGGAAGGAAAGGGGAGCAATATGTTGAGGGCTCTGGCTTAGGTCAAGCCTAAAGTGGAGAGGGCGGCTGATTCCATCACATAAAGGATCACCTCACCTTGGGGGCTGCTCTATCCAATGCAGAAATCATACTTAATAGAAATCATGGCCAGGGAAAAAGAATTACTGATAGCATCCATAAGCATGAGTTCAAAGGATTCTTCTCCATACTCCTTGGGGTCCGCGTATATGCCCAAAATGAGATGGAGTTTCAGAAGGGTGAGTTCAAACGGGCATTGCAGCTCTACCGTTCATTATACAACGGCTCCCATATTTCAACACTTCAGCACCTTTGTCTAAGGTCTTTGGATGTTTGGGCTAATGATCAAGAGCGATTCGAAACATCTATTTAACATTGGCGACATAGGGAAAGAAGAAGCATCGACAGAGGAAGAAACAAAATGAAGGGTTTCAAAGATTAAAAAAATGAAGGGGTTTCTAGTCTTGCATCATCCAGATAAAAGAACAGAGCAAGTGAGAAAACCCAGATAACATAACAGAGAGGGAGAAAACATTTATGTAAAATACCCACATTACAAAAACAAAACAATATAATAGATCTATTACATGTTTGCAGTACAGATCTTTTTGAGGTGATTGAAGCAGCAACTCGCTATCATAACAATGAATCGTAGTGAGGAACGGGCTAGGGCATAGAAAATGCAAGATATGGCATTGTTCCTACATATAGCCTAATCAAAATACCAATTAATCAAGTTGTGACATCCCGCCATGCCCATGATAGCCCTTCCCGCAATCTTATAACTGGATTTCAAATTGATCGCAACCATTTGCTAATGAATGGAACAGGAGTTGTTCAACAATGGAGCAGCGGTTGACGATGAGTTGAGGGCGCTGAGATTAGGGAATGAAACAATATTGTACTTTGAGTAATTTTTCTATTATCGTAATTTGAGATAATTAAAAATTAAAAAAATATAATTTAAATATAAATTATATATTTAAAACAAAATTAACATTTTGTCTTAAATTAACATCTTAATCACCTCAGTTGTGTAGTAGTGTATGTTTTAGTGACATAGCAACTTATCAAGATATTATTTTTCATATATATATATATATATGAAGATAATTAGAGAGCTGAACAGATCCAAGGAAAGTAGACCATGCTTATATTTTCTTAAACAATATCAATTTAGAATTATAGTTATAACGAACTTACCATAGAATGACTTCAGTCTCCAAGTGTCTTTCCAGTAATAGATCCACGTTGGGAGATCTTTTAGGTAAAAAACATGGTGAGATAAGATCTGAAAATGGAAAACAAAGTAGATGTTAAGACACAAATTAAAGGCAAACAAAACTTGATTCTTGATTTTTCTTTTGAATAAACGATTCCTTTCTGAACTCCAAGGATGATACCTAATTCCAGTGACGCAAAATTACTAAAAATGACTGACTACAAACAATGCATTGTTATTGCAAATAAGCAAAAAATTGAAACGTGGATCATCAAGGCAGCATGCACTCCAACGTGCAACTTCTTCATAGCCACATGAACTAAATTTTGGACTTCTTATATATATTGCAGTAATGAATCTAATTTTATCCATTGGATTTTTTGCTAAATATCTATCATACTATGGAATTACCGTGTATGCATTTTTGCGAACTGAAGAAAAATATCTTCTCACATTGAATTCTCTTCCCACTTTACTCAACCATCCTTGCTTCATTTTCCTAAAAGAAAACATAAAACTTCCGTCTTAGAAATTGTCGTCATTTTTGCAGGCATAACAAGGCTTGACTTAATCTACAAAGAACATTTCCATCCTCAATAAGTGTCAAACATAATACTAGTGCCCCATAATTTAGAGGGAATTCTTTCCTTGTACACAACCAATTCAAAGTTTCACTAATGTAGGCATTAACTAAATTCAGATCAAATGATATTCGTAGGTGTCAGACACAATGTTGGGTGCCCTAAAATTATTTAGAAGAGACGTTTTTCTTGACACATAACCCATTTAAAGTTTACTAATACTGACATTAACTAAAATCGGTACTAATGATATTGATGATGTTGGAAAAATCAAGCCAAAACTAGTCTATCTCTCTTCTTTTGAACAAGCAAATCTACCATTTTATTATTTTCAGCAACTAGACAATAACACAAAAACACACATACTAACACTTGTACACTAGTGATCCATGAACAGACTTTAAAAAAAGGACATAGATTGCACAACTCCAAATTCCAACAAGCACAAACACTAAGAATTGAAGAAACTCACTTTGCCCTTGCTGTCAATATCCATCCCAGGTTATTTCCTGCATCAAACACTATCCAGTCAAAAAAATTGACACCAACAAACAGGAGTAAGAATGACCAGAACCCAACAATATCATTCTTTCACCCTTCTAATCCTGCAATAAACAATGACCCCCCAAAATAAGTTTTCTTCTTCCCACAAAATCATTCAATTGCAACTATTACTTCCAGTTTTCTATTGTACATGTACCCAAGTCTAAACGATAAAAGATGGAAAAACTTGTGACATAAATTGTACACAACAATCACCCACATGAGCTTCTATGTTTATTATGAATTAAGAAGATTTGTAAAACATTTGCACAAAATAATGTCAATATAATTCATCAAGCTCTCATTGTTGAGATAAAATGCAGAATTAAAAAATGAAAAAATTAGATAAATAGAGCAAGCTAGAATAGACACACAAACACATAGAGAAAAACAAAGATTTATAGTGGTTCGTCCAAAAGGACTACGTCCACTCTAAAAGCACAGCAAATACACTTTTATTCAGATACTTCACCAATCTGCCAATGCACAACAGCTGCATACATATTACACTCTGTGTCAAGCAAGAAAACATAGTATAAAGAGGGAAGGTGAAACTGTTTTGGAATCCCACAGCCATCGGTTACAAGCCAAGCTGATGATTGGGCTTCACAGTGGGTTAGAACCATTACAATCTCCCACTTGAAATCCAATCAATGCTATGAGAAGTGATGCACAAAGAGTTCCCCCACTTGGATCTTATGGCTATGTCGTCGTAATGCCAAGAGAAGCTCTACACAATTCGAACTTCTCTCAAGATATAACCTTTTTGAAAACATCTGCCATTTTGACTTTGGTGTCAATTTTCTCTAAATGTAACTTATCTTCCTCAAGAGCATGGCAAATGAAATGATATTGAATCTCTATGTTCTTGGTGCGACTGTGGAAAGATGAATTCTTAGCCAAATGAATGGAGTTGTTACTCTTTGTTAGTAAACATATTTGTCTTTCAACAAAAACCTTTCAAAATGACTCTTGAATGCCTAAACAAGAAGACATAATCTCCAACTAACAATGGAGTCACTTGCAATTGAAATATGCAAGCGCTCTCTGAATTTTGGTATGAAGGTACAACTCCCTCCATTCGATATGCAAAGAATAAAATCACTGGTATACCTTTAACTAGAAGGCACACGAGGCAAGAAACCATCTATCCATAAACATGAGGTAGATGTGAAAATTTACAAATAAATAAGTGCAGACTAAGAACTCAAAGATTCTTAACTCCACATTTATGATCAGCAAACTAAGGGGAAGATTAAATATTTATTTCAAATAAACATGATGCATGAAACTCAAAGATTTCTTGGCACACACAAAGACAAATTTAGTGGATGAGGATTTATCAAAAATAAATGCCTTGATACAAAGATCAATGACAATCAAAACAAATACATTCAAAACTCAAAGATTCAAAACATATCACGTATTTCTTCTGATGAAGAATAATAACCAAAAGATTATTATTTACATCCACACAGAAAACTACATTTGAAAATAAAACCAACTATTCTTTCCCCTCTACTATTAGAAAATAAAAAATCCTCTTCTTTCTATAGAACAAAGACTTCTTGGAAAGAAACCGAACCCCCTCCTCAAATGTTTTTGACAATAAATAATATTTCCTAGCCTTTTTTCGGTTGTTGTAACTAATTCTTGAAAAGATTATTAATTAATATTTTCTTTTTCTTTTCTCTTTCATATTCTTTTCGATGACTTCTTCATTTTGTAATTGTATCGTCTTTGTAAGATTTGAGCAATACAAATCCACAAAATCCGAAAATCATCTGCATACAAAAACCTGTTACAAGGAAGTAGAGACAAGAAGAGGGCAAGGGTTTGACTCAAAAATATGAAGAATAAAATATCCTCAAATAATGAATCAATTAAATGTGCAATGGATCATCCTTATAAAGGAGATCAAAAGCCTTGAAAGGAAAACATAAAAGGCAGAAGTGCATGTAATAATTAGTTAAATTATTACAAGACTAATGCATGCAAGTTTATATTTAAAACAACTAGTGCATGAGTTTAAAACAACTTGTGCATATGTGTTTAAAAAAAAACAACTAAAGAAAAAGAGTTGACATCTTAAGAAGGGAGTAAAGTTAATTAATAAAATTAATAGTTTACTCTAACACCCCCCCTTAAGATGAGAAACAATGCAGCTACAAACAATGCAAGAAGAAAGCAAAGGAAACTACAGTGCAAAAGAAAAAAAAAATGGGTCCCTACAACATGGCCTGATGAGGTACCCAGGACAACCAAATCTCTATAAAATGGAGAAATAGAGAAAACCCAATGGGAAAAAAACCCTACTCCAAAAAAAGATAGAAAAATGCAGAAAAAGAAATGGCTCAAGAGACTCTCTCAAAACCATAAGTACAACCAGCCCCCCCATGAGAGAGGGATGAGACACTAAAGCCCCCCTAGAATGATGGAACCCCTATGGAAATGATCGAACCAATGCAACTCCAATGTGGAAAAAACAAAGGCACAGAACAAGGAAACCCTTGAATGAGAGGTGAAACTGGAAGGCCTAACTAATGCTCAAAGGAGAAAACACAAGGATCCTGAAAGGGAATCCCCAATGTAGGTGGTGTGATAGGTGTGCTGACACTGTCATGAAAGAGGAGATGAACGTCCTCTATAGAATCCTCAACAAGTGCACCTGGTGGCTCAATGAATGGAGCTAGAGGGTCAGGTAGTGATGAAGAAGAATCCTGCTAAAGAGAAAAGACCTTAATAGGATGTGGTGTGGCAGTCATAGCAGTGATCTCAGGAACAATAAAAAAGTTCAAGCGACCTGAATGCACCACATGAGGCTCTCGCAAAAGAGGAGAGTTGTGTTTCGACAATAGAGATGGTCGACCAAAGTGTGAGGTGTAGAGACAAGTGGAATGATCAATAGTCCCTGTAGAAACAATTCCTCCTGTCGCACTATCGTGAATGAAGACTGGATCTACAGTGAACTCAACTGACTTCCCTGATCCATTGTGTGTAATCTGATAAATTGAGCGAAGGTTTACAGATAGAAATGGAACATACAATACATCATTGAATGTGCCATCCTGAATGCCTACTGAACCTTTCCCGCAGACTGTCAAGACAATGTTATTCCCCATGAGAATATGAGGAATGGGAGAAGCCTCGACCATAGAGAAGATCCCTTGAGAAGATGCCATATGGTGAGAAGCATTTGAATCCAGTATCCAAGGGACTTGTGAAGGGGATGCAGTGGATGCCTGTAATGCATGACCCTGTCCAAAATCTTGTCTAGATGTCGAAGATGTGGAAGAAGACTAAAAAGAAGACCCCTGTGAGGTAGAAGAGGATGGAGAGGAAACAGTGCTCTTCTAAAGAAGAGCTTGCAAATCTACAATCTGTTTCTCATAGCCATCAAATCTCTTCTGAAAACAATGTGACTCATCATGAGGTCCCTTCTGACAATAAGAACATGTAGGTCTCTCAGTCTTCTATTTCTCCTTCTTAAAAGAAGATGGTGGGCTAGTAGAGTGCTAAGAAGAGGAATCTGATATCTGCTTTGGCTTCTACTTCTTCTTTTCTTTGGATGGTTGGGCAACCAATGCTTGGTTCTTTGATCCTGTTAGAGAGTCCAACTGAGTAAGCTTGGCCTGCTCTCTAGTCAAATGATCACAGAACACATCAAAAGTGGGCATGGTGATATAGGTCCCAAAGCGTCCATTTTAGAATGAAAGGTAGAAGAGAAGATCTGAAAGTTTCCCTTAAGCTTAGACAGAATCAGATAAATGCATTCTTTATCAGTCTTTCGCTTTCCACATCTGTGTAACAAAGATCTTTGTTTTTTGAACTTCATCAGAAAATCCTCAATAGAGGGAAAAGAATCAGGTACAAGAGAGATAAGCTCTGCCTCAATCTAAAGTGCTCTGAACTCATTGATGGTACTGAATAATGTCTCAAATTTAGCCCACATCTATAGAGCGGTAGTGCACCCATCAAGATGAAACTTCAAGCTATCTGATACCTGTAGAGTAATCAACCCCATAGCCTCATCCATCTTGTTTTGATGCTACATGATCTCAAAGGGCCTCTGTAATAATGGTTGCAGTGCATCTAGACAAGACTAGAGCCCTTTTGAATAGAGAAGCCGTGTCATTAGGGTTTTCCATGTGTGATAATTATGTGGGATCAGAAGTTCTAGACAAGAAAATGTCTCGGCCATATTTTTTAGAAGCGGTTTTTGTTTTGATAAATATCTAGTTTAATTGATAGAAACAAGAAAATAACACCCCCCAACAATTCAAATATCGAACCCCTAAGGCTAGAATGATATGCTTTATCAAGAGAAGAGCAAAAAAGCTTCAGATCTAAATCTTGTGTATCTTAAAAGAATTCTAATGAAAATAGGTTGAAATTTGGATGGTTCTCGAGAAGAGCTTTTTAGTGATTCTTTCGGATTGAAAAATGGAGCTAATTTGAGCAAATTAGCCCCCCGAAATGCAAGAAAGAGATTCTGAATTTGATAATAAAAAATGCAAGATAGATGACAAAAAACACCAAATTAACCACATAAGAGGGTCAGGCTCGGAACCAGCTTTCAGGTGATATCTTGTTTGCTCGATTTCGACATCGTATGCTCAAGTTATGAGCAAAATACCAACTGGTACGCTAGAGAGCCCAAAAATGGTGTAAATGAGGATGATGTATGCTGACATCATCAAATGATGGGCTTAAATTTGATGGCAAAATGGTTGTCGCGGGCCAAATTTTTTTTTTTTCGAAATCGCATGCATGCCTCGGGATCCATGCCAAGCCTTTCAAATTTTTGCCTCGATTTATGTGCCAATTTTTTTTTGTCTTGATTTGTGTGTGAGAGCAAAATTGTTACATCATTTTCAGTGCAAATTCATACAAATTTTGCCTTGGGAAGCTTGTAGATTCGTACAATTTTCACCTCATGAAGCGTGTCAAGCTTATGGTACCCAAAAAAAGCTCCAAAATGCAAAGTTGTCCAAATTGGACGTGCCTTATATCGAAATAGGGGTTTTTGGGCACTGTGAGCTCAACGGTGAGGTCCGTTTGAGCTCAAAGTGTACCAAAATTTAGAGTCTCCCTAATTTCAATAAATAAACAAAAAAAAGGCCCTAATCTGAATCCTTCAAATGCGAACAAGCTGTAGCAGATTAGGCTCTGATACAATGTAGGATTTGAGCAATACAAATCCATAAAACCCAAAGATCACCTGCATACAAAAACCTGTTACAAGGAAGTAGAGATAAGAAGAGGGCAAGGGTTTGACTCAAAAATATGAAGAAGAAAATATCCTCAAATAATGAATCAATTAAGTCTACAATGGATCATCCTTATAAAGTAGATCAAAAGCCTTGAAAGGTAAACCTAAAAAGTAGAAGTGCATGTAATAATTAGTTAAATTATTACAAGACTAACATATGCAAGTTTATATTTAAAACAACTAGTGCATGAGTTTAAAACAACTTGTGCATGTGTGTTTAAATATAAACAACTAAAGCAAAAGAGTTGACATCTTAAGAAGGGAGTAAAGTTAATAAATAAAATTAATACTTTACTCGAATAGTCTTAAAATGGAATCACTTCCATGTTAAGAATGTTTAGCTCTTTGAGTAAGTGGTTTGGGGTCATATCGAACGCCTTGAATGGGTATTTGACTTGGATTTGACTTTTTCCCCTATTCTGCCCTATTTTCCACTTCTTCCTGACATAATTCTAGCATCCTTAATTGCAAACCTAAGATTCTTGACCTCAGGGTCAAGGTCAACCTCAACTCTGACCTAGGTCAAATTTGACCTTGACCTTGACCTTAGGTTCCGGGATCCTCGGGATTACGTTGCAGTTTCAGGGTTTCATCAAATTTTATCTTTTCCCTCTTCGGGGCCACTATTTCTCGAGTTAAGTATCAAATTCTCAAATTAATATTTGAGGTGGACCTTTCACGAGATTTGTATAGGATTCCTAATTTATTATTTGAGATTAGCCTTTCTCAATTTTTGTGCCTAATGCTCAAACTAACTTTGGGGTTAACCTTACCTTGGATTTTGTGACAAGGCTCTTAAATAATTATTTTTATTTCTATATTAAGGGTGCTCCCCTTCTAGAGTTTTGTGTCAAGACTTTAATTTAATTTCCTCTCCTTGTGCACATTTCTAGATTTTTTTGTCATGGGCCCTTAATTATTGTTTTCTATGTGGCCTCTCTAAAATTTTGTGCCCTAGATCACTATAAAAGGGAGTCTTCCTCTCTCATTTTCTCCATCTCATCTCTCATCCTCATAATCTCTCAAGCAAGAAAGCAATCAAGCAAGAAATAAGGAGAAGGAAAGCATTCAAGCATTCATTCATCTTCAAGCATTCAAGATCCAATTCATCAAGGAGATCCATTTTTAGCCATTGAAGGATTCAATCTCTATGGAGTCCTCTTGTTGAAGATTTCTCCATCCATCCATTTAAGCCTTTTCCTATTCCAGGATCCATTCAAGATTGGTGTTGAAGATCTAAGACAATTGATTGGAGACATCATACATTCAATTCTACATTCATTTGGAGCATCCATACTTGTGGATTCAAGGATTCAAATCCTCCTCATGGGTTTTCAACATAAGCAAAGTGAATTGTTCCATTTACTTTGTTTACTATAGCAATTTCAATTTCAAAGTTAATTCTTAAATTGGGGTTTGACTAAGGCAAACCTCTCTCCCCAACAAACAAAATCATTTTTTTTGCAGGCACAGGTGCGAGACGATGAATATCAGTACAGATTTGAATACCCTTTCTGTCAAACTTCCGGTATCTGTGAACAAAGTTTCCATTGGAGAAGTTTTAAGTCAAGGTCGACTTTTAGTGGGGGTCAAGATTGTACCCCAAGGTAAGATCTTACCCCAATCTTGAGGTCAAGGTCGACCTTGCTCAAAAAAGAAAAAGATTTCTGAGTTTTGTAGATCTTGCAGTTTTAGTTGACTATTGCAAAAATCAACAATTTCTGAGACTATTTGATAGAGTTTTCAACTGATTAGTTTTTGGAGGTAAGTACCTTTATTTCTTTATTTCAGCATTAGTCTTCTACATTTACTTTCTATATCATTACAATTTCATGTATGTGTAAAATATCAGTTTTGGGGTCTCTTTTATGTGCAAACCATTGTTTTAGGACCCCACCACATATTTTTCATCTTACATTTTGATGAACTTGACAAGCTTACCCCTTATCTTTTGTGGAATTAGATGATCTATTGTGTTAGATTTCTCTTTGTCTTATCTTGTGTGTTCACCTTCATCTTACATTTTGGTGAACCCATTTATGACAAATATTTCTTTTTGGTGTTAGATCTTACATACTTACAAAAGTAGATTTCTTTTATGCTCTTGCATTTATATTTTAAAAATCCAAAAAAAAAATTGCAATTTTTTTTAAAAAATACAAAAATATTTACATTTTTCATGCTTGTAGTACTACTTTGTGTTCATCATGTATGATTTTTGTTTTGAATACTTTGATGAGATTTTTCTTACAAAAGAGGATAGATCCCCTAATGAGGTACATGGAAGTGAGGATGAAATTTTTTCAAATGAGATCTCCATTGATCCTATTCCTATTTCATCCTCCTCCACAACCTCTCCAATTGACCTTTACAAAGATGAGTTGGGGATTGATGTTAATTCTTCTCCTAATATATCTTTTCTATGAACCTACTTTAGAATATAATTACCTTATTTCCCCTTTAGGGATCAAGCTTTAGTGACTTATGGTGCTCCTACAATGTGCTTTATTGATAGGGATGATAATCCTCCTATTTGGGATGAACCTTTGAATTGGGATGTTGATTACTCTCTTCCTCATGAAACCATTGTGGATGATTCCTTAGATAAAGATATTGATTTATCCCCTCCTTGTAAAGAAACTTTGATACAAGAGAGTGATTCATTAATGGATGACATATTAATACATGATGGTGACTATTTTTATAATTTACACTCCCCTTATGCAGACATTTTAGCGAAAGAAGATGACATTATAGATGTTGTTCCTCCATTTGGGATTCCTTCTAGTGATGAGGCATTAGCGAAGAACATTATGAATTCCATTAATGCTTTCTCTCTTAGTGATGATCTTATGGAGAATCAAGATCCTACCTCATCTCCTCCTAGGATGTCTTCTTTGCTTCCTTCTTGTGAATCTATTTGTAGTGTTGAGACAACTAACATGGTTTATCTGAAACCCTTGTTGACTATCAAAGGTTGTCCTCACATTACTATCAAAGGTAAATGTATGGAGTCTTTAGAGTCTTTCAGTGACCACGATTCTATAGCTCACACATATCGTACAAGGAATAACCCTCAACCTAATCTGGTGTTTTCTACTTCTTTACCACCTTCTCAACGCATTCTTCCTCTTCCACCACGTCTTCCTAGCAAGGAGCACTAGTACATTTGAGCCCTTTTTTCTAACAGCTTACCATCAAAATTATGACTGTTTACTTTCCCTAATGTGACACCACCCATCGTCGTAGTTTTGTAGTCAGAAAAAATGACAGTTTTGATTTGTGTCATAATTACGACGATAATGGATGTCGCAAAAAGGGTATGCCAACAAGGCCAACCTGTCATCGGACCTATTTGTGGTCATCCCAATTGTGATGCCTATCTGTCGCAAACATTACAAATGACAGTGGTCCGTCGGAAGATTCTGGTAGGTCACCGTCTTTTATAGTTTGTTTGCCAACAAAGATGATGTTAATGTGATGGATATACGTTAGAATTTTACGATGGATATCTATCATTTGTAGTTTTTAACGACATCGATGTTGTACATGCGACGGAGACCCATCAAAAATTTACAACGGACATCTGTCATTTATTGTTTTTTTTCGACAATGATGTTGTACATGTGACGGTTGCATGTTGGATGTTTTTGACAGATAACCATCATTTTTTATGGTCGTCGCAGTTGCGACGATAATCAATTTTTTTTTAAATATATATATTAATCGATCGAGTTGGTATTGATTTAGAATGGTGTTCTTACAGATTTGGTTCATGCTCGTGATTTAGTTATAGATCATTCAGAGATGAATTTGTTGTAGATTCAGTAGTGGCTTGTTGATTATTGAGTCAATTCTAGAGACTTGGATTTGGAATGGATCCTACCGAATCAAGATTTCTAACAGTGACAACTCCAGCACAAGAAGTAGTGACTTGAATTGGAGTTTGAGTAGATTGTGCATTGATCATCTTGAAGACAGAATCAAGCTACTCTTTGCATTTTTGTTGAGATCGGGTTCTGACAAATCATTGGGATTGTCTACCATTTTTGCCACAGCTTCAAATGAGTTAGATGTGATGTGGAGAGAGTGACATGTAGAACTTTCACATTGGAGATTCGTAGATCACTATGGTGTTTGTGATGACTTGGGAGAAGTCTTATTCTTAGTGAACTAAGCTGAGAGACTTAGATTATAGAAAGTGGTTCATTTGATGTGACTTATGAGACATTGGATGCCTCTTCACAGTGGGTTCGCAGTGTGGTCTGTGGTGTTTCTTTGCAACTGGGTTCTTGGCAAAGATCTATTGATTTGGTAGCCATTGAGATGGATCGATATATATTTGTCGTATGTGGATTGAGATCTTAAATTATTGAGCTTCTTTTTGTTTTGAGAATATTTTAACATTCTCTACTTAACAGGGTCGACCACGTGAAGGTGGAAGCTCATTTGACCCCTCCTAAGAGCCTCTTATGACCCTTTACGACATTTTAAGACCTCTAACATGTATTCTTAGGGATCATAAAGAGTCGTAAAGGGTCATAAGGGTCCCTAGGACACAACAGCTAAGAAACATAAATGTAGGCATCATGGTCACAATTTTTTAGAAACACAACATAATTGAGTGGTATACCCAGATGATGCAATGCAACCACTAGCCCTCCAAGTCGACACTGCAGGAAACAAAACCCATATAGATAAAGAATAAATTTAGAGAGCGAAGGAGGAGGGCCATAACGACCAAAATAATATAGGGACCTTATATTATTTTGGTCATTACGGCCCTCCTCCTCTCTCTAAATTTATTCCTTATCTATGGTTTTTGGATACCGCTGTGTCAACTTGGAACGGGAGGAGTGATATATAGTTGTGTTGCATCGTATGGGTATACCATTCAATTATGTTATGTCTCCAAAAAATTGTGACCATGATGCCTACATTTATGTTTCTCAACTGTTGTGATATCTACATTTATGTTTCTCATTTGTCCTGTTTATGTGTATCTACTAGAAATTCTAAAAAAAAATCAATACCTACAATAGCCCTTTGTTAACCACATTTGCGCATATGGTCCCAAAAAAGTAGTGCACAAACTACACAAATAAGGCATCGCAGAAATATGATTTCTACTTTCCCCATTGAAGCAATCTTGGCGGCGCTAGCTGCCTCTTAAGCCTTGTACAAGTTGCACTCATTTCCTACATCAAGTATAGATGTAGATGGGGTAGATGTAAATGTGGTTTGATCGACCCACCGAAAGTATTGACATCCACTATTTCCCTACAATATCAAATGTACATCAGTTCTTCATAAAATGATTAATTGTCATTATTTTTAAACATAAAATATAATTACGTATCTAGACCTTTTTCCTATTTGGACAAACCCAAAATTGATGCCCAGGATTACTTGGTGTGCATGACATCTTCAACATGCATGGGCCAACACCACAGTGACACAGAGGCACATTGACCGAAGTCATCGATGCTATTTCGACAAATATTGCATTGTCATTATTTTCTTTATTCATATTAATTATAATTACAATAAAAAGAAACATACTAATGTAGACTTGCACATTTTTTGGCTAAGTTAAAGTCTTTGGTTTAAATCACTAGACACTCAAAACAAAATGACAAACCAAAGACAACCATGCAATAAAAAGCAATTACTAACCAATTCAGAATTAGCTCACTCCATTGCAGGGAAAAAAGAGAATCCCCTATGATTTAACATCATTGATATGCAAGGAAATATAAAATTAGCAGAAGAAACTCTCATAAGATAGTATTTAGATTATATGCATTGATATAAAAAAATACCCCAGAAAATTATAAAGAAATGTAATTTTCTAAAATCACGTCACTAATCTGTGCATGTCTAAATACTGGTGTCTTTCAAGTAATTTGATTCTTGTCATGCCCACTACAAATGAGAACATTTTTAAGTAGTGAGGTTGTTTAAGCATATAGAGATTAAATACATTCTTTTAGAATGAAATTTCTCTTAACAAAATATCAAAGATATATAAGTAGGACATATAAAACAAGGTGAATAAGAGTAGTACATATAAAACAATCGTTAGAACATGCCAAACATTTGGCATAATTGTACATTTCATTCATGACATTGATATTCTTCTTCATTCATCTCATCATCAAGATCATCTTCGTCGACGACATCATCACCACCACTATCATCACTATAATTGTCATCGTCATCACCATCAGCATCATCATCATCCTCATCAGTAGTAGCATCATCATTGTCTTCTTCTTCATATTCTTCTTCGACTAGCTCTCGATCATGATCATCATCTACATCATCTTCCACTTCTTCATCTTCTTCGATATCTCTTCCATCACATTATACTTTATCGGCTTTCCTTTTGGATCATGTCTAATAACAAATGACCAACCCAGTTTATGTGGAACCTTTGAGTAAAATACCTACTCACATTGGCTTGGAAGAGCATAGGGCTCTTCTCGACCTGACTCAAATAACCTTGTATTAATCATTGGAAATCCATTGTCATGTTCAATAAAAGTTCTATCAAGATCATTTTTATTGAGTCGTAGTCTGTTCCATTTCACAATGAAGAGAACTAATTTGAAGGAATTAAAGTCACAGTCAAGTATATCAACCAAAATACCATAGTATCAATTTTGCAACTCTTGAGGATATAAGTCATTTCTAGATGAAATATTAGTCACCTGGAACACTGCACTTATCCCAAAATCACAAGCTCTCTTCGTGTCATCTAAATTTTTGATGTGAAATTTATAACCATTGCAAAACATAGCCTTGTGGTGTTTCACCTGCAATAAAGTCAAACATGTATAAATTATTGCATAACAAATTGAAAAACATACGGTTGATTAATTAACAAATTTATAAGTACCTGGTGATCTCTTAAACCATATGCTAAATCTATTTCCTTTTGTGTAACATTGGGATCTCCATTACAATGAGCTTGTATAACCAATGAAGACAAGGATTCCCATTGATGAGTCTAATTATTGACTCAATTTTGTTATGATCTTTTATGTTTTTGTTGATACTCTAATGAACATTCCTAAGACATTTTATTGCTTATACTTATATGAACCAATGCCAAGTATAGCCAAAGTCACAAAATCCAAGGGTAGCCTGAATGATATGTTTTTCTTATTATTATGAATATAATGCAATAGTTCATATAATTATTTTAAGTCATGCTCTAATATTTAAGTAAGGGTTGAAAATTTGACTTGCATATAGTCTGAATGTACTAACCTTTCAGGAAAATATGGAGCGGTATGAGGAGTGGCGCATCTACATTGAAGAAGGAAGTTGGAAGTCCAACCATAGCAAGAGAATTCTGCATGACTCTGGTGGATACACCGAGCTTTGAAGGAGTTGTTGTTCCAAAAATTTAGGGAATTAGTCTTACTACATTTCCTTAGAACTGTTATCTAGTTTTCAACTATAATTGTATCATGTTATGGTTGATTTATCTCCTCCGCATGTGGTGAAACTTTATGAGACTTTTCTATTATGTTTTCCATAAGTGTCGATCCTTGATATAAAAGGGATTTTGACTGTTTTACTTCGTATAGAGAGGAGGATTGAATATAGTGAAGTTACTCTATTTTTGTTTTCATGATATGTTCAATTATGATGTAACCAGCTGAAAAGATTTTAATGGAAGAGTGACTTTGAATTATTTCTTGTGTTGAGTAGTTAACGGAAGCCAACCAAGGGGTCCCACTTGGGAGGTGGATTAGATTAAGTTAGATAGATTTATTTTCTATACTTTTCCTATTTCCAAATAGAGCTACTATTTACTCCTGTAGCATTATATCTACGTCTGTTCCTGCAGCATTTGCAGAGATGAGTATAGTGAATGTTTTGGGTTGTGAGATAGGCTTAGATTTACTTCATATGTTTTATGCAGTAATTTCAATCAATAGTCAAGTGTCTTTACTTTCCTGTAGCAATAGCATAGATTCATTTAATGCATTTTAACTTCTTGCAGCATAAGTGTTTTGACTCTTAAAGGAACTTAGTTCACAAACTGTGTTGTCCTATTTCAAGTCTACGTCCCTGTGTTGACAATCTAAATGCATTTCATAATGGGAATAGGTAGTCTGTAGCATATATATTTTACCCTTGAGAGAGACAATGGCATGATTATCTCTACCTATTGTGAGACTGTTCATTTTTGGTGCCACTATCGGGGATGGTGTCAAACTAGGAACCTTGTTGAGTCATTTATTTTTTAGATTAGTTTCCTATTTTTTTAGTTAATAACAAAATTTGTGAGTTTGTTTCATAAGTCACCAACTTCTTTGCATGCATCAAAGAAGGCGAGACGCTCATGGAAAATTTCTTCCAAAAGAACCTATTAAACTGAAAGAAGAATTTGAAGAACTTGAATTACCATTTCTTGATGCCAGTCCTGAGTTTGTTGCATCATCTTCAACAAAAGAAGAAGAAACCCAAGGAACATTTGACCTCCATCGTTTTGCAAAAATATTAGCCAGCTTCCATAATAATCCCAATCCAGGATCACCTATTACTTAGATCACTCCAGTCAATAATACTTTCCAGCCACAGTTTCAATATCCAACACCTCCAGTAATGGTAGCTCCTACATTTCCATTTCCAATTCCAAGTCTTATTAACAATCCCAACCTTAAGAACATACCTGCTTCAGCACTTCCAAAGTTCTATGGACTTGTTATGGAGGATCCTGACACCTTTTTGTTTGAGTTTGACATATTATGTCGAAGCTTTGACTACAATATAGATAGTCATAAGCTAAAGTTGTTTCCAACAACTCTGAAAGAGTCAGCCCTCAGATGGTTCATGGGCTTAGGAGTAAATGCAATAGCTAATTGAGATGGAATGAGAGATTCGTTTCTTAGGAAGTATAAGGAATACTACAAGGGAAGTGATTCAAAGGGAGATGACATCTTCTTTATATCACAAGGGGAAGATGAGACATTGGAAGACTACACAACACACTTCTTGTTCAACTTATAGAAGAACCTGCAACATGCATTGCAGGAGGACTCACAGAAGCTGATTTTTCTAAGAGGAGTGAATGAAAATTGTCTTGAAGCTCTGGACCTTATGGCTGGAGGTGATATATCTTAGAAATCTTGGGATGACCTTCAGAAGATTTGTATGAATTATTCTAGAGCAGCAGTCAAGAAAGGAAGGGGATTTCACTCAACACTGAATAAAGGAAGTGGCTCCGGTATTTCAAAGATGTAGATTTCAAACATGTTGTCAGATTTCAAGCAAGACATCATTAATGATGTTTCTACACACCTAGACACTATGACCACCAAGAAGAAACATGCAGATGTAGAAGTACAACTGGTTGAGTACTGTCCTCATTGTCACAGACAAAAGAAGGATTGTCAGTGCAAACTGGTTACAAACTTGGAGAATCAACATCTTCCAACTGAGTACATGAAGATAGAAGGAGAGGACAAGCAAGTATTCTTTGTTTCTCAATGTTGTCCATGGGCCACAAGACAAGGTATGCCTCAAGACCCATTACAAACTTCAAGTCCATATAATAGCTAGTGGAAAAACCAGAACATCCAAAATCCACCACCATATAGTCAACCCACAAGGAATAATTCTTGGCCAAATAATCCACAGAATCAATGGTATCCTCAACAACAACCTCAATGGCCACAATTCCCAAACCAATGGCAACAACCACAAGGAAATTGGAAGCCCACTAATCAATGGAGAGCACCTCAACAATGGAATAACCCAAATCCTAGCTATCCACCTCTACCACCTCCAACAAATGTGCTTGCAATAATGCCACCACCTCAAAATGCAAGTCCCCAAAAGCAAATGTAATTACCTACTCAACCTTAACCAAATCCAAATATTCAATAGCCACAGTAGCAAATGTATGGTACTGATGCTCAACAATACCCTGCTTATGCACTTGATATAGCTGACATTCATCTAAGATCAAGTAATACTTTGCTAGCTCCTAAACCACCCCTTATCACAGAAGTACCAGAACTCCTTGCAGTAGCAGAATGGATTCCAGAGAACTGATTCACAAAATAATGTTGCAATAGAACATGTTTCCAACTCGGATAATGTTCAACAATCAATTCAACCACCTTTTCCCCAAAGGCTTAGAATGAAGAAACCTATACAAAAAGAAGAAGAGAAACCATTTGATATTATTGACCAGCTGAAGAACATGCATGTCCAAATTCACCTATTTCAAGCAATAAAAGATGTTCTAGTTTATGGAAAGGCAATTAAGAATCTTGTCTTAAAAAGCATGGGAGGAAGAAAAAGGATCCTACAATAGTTCATGTTGTAGGACAATTGGCTGATATTATGTTGAGAAAATTGGTAATACCAAAATATTCAAGTACAGGGAGTCCAGTGGTGAGTATAATTATTAATGGCCAGTCTATAAAAAATGCATTAATAGACCTAGGTGCAGCCATTAATGTAATGACAAAAGACACTATGAACAAATTGAGCATTGAAGGGTTGAGAGCTACTCCAATGATATTACAATTAGCAGATAGCTCTATTGTTACTCTTGATGGAATGATAGAAGATATAATAGTTGCCTTACATTCTTGGGAGTACCCTGCTAATTTCATGATCCTTTCACCAAAAGTTAACCTTGTTGGTTACCTTGTCATTTTAGGAGGTCCATGGTTAGCAACAGCTAATGCAAACATAAGTTGTAGATCAGGGAACATGACAATATTAGATGGGAATGCCACTAAGAAATTAGCATTGTACCCTCCAGCTCAACCACAGCCAGATTTGAGTACACCTATATGGCTCGACTTAGGAGATGAGGAAGAAGAACTGAATTTTGTGGTCCAGCTCATGATGCTACATAGACAATCATTTCTAAAGCTACAAGAGGAAGATGAAGTCATTAGGAGCATTCTTAATAATGACTGTGTTGTAATCAAAGATGTATCTGAAAGTTCTATGTTAGATTTAAGCACATATGAAGATAATTTTGGGGATTGTGTATTACCTTCAGAACCAAATATTATTCACCAGTTATTACCTAGTGAAGTAAACACAAGTCCCATCTTTGAAGTGTCTATGCTTGACCTTACAAATATTGTAGAGATTTCTAAAGGTCATCATCTCCATCTGAATAATAAGTTTCCCTCACAACAACTAGAGCAACTAACTAAACTGCTGCAAACACATGAGAAAGCATTTGCATGGGAATATGGGGACATGAAAGGATTAAGCCCTACATTATGTACTCACAGAATATATATCAATGAAGGAAGCCTACCCCTACATCAACCTCAAAGAAGGATTAACCCAACATTAAGAGAGATACTCAAAATTGAATTACAAAAGCTATTAGATGTTGGCTTTATATGTCCTATATCTAACAGTATGTGGGTATCACCTTTAGTTATAGTACCCAAAAAGGGATGAAAATGGAGGACATGTGTGGATTATAGAAAATTAAACAAGGCTACCAAGAAAGATCACTTTCCACTACCATTCATTGACCAAGTCCTTGATACTTTGGCTGGGAAAAAGTACTTCTCCTTTCTAGATGGATACAGTGGGTATAATCAGATAGATTTAGCTCTAGAGGACCAGGCAAAAACTACTTTCACATGTCCATGGGGGACATATGCATATTCGGTTCTACCTTTTGGGTTGTGTAATGCCCCAACCACATTTAAAAGAGTCACGATTAGCTTTTTTGCTGATATATCACATGACTGCATGGAAATATACATGGATGACTTCACAGCATTTGGCGTAACATTTGATGAGGCTTTAAAAAATCTTGAAAAGGTACTAATCAGATGTAAAGAGAATAATCTATCTCTTAACAGTGAAAAATGCTTTATGCTAATGCAAGGAGTGGTTCTTGGGCATTTCATTTCACCAATAGGAATACAAGTGGATCCAACAAAAGTAGAGGTAATACTTACACTACCAACCCCTACTAAACAAAAAGATGTAAGGTCTTTTCTAGGGCACGCTGGATATTATAGACATTTCAGCCAAATTGCCAGTCCTCTGTATACATTGATCACCAAAGAAGCTAAATTTAAATGGACACAAGAATGTGATGAGTCCTTCCTGCAGCTAAAGAAACTCCTAACCACTGCACCAGTTCTACAAGGACTTGATTGGTCTATTCCATTTCACATCCATATAGATGCATCTGATTATGCCATAGGTGTTGTGCTAGGGAAAAAGTCTACAAACCTTCAGAATGTAATTTATTATATCAGTAAGAGTCTCCATGGCCCTAAATTAAACTACATAGTAACTGAAAAGGAACTCCTCGCTGTAGTTTATGCATTGAACAAATTCTAACACTGTGTCATAGGCTATCCTATTTTTGTTCACACTGATCATTCTACAATAAAATATTTAATGAACAAACCTGCTATAATAGGTAGGTTAGCAAGATGGCTCTTACTATTGCAGGAATTTGACATAACAATTGTCGATAAGCCAGGGAAGGCCAATGTAGTTGTTGATTACTTGTCTAGACTACAAAATGTTGATGAGGATACTACTCAAGTTGCAGACACATTTCCAGATGAACATCTGTTCCAAATAAAAATAAAAAGTCCATGGTATGAAGACATAGACAACTATCTAGCAACAAATAAGATGCACCCACATTTCTCTCAAAAAGATAAGAAAAAGCTTGTCGAGAAAATTTTTCAGTTTTCATGGATAGATAACACTCTATTTTACACTGGTCCTTATCAGATTATGAGAAGATGAAGTGTATGATATATTACATGCTTGTCACGATGAACCATGTGGAGGACACTTTGTAGCAAAATGGACAGCCATGAAAATCTTAACCACAGGGTATTATTAGCCTCAATTACACAAAGATGCAGCAAGTTATACAAAAAAAGTAACAAATGTCAGAGGATGGTCTGACCAACAAAATCAGATGAGATGCCACTCAATCCATAGATAGTAATAAGACCATTTGACAAATGGGGTATGGACTTCATTGGCTCAATCGAACCACCATCAAATGGAAAATCCTATATCTTGGTTTGTACAGAATACCTAACAAAATGGGTAGAAGTGAAAGCTATGAGGAATGCACGGGATGAAAAACTAGCTAAATTCCTATATGAAGAAATATTTACTAGATATGGAGTCCCCAAAGAGCTTGTCATAGATCAAGGAGCATAGTTCACATCAAACCTGATTATAGCACTAATGAAGGAGTATAGCATAAGGCACCGAAAGTCCAATCCTTATCACTTGCAAGCCAATGGACAAGTAGAGGTGAAAAATAGAGAAATAGAAGCCATACTAATAAAGATAGTACAGTTGCATCGCAAAGATTGGAGTAGTCAATTACTAGAAGTAGTCTGGGCTTACCATACCACATGGAAGACAACAACAGGGTTCACACCATTTGATTTGATGTATGGAAAAGCAACGATGTTTCCCATAGAATTTGAACATAAAAGATTGCGCACAACACTTGAGCTAAACATCAATCTTCCTATAGCACAAGTAGAATGTCTCCTCCACCTTAATTCTTTGGATGAAATGCACAAGACAACATTGGAAAGAATAGAACTAATCCAAAACCAAAGGAAAAGATGGCATGATGCACACATCAAGAATAAACAATTTCAAGTAGGAGATTGGGCTTTGTTATATGATTTTAGATTTTAGGAAAACCTAGGAAAGATGAAAACCAGATGGCTTGGACCCTATTAGATTCAATATGTCTTTGATAATGGAGCAGTTCAGTTGACAACACTTGACCCAATATAATTTAAGCTACTAGTCAATGGACACCACTTGCACCTGTATAACAAGCCAAAGACAAAGGACGAGTTCTTACAATA
The DNA here is from genome assembly GCA_027943335.1 of Chamaecyparis obtusa. Lineage (NCBI taxonomy): Eukaryota > Viridiplantae > Streptophyta > Pinopsida > Cupressales > Cupressaceae > Chamaecyparis > Chamaecyparis obtusa. Next base: position 72,912 of record BSBK01012305.1, read on the forward strand.
GTTTCAGAAGCACAGTTTAACAGCCCCACAAGAAATAGTTCCTACAGCAGAAGGTGAAAGCCTTCCTCCTGCAGCACAACCATGACACGCTTTCTTTGAGCATTCATAATAAAACTTCATTTAATGAGGTCTCTTTATCCATTCACATTTATCAATTCTTCTCACCATCTCATCTCATTTCTAAATCTACCACCCACTCAAATTCCATTTCACCCACAATTTCTCTTTTAAATATGCTTTCAATAAAATGCCATGTCAGAAATCCTATGTGGCTACTAGATTCAACACTCTCAAATGATCACATTCACATATGAACTCACCTTCCAAGTACAAATTTCTAATTTCTTATTTATTTTTAGTGCATAGGTTAAATTAATTATATTTATTACTGCATTAAATATATAATATCAAGCACTAAGCCAGTTTCCCAACCTCGTGCCAAATTTAACAAGTGGGGACACTTGTTCACCTTTAGTAGGGGGCAGGGGAAGTGTACTAACTTCCAAGTGTCATTCTTAAACTATCCTTGTCATACCCCTGTCACATCATTATTGTACTAAGCCTACGTTCATGTAATTTTTAAATCCTTTGTACATTCCCTCGTACTTTCAAATCCTGATTTCCTAAATTTGATATGACTCCAAAAGGATCATAATTAATCTATGAGGTAACTTGCACTTAAGACATTGATGTCCTCTGAAATAAATGCCATAATTATAGTTCGTGTCAAGTAAAACAAAGGATATGCAAGCGAAAATATCAGCATTTTTCAAGAATCACAATTGCATTTTGAGAAGAGGGAATTTTCTAAGAAATTGAAAGCTTAGTAGTGGGTTGGAGAGCTGAGAAGTTAGAAATTGGGCACTATTAAGATGGGCGGACATTTACAAAAGCATGAACCAGTTGTTCATGGTATTTTACTAGCAGATGTAGAGGTAGTCTACAGGTTTAATGCATGCAGATGGCTAGGCTATTTCCTACAACTGATAGAGTTTAACGAAGAGGTCACTACAAAATTCATGGGTACATTTGAAGAAGGGCAAGTAGTATGGGGATTGACTGTCATTTCCATCAAAGAAAGAATTGTGGAAGTTATAGGGTTACTAGTTATAGGGGAGCATTAACCAAATGAGCATGATGCTAGGTCAACTCATGCTCAGTTCTCTAGGCTGGGTGATCCTTCACTTGAGATTACCAAGTAGGGGTGTAGAAAATTATCCCTTCCTTAGCCATTTTCAGAGATGGCTACACATATCATCAGGTATTTAACTTGGGAGGGGAGATTTTCAAATCTGCATGCTCACCATTTTAAGTTACTTAGTTGTATTAGGCATAATATTCAAGTTAATATTCCCAATTTCCTTTATAACATGAGTATCAGTGTTGATGCCACTCAAAAAGGCAATGCAAGTTCTATTAGCCACCATGCCTTAATCAAGCTCTTAGTTGAGAAATCTCTTAAAGATATTTCCCCAATGCCATGGACTAAATTTGTCCAAGCTAAAACTATACAGCCCCAAGTAAATCCTATGGCCCAACCTCTACCTGATGTAGTAGAATCTTCCGTCCCTATTTAAGAAGCACTTGTGAAATAAATAGAATCGAAATTGCCGCTAGAGAACCAATCCCCTGAATCCACTCCAAAGAGTAGTGTGCCTACTTCTTCTTCAAGGAAAGGAAAATAGAAAGTTAGGAAAGAAATCCCTAACTTAGAAGGAGAAATCTCAAACCCTACAATACAAATTAATAAAAGGAAATGGTCAAGTCTTGTAGTAACTACTCCTACAACATCTATTCCTACAGCACATAAAGTGAAAAGGACTCGTCAACCTAAAATTGCAGTGGTTGAAGAGGCAATTGTATGAAGAAGCCCTCACATGAGAGGCCAAGTAACCCCACCTTCTCCTAAAAAACTAGATGTTCCATCACCAACACTGGCTAAAGAGCCCTCTGTTGAAGTTATTCCTAATGATTCTCCTCCCCAAGAAAAATCCCAACACATGGAGGAAACTCCTAAAGAATCAGAGCCTAGTAGTAGTCTGCCTTAGACTGATGAGTGGATGCCTGAGCTGAACCCTGAGACAATGTAGGAAAACATTCCTAAGAATGTTCAATCAACTCCTCAACACCTTGTGTATTCTAATGTGTCTATTATACCTTATTATTTAACATGGTTCACTGATTTCTTCTAGCAGACTATTGAGAAAAAGGAAAAGTAAACCAAAATGCAAGAATTCCCTCCATCAACTATTCAGTCTATCCTCTTCCATCTGTATAACCATTTTACATTTCATATAACATGGTGGAAGTAGGAAAGGAATCAAATGCAAAAGGAAATATTTGAGAAAGGAAGAAATTGAATCCCTCAAAGAATAGTTAAAGAAACAAAAATAGCAAATGAATAAGGCTTTGAAATTAGCTGAACAAGTGATCACTTGTAGGCCACCACCTAGAATATATGCTATTTTCTTGAAGGAGCAATTTCTTCTGTTCCAACTGATGATGACAATAAAAGACATTGATTGTGAACTTAAAACAGCCCAAGAATTCTATGGTTTGTATTAGACTCTGTCAACATGGTAGCAAAATCTGTTATGTGAACTTTATTTACACAATTTTATTATCCCACATGAAAAAAAGTGGAATCCCCTGCTCTATATTGGGGACATTCACCTAAGGGCCTTAATGGCATGGATGCATAATTAAACTAATTATGATAGACAATTGAACACCTATAGGGATCTTGAGAAATTTGAGCCTTTTCCACTAAGGGCTGAGTCAAACAAACCAGATGTTATTCTAAGGGATTGACTTGATTTGACTTATGGGAGACCAAAGCCAGAGATTAGGGAGAAAGTGTTTGCATTGAGGGATAAAGTTTACAGAGACTATCAGATGTTGCCCAATTTTACAGCTCAAAGAACTCTTTCAGGGGTCATAAGTAGATGGAATAGGTTGCTAGAAGCTTTCAGAAAAGTAGAGCCACATAGCCCTATCAACTATGAAGCAGTTGTTAGCAGAGTGGATAATTACATGAAATTGGGAAGACAACCTAGAAGGGAGTTATGGATGCCCTTATCATTTCAGCCACCTACGCTCTTTTGGCCTTTGTATGACATTAGTAGCTCTAGATTCGATCCACTGGTTGAGGAACATCAAGGTAGTCACTTGGAGTGCACAAGGGGGTTTCAGGACAATAGTAGGGAAATACAATGCTTGAGGACAAGCATTCTGATAGTAGGGGGTAGATGATGAGTCTAATTATTGACTCAATTTTGTTATGATCTTTTATGTTTATGTTGATACTCTGATGAACATTCCTAAGACATTTTATTGCTTATACTTATATGAACCAATGCCAAGTATAGCCAAAGTCACAAAATCCAAGGGTAGCCTGAATGATATGTTTTCCTTGTTATTATAAATATAATGTAGTAGTTCATATAATTATTTTAAGATGTGTTCTAATATTTAAGGGTTGAAAAGTTGACTTGCATATAGTCTGAATGTACTAACCTTTCAGGCAAATACAGAGTGGTATGAGGAGTGGCGCATCTGCATTGAAGAAGGAAGTTGGAAGTCCAACCATAGCGAGAGAATTCAACATGACTCCGGTGGATACGCCGAGCTTTAAAGGAGCTGCTATTCCTAAAATTTAGGGAATTAGTCTTGCCACATTTCCTTAGAACTATTATTCAATTGTCAATAGTAATTGTATCATTTTATGGTTGATTTATCTCCTCCGCATGTGGTGAAACTTTATGAGACTTTTCTGTTATGTTTTCCATAAGTGTTGATCCTTGATATAAAAGGGATTTTGACTATTTTACTTCATATAGAGAGGAGGATTGAATATAGTGAAGTTACTCTATTTTTGTTTTCATGTTATGTTCAGTTATGATGTAACCAGTTGAGAAGATTTTAATGGAAGAGCGACTTTGAATTATTTCTTGTGTTGAGTAGTTAACGAAAGCCAACCAAGGGGACCCACTTGGGAAGTGGATCAGATTAAGTTAGATAGATTTGTTTTCTATACTTTTCCTATTTCAAAATAGAGCTACTATTTACTCCTACAGCATTATATCTATGTTTGTTCCTGCAGCATTTGTAGAGATGAGTATAGTGAATGTTTTGGGTTGTGAGACGGGCTTAGATTTACTTCATATGTTTTCTGCAGTAATTTCATTCAATAGTCAAGTGTGTTTACTTTCCTGTAGCAATAGCATAGATTCATTTAATGCATTTTATCTTCCTACAACATAAGTGTTTTGACTCTTAAAGGAACTTAGTGCACAAACTGTGCTATCCCATTTCAAGTCTACATCCCTGGGTTGACAATCTAAATGCATTTCATAATGGGAATAGGTAGTCTATAGCATAGATATTTTACCCTTGAGAGAGACAATGGCATGATTATTTCTACCTATTATGAGACTATTCACCCATGTTAATCTATGACCATCATGCTGACATGGTTCAATCTATACTATCATCCAATCTTAATTATTTGCAATAAACAAATGTATTACATCCCACTCTTTAGCAGTTGTACAAAAGTAAATAAATGACTTACAATAGATTTATTTTGAAGATTAAGAATTAATTAACTACAATAACATCTTATAATTTATTACCTTTCAGTTTCTTAAATCTACTATTGCCCACCAAGTACTCCCCTTCAATTTTTTTAATTGAGTTGAGATCCCAAATGGAATCTATATGGGTCTTTGCTGCAAGATTAGGAAGATATTGAGTAATGTACACCATCATCTGGTATACCATATATCCCTCAACCATAGAACCCTCAAGACATTCTCTTTGTTATACCAAACCCTTCAAAAATTTTAAGTGTCTCTCAACCATCCACATTGACCTAGTATGTATAGGTCCACACTATTCAATCTCCTCATCTTGGTGTATGAGGTAGTGTTCTTGTCCATTGAAAAAAGTTGGAGGTAAACACTTTTTCATTTCACACATTAATTGATAAATTATTTTCTTCCAATATTTTATATCTTCTTTATGGATTTCTTTAGGTGACAACCACCTACAAGGGATTCAGGACATAAATATATAAATACAAGAGTTTACAATATATTACTTGTTTGATATATTGAACAAATATCACTTATTACCTCATGTATTTTCCAAGATCATATATCACTTGTTTGATATTATTGTCAAATTTCTCTGGGAGAGATAGGGGTATCAAATACTACAACAATTGTCAACTAATCATTTCATACAATGAAAATTGAATGCAATTACACAAATATATTGCAAATACAAAAGATTGTGACTTACCTTGATGAAGATATGCCAATCATGCATTTTCATCCCTGACCCAAAATTATTTTTCTTTGATATGAAATTGCTTATATCCATAGCAAATCCTGTAGGAAATTGAATTTTTCTGATCACTTCTTTTATGGAATTACTTTGTTTCTCTGTTAATAACCAAGGAAGAGCACTTGCATTAATTCAATCTCCATTTCTATTTGATTCAATGATATTTTTCATTGCATGATTGGAATCATGAATGTCACTACAAATTTTGCCAAGTTTTTCTTTGTCATGCCTTCTATCCAATATTTTGCACAGTGTCTCTGTTACATTCTTTCCAATATGTATAGTATCAAACAAATGCATAATTGTAGTTGCTCATAGTAGGGCAGCCTACTAAATTCTCTGGGATAACATTTTAGTCCCTTGGAAGCTGGTCGGCGATGCCTTCACGACCTTCAAGATCATCAACTACATAATTAGCCAACAAAACACAATCAAAATATATAATTTTCAAACATCGACCATTACATGGAACGATATTACATTGAATTATATTATATTCCAACTACCATAGGTGAGGTACCATTCTTCAGGGCTTTGATGTAGTCTCTTCTTTCCCATTGAAAAGATGTCTTTCTGCACTTCCATACTTATGATTTCTGGAGAGGAACTACCTATACTCATCAAACACCTATTTTCTTAAACTTTTGGAATGACGGAATTTCATCTTTGGACCACACATTGGACATGAAAATTTTCCCTTTATTTTAAGACCTACAAGATAACGATACAATTGGATTAAATATGTATATTTTTAGAATTTGAATTATCGCGTACAACTAGAATTCTCCATAAGATACAATAGAAATGTGTCAACCCTAGAGCATCATGAATTATCCACACAAGCATTGCATGGAATTGAAATTGTTTTTATCTAATTGGTCGGGAGATATCATACATAGTGAAACCATTCCATAACACCAGCAACTCATCGATAAGAGGCACAATATATACATTCATATCTTTCACTTGGTACTTACCTAGTTGAATTAACCACAACTTTAGATAATTATTGTGGCCATTTCACTCTAAGACTTATAATTACATATAGATAACTATAAAATAATAAGATACCTAGAACAATCATTTCCAACATAATGTGCTCCCTCTTTATTGACATCCATGGAGGAAGGTTATTATTTATAACAAAAATAGGCCACATCGAGCAAACAGATCTCATCTCTCCATGTAGATTGACACTATCTACTGCTAGAGAAATCCTAAGATTTTGAGGCTCCTCTTTAAAGTGTGGCCATTTTTCCTCTATGTCCATAAATAATGAACCATCTGCAGGCATTCAAATAATTTCATCTCGACTCCTGTCGCATGCGTCGTGCATGCTAATCCATAAATTGTGCCAAGTTATTGCACTTGAATAATCATTTTAGATGTGGAATAATGGGGATGTGATGAAGAACATTACAAGGGACCTTTTTTGTCATTTGATCATCTCGATATCTGCTCGTATGGCATTCAGGGAATTCTATTTCATTTTCATGTTCTTTATAATAAATAATATGATCTTTGGGACAAGAATCTATTGTTTGATACTCTATTCCAATATTTCATAGTGGCACATAATTCTCGGTATGAGCGAGGGAGAACATTTGATGATGGTAACAGAAAGTCACCTATCAACTTGCAACAAATAATATAAGTCGTTACTATAAAAAATCTTAATGGTACATGTTTCACCTTTTATAGACTATAATTACATATATGACAAACCTTAGCATACATGACATTGCTATGTTGGATAAACCATTCATAACATTCAAATTCACCAATAACAATACAACAAAGAGAATATTAGATTGGGAGCCTTCGTAAAGCGTCGTGCCCGCCTTCTCAAGTAGAGGTATATCACGGACGTCGTTAATGTCATCCTCATCATAATCATCATCATTAGCAGCAACACTAGTACCAAATGTGTCAATGATGAATGCATTCATACCATCATCTTTAAATGTGTTTTCTAGCACATGATCGTCATCTACCATGGGATCATGATCTTCAACTTCAATACTCACACCTCCATGTTCCTCTATATTCACACTGGGGAGATCGACCTATATAAAAATGATGATAATCAAACCTCCTTCCATGGTTCATATGTATATTAATTGTAAAAATAATATATAAAAAACTTACCATTGGATTATAATTAAACCCCCCTTCAATGTGACCATTCTCCCTACAATGTATCTTTGTTGTTTTGATTTTGATTCTTCTTGTCTTTAAGTCGTTACAACTCTTGCATGGACAATAACATTTGTCATCGTCTTCTCTTTGAAAATTAGACAACAATCTAGCGATTGTCTCCCTATTTTGATCAAATTCCCTTGTATTATCTAACATAATCCTTAATGTGTATATTTGCAAAACAAATTGGAGGTGCCTCCTTTCATTAGCTTCATGCCACCTTCTCGTAGTTTCTCATTTTCTGATAGATTTCATCAAAGGTTTTGTAGGAAACCAAGTAAGGGGTATTCTTGAGTTCAAACACATTGAGCTACTACAATTGAATTATAAATCATGAATTCACTATAAAATTAATTCACTATAAATCAAGGGGCATTATAAATCATGAATTCGCTATAAAATTAATGTATTTCTCTAGATTTCATATGGACATTTTGTCAAATGGTTGGCATGTATATTTATTCAAATGGAGTTATATCATTTGGAATGGATATATGATAGGTTTATATTGAATTATATGTCCCTATTTGATCTGATAGCATCAATATAACAAATAGAGCACCGACCAATCAAATAGGGACATGAGGTGCTCAAACAGTGAGCTCATAAAACAATATATTTAGTCTTAATAAAATCTTATAGAACAACTTATATTGTGTGAAGTGTTTGATCTCTCTTTATTTATTTTTTTGTTGATATTCACTATGTGGTACTCCTCATTTATGATAATTTCATGAGGAAATGTCTTGATGTCTTGTGGGCTGCAAGCTAGGGCATCATGCATTATTTATGAGATCACTATTTGAGCATCAGCCAATCAAATGGGGACATGAGGTGCTCAAAAAATGATCTCATAAATGATTCATGATGCCCTAGTTGTAGGTAGTTATCTCTTCTATAATGATGGAGGAGTGAAAGGTAATGATCAATGAGGTTGCTGCTATTAGATCATACATGAATACACTTACTATTTTGAATTTGAGCTCGAGCATCATGCAATGTTATTGTTGTCATTGCATGCTTTCTGCTGTTGTGCACCATATATTTTTTTATACACTATTTATTTCATTGAGACCATGAGCTTGGCATTTGTAATGTATTTTTTATTATCAGATCAACACTACCATGTTGTTGAGGCTGTAGATGCATTGAATCACCACTACTATTCTATTTTGATAATAACCTAGCAATATAAAAAATAGAGCATCATCCAATCAAATAGGGACATTAGTAAGACATTTAATGCATTATTACTTCATCATGATGATAAAAATTTCATTGGCTCAAAGCACATAGAAATTCAAAATAGTAGGATATCTTAATTTTTATGAACTTAAATTCAAAACAGTAAGTGTATTATTGTATTACTGATGTCCCTATTTGATGTCCATGTTTGATCTAATAGCATCAATATAACAAATAAGGCACTGACCAATCAAATAGGGACATGAGGTGCTCAAATAGTGAGTTCATAAAATAATATATTTAGTCTTAATAAAATCTTATAAAACAACATATATTGTGTGAAGTGTTTGATCTCTCTTTATTTGTTTTGTTGTTGATATTCACTATGTGGTACTCCCCATTTATGATCATTTTATGAGGAAATGTCTTGATGGCTTGCGGGCTGCAAGCTAGGGCATCATGCATTATTTATGAGCTCATTGCTAGAGCACTGACCAATCAAATAGGGACATGAGGTGCTCAATCAGTGAGCTCATAAACAATGCATGATGTCCTAGTTGTAGGTAGTTATCTCTTCTATAATGATCAAGGATTCAAAGGTAATGATCAATGAGGTTTCTACTATTAGATCATACATAAATACACTTACTTTTTTGAATTTAAGCTTGGGCATCATGCACTGTTATTATTGTCATTGCATGCTTGTTGTTGTTGTGCACCATATATTATTCTATACAGTATTTATTTCATTGAGACCGTGAGTTTGGCATTTGTAATGCATTTTATGTTATTGGATCAATGCTACCATGTTGTTGAGGCCATAGATGCATTGAATCACCACTATCATTCTATTTTGATAGAAACAATATAACAAACAGAGCACTAACCAATCAAATAGGGACATCAGTAAGACATTTAATGCATTATTCTTCATAAATGCATTATTGTGGATCCTCAAGTAGGAGTTGTGATGCAAAGGAAGAACACTTTATGGGTTTACCCACATAAGGAAAATGGTTTCATTCATCTTTATTTCAAGTGCTCTTGGGTACTTTCCTTGGCCTATAGGCTTGGGCATCCTATAGGGGTTGAACCAAAATTATGAAGGCAATAAGGAAACATAGAAAAATAGGTTTGGGGACTAAGACTTATTTTCAATCTTTAGTAATGGTTTGGGGAACTAATTACTAGATGAGTGACTATAGTACCCCAGTTTGCATTATTAGATGATCTTGTTTAATTTGTGTTCATTTCATGGAAAGATACAGTACAGGAAAATAAATTTTTGCATCTAAAGATTACATGTATACATATGAAAAAATAACTTGTATATACTATACAAGGAAAATAACTTTCAAAAGAAAATACAAGAGTACATGCATACATAAGAGGATGAACATAAATAATAAGGGTGCCAAACATTGTCTGAAGTGATGAATTTTTTACCCGTGTATGAATCTAGTGTGCCCCTGTGTGATCCAGAACCTGCAAAGAAAAGAGAGATGGGTGTTAGATAAAAATATCTAAGCAATGAATGGCATCCTATTACTGATCCTCATCTACAGTTATGCATGTGCATAGTCAAGCCATACACTTCTTAAAGAAAAACCATGCTACAGGACATGTGCACTCAGAAGAATGTTGTAGAGAGTAAATGGTTGCATTTATGTCTGCATGAACACCTGGTGAGTCACTATTGTGACTACATCATTCAAATAGTGCAACAGTAACACCAGATGTTGTTGTTTCATCTAGTGTTGCTGTGACATCATTTCTAAATGATGCACCCACAACAGTCACACACCATGCCCATCAACACAAGGCAGTTATGAGAAAGCATGAGTAATCAATGGAAGGGGCATACATCATCATCAAATCAGATGAGAAAAGCATCAAATCTGCATATTAAGGGAGGAGTACATCATGGATTTCAAGTAAAGATCATAACATCACAACATGGTTGGCATCCCCAAGGAGGCCCCATTACATGCAGTGAGTAAGCTACATCAAAACAAAGAGGTACACAAATCTGCATCATCTATACATTAATGCTATGGCATGGAGTATATTTGAATCTGTATTTTAAAGGATAAGTAAGAAAGATAGATGATGCTAGTGAAATTAAAAAAGGTACAAATCTAATGAAGTAATGAAGCTACCTACATTCTATGTGCTTTGAGCCAATGGAATTTTTATCATCACGATTAAGTAATAATGCATTAAATGTCTTACTAATGTCCCTATTTGATTAGATGGTGCTCTATTTGTTATATTGCTACTATCAAAATAGAATGACAGTGGTGATTCAATGAATCTACAACCTCAATGACATGGCGACATCGATCCACTAATAGAAAATACATTACAAATGCCAAGCTCACAGTCTCAATGAAATAAACAGTGTATAAAATAATATATGGTGCACAACAGCAACAAGCATGCAATGACAACAATAACATTGCATGATGCCCAAGCTCAAATTCAAAATAGTAAGTGTATTAATGTATGATCTAATAGAAGCAACCTCATTGATCATTATCTTTCACTCCTCCCTCATTATAGAAGAGATAACTACCTACAACTATATTTCATAATTCCTCCTTTCACTGTTTGATTACTAGCCAATCAAATAGGGACATGAGGTGCTCAAACAATGATATTCACTATATTTAGTCTTAATAAAATCTTATAAAAAAATATAAAACTAACCCAAAATACTTTGTCTTAATAAAATCTTAATAAAATAATATATTTAGACTTAATAAAATCTTATAAAACAACATATATTGTGTGAAGTGTTTGATCTCTCTTTATTTGTTTTGTTGTTGATATTCACTATGTGGTACTCTCCGTTTATGATCATTTCATGAGGAAATTTCTTGATGGCTCACATGCTACAAGCTAGGGCATCATGCATTGTTTATGAGCTCATTGTTTGAGCACCTCATGTCCCTATTTGATTGGTCCATGCTCAAATAGTGAGCTCATAAATAATGCATGATGCCCTAACTTGTAGCTCGTGATCCATCAAGACATTTCCTCATGAAATGATAAAAACCAGGGAGTACCACATAGTGAATATCAACAACAAAAAAATAAAAGAGAGATCAAACACTTCACACAATTCCTTGACGGTAATAGCAATGATGCCCTAGCTCTCAAAGCTCACAGGTCATCAAGCATTCCAAATGAAAAGATGTAAACAATGCTAGTATTAAACAGTGAGCTCATGAACAATGTATTATGCCCTAACTTGCAGCCCGTGAGCCATCAACATATTTCCTCATAAAATAATCATAAACAAGGAGTACCACATAGCTAGTGAATATCAACAACAAAACAAATAAAGAGAGATCAAACACTTCACACAATATATGTTGTTTTATAAGATTTTATTAAGACTAAATATATTATTTCATTAAGATTTTATTAAGACAAAGTATTTTGGGTTAGTTTTATGTTGTTTTATAAGATATTTAGTAAGACTAAATATATGATGTAAACTCAATATAACAAATAGAGCACCATCCAATCAAATAGGGACATGAGGTGCTCAAACAATGAGCTCATAAACAATGCATGATGCCCTAGCTTGCAACCCGCAAGCCATCAAGACATTTCCTCATGAAATGATCATAAACGGGGAGTACCACATAGTGAATATCAATAATAAAAAAAATAAAGAGAGATCAAACACTTCACACAATGCCTTGAAGGTAATAGAAATGATGTCCTAGCTCTCAAAGCTCGAGGGTCATCAAGCATTCCAAATGAAAAGATGTAAACAATGTTAGTATTAAATAGTGAGCTCATGAACAATGTATGATGCCCTAGCTTGCAGCTCACAAGCCATTAAGACATTTCCTCATGAAATGATCATAAACGGGGAGTACCACATAGTGAATATCAACAGAAAAACAAATAAAGAGAGATCAAACACTTCACACAATTCCTTGAAGGTAATAGCAATGATGCCCTAGCTCTCAAACCTCGCAGGTCATCAAGCATTCTAAATGAAAAGATGTAAACAATGTCATCATTCAATAGTGATCTCATAAACAATGTATGATGCCCTAGCTTGTAGCCGGTGAGTGACCAAGACATTTCCTCATGAAATGATCATAAACAAATAAAGATAGATCAAACACTTCACACAATGCCTTGAAGGTAATAACAATGATTCTCTAGCTCTCAAAGCTTGTGGGTCATCGAGCATTCCAAATGCTAAGATGTAAACAATGCCACTATTAACATTCATATTGTGCCATTAAATCAAGAAATGCCATCAAAATAAAATTGAGTTAATGAGAAGACAAAGCTTAAATGCCTACCTCAAGATGTAAATAGGGACATCAGTAATAAAATAATACACTTACTATTTTGAATTTGAGCTCATAAAGATTAAGATATCCCTATTTACATCTTTTCATCAAATGACCCAAAAAAATCAAGAATGGTCCTATATGGTCACTAATAGCCAACTTTCAAAATAATATGAATGAATGCAAACATACATAAGTGGATGAACATAAATAATGAAAGTACCAAACATTGCCTGAAGTAATGAAGTGTTGACCCAGGGTTTAATCCAGTATGCTCTTGTATGATCCAAAAACTGTAAGGAAGGAAAAGATGGGGTTAGATCCAAAGGATCTAAGAAATTCTTAACACCCTATTACTAATCCTCATCTAAAATTATGCTTGTTCACAGTCAAGTCATACACTTCTAAAATGAACTATGCTACAGAATAAGTGTACTCAAGAAACATATGCATGCAGTGAATAAATCAAGACCAAAATGGAGCAAAAAATATGATGTCAAATGTGTTATCAAGAAACACCTCATGGGGTGTGAGTCAACATGGTATACATATTGTTTATACAAGATTAGTAAAAGGACATCTACAACCTCAACAACATGGCAATATTAATTCAATAACAGGAAATACATTACAAATGCCAAGCTCACGATCTCAATCTCAACCTCAAGTGCCAGTGCCCTCTTCCCACACAATGTCGGTCTCTTTGCACACACCAAACTTGAATGCCCTCTTTGCATCATGAAAAAGTGTAGTGTCATCTTCACGACAGCTCTTTGAATTCACAAAAATTAAAAATGACACTTTGTTTTTCTTTTTTTTTTGTTTATAACCAAAGGGGTGTCACAGGTTCAAACTAACTTATGACTTCAAAGGAGGAATTATGAAATATAGTTGTATGTAGTTATCTCTTCTATAATGATGGAGGAGTCAATGGTAATGATCAATGAGGTTTCTTCTATTAGATCATACATTAATACACTTACTATTTTGACAACAATAACATTGCATGATGCCTGAGCTCAAATTCAAAATAGTAAGTGTATTATTTTACTACTAATGTCCCTATTTTATTACTGATGTCCCTATTTGATCTAATAGCATCAATATAACAAACGGAGCACCGACCAATCAAATAGGGACATGAGGTGCTCAAACAGTGAGCTCATAAACAATGCATGATGCCCTAACTTGCAGCCCATGAGCCATCAAGACATTTCCTCTTTAAATGACCATAAACGGGAGTACCACATAGTGAATATCAACAACAAAACAAATAAAAAGATTCAAAAGCTATTATGCAAGATTGTTTTATTATTGAGATAAGGATATCTTAATTTTACAAGAATAAATGTTTTGAGAAATATTTGAATTTAATTTTGACAATAACATGAGGAGTGATATATTTCAAGCTTCAGCGAGACTTCATATCACCCAGTGTATGTAGATTATGTTCAATGAATTATTTACGCTTGTATTAGTGGGAAAAATCTTGAAAATGTGCAAAATAGATTGCATTCAACCATGTTGTTTACATGACACATGTATTTTACCTCTAGCCTAAATCAGTGTTGTGTACAAATCTGTGGGCGGTGCGTGGTATGAAGCCTTGCTAAAGCTTGAAAATGATAAGCATTATGATGCTAAGGTATGGTGTGGTAAGCACAAGTATAGTTTCTCATAAGCTGCTATTGTTATATTTTTGTTTTTTTTCAATAGTTGCAGAATCCAACTTCTCCTATACTTACACATATGTATACATTTTGGGGTTGGCTTTAATGTCATGTAAATTTGAGTGAAATGGTAATAATATTTAAGAGAAACAAGTATGACATTTTAAACAAGTATGCATATACATTATATAATAGGAGGGGTGATATGTTTTAATGGCAACACTTAATGAGAAGGATTCCTATATAACAGGAGGAGTGATATATTTTAATGAAAGTGGACATAGAAATTATAGTGAAACTCTATAATTTATTATTGTAAGTGGACATAGAAATTGCAGTGTAAGTAGTAGGATGATTGTAAGTGGACATAGAGATTGCAGTGAAACTCTATAATTTATTATGGCTCAGTGTTGTATATCCATAGTCAATGTCTATTTAAACTTTAGGATGATACTTATATGATGGCTTAAGTAAATTGTTCTTACCTTGAGACTAGTACACCATGGGATTAGAGGATGGTTGTTATAATAGCAAATGTCTATTTGTGGGATACTTTTATATTTTGTATTAAATGATGATACATATGTGTTTCTTCCTTTTACAACAGTTTATTATCTTGATTTATTATCTTTAAATTTTATTCATTTTATGATTTTAAAAATTAAAATAAATAATATAAACTTTTAAGAAACTTTTACATCTTTTCATCAAAAGACCCAAAAACATCAAGAATCATCATATATGGTCGCTAATAGCCAAATTTCAAAAGAATATGAATGAATGAAAACATACATAAGTGGATGAACATAAATAATGAAGGTACCAGACATTGCCTGAAGCAATGAAGTGTTGACCTAGAGTTCAATCCAGTATGCTCTTGTATGATCCAAAATATGCAAGGAAGGAAAAGATGGGGTTAGATCCAAAGGGTCTAAGAAATGTATGGCACCCTATTACTGATCCTCATCTAAAATTATGCATGTGCATAGTCAAGCCATACACAGACTCAACAACATGGTAACATTGATCCAATAACAGAAAATACATTACAAATCCCAAGCTCATGGTCTCAATGAAATAAACAGTGTACAAAACAATATATGGTGCACAACAACAGCAAGAATGCAGTGAAAATAATAACATTGCATGATACCCGAGCTCAAATTCAAAACAGTAAGTGTATTAATGTATGATCTAATAGCAGCAACCTCATTGATCATTACCTTTGAATCCTCCATCATTAAAGAAGAGATAACTATGTACAACTAGGGCATCATGCATTGTTTATGAGCTCACTGTTTGAGCACCTCATGTCCCTATTTGATTGGACGGTGCTCAAACAATGAGCTCATAAATAATGCATGATGCCCTAGCTTGCAACCCGCAAGCCATCAAGACATTTCCTTATGAAATGATCATAAACGGGGAGTACCACATAGTGAATATCAACAACAAAAAAAATAAAAAGAGATCAAACACTTCACACAATATATGTTGTTTTATAATATTTTATTAAGACTAAATATGTTGTTTTATGAGCTCATTGTTTGAGCACCTCATGTCCCTATTTGATTGGTCGGTGCTCTATTTGTTATATTGATGCTATTAGATCAAATAGGGACATCAAATAGGGACATTAGTAATAAAATAATACACTTACTATTTTGAATTCTGATTAGGGCACTATTTCTCCTTGACTGTATTCTTTTGGGGTCGAATCTATTGTAGTTGCCTCTTTTTTCTTTGAATCATTGTTTACAATTACTTTTGATGCAATATTTGTGTGAAGAACAAGAACAAAATGGTGAACAAGTATATTTGACAAAGATATGACACATTTTGTTGGGCTGATTGGGTTGGCCTAGTACCATTTACATGGCCTAGCTAGATATTAAACAGTGAGCTCATGAACAATGCCAATATTAAACAGTGAGCTCATGAACAATGTATGATGCCCTAGCTTGCAGCCCGCGAGCCATCAAGACATTTCCTCATGAAATGATCATACATGGGGAGTACCATATAGTGAATATCAACAACAAAACAAATAAAGAGAGATCAAACACTTCACACAATGCCTTGAAGGTAATAGAAATGATGCCCTGGCTCTCAAAGCTTGCAGGTCATCAAGCATTCCAAATGAAAAGATGTAAACAATGCCAGTATTAAATAGTGAACTCATGAACAATGTGTGATGCCCTAGTTTGCAGCCCATGAGCCATCAAGAAATTTCCTCATGAAATAATCATAAACGGGGAGTACCACATAGTGAATATCAATAGCAAAATAAATAAAGAGAGATCAAACACTTCACACAATGCCTTGAAGGTAATAACAATAATTCCCTAGCTCTAAAACCTCACGGATCATCAAGCATTCCAAATGAAAAGATGTAAACAATGCCAGTATTCAATAGTGAGCTCATAAACAATGTATGATGCCATAGCTTGTAGCCCGTGAGCCATCAACTAGACATTTCCTTATGAAATGATCATAAACATGGAGTACCACATAGTTAATATCAACAACAAAAAAAAAAGGGAGATCAAACACTTCACATAATGTCTTGAAGGTAATAGCAACAATGCCCTAGCTCTCAAAGCTCGTGGGTCATCGAGCATTCCAAATGCTAAGATGTAAACAATGCCACTATTAACATTCATATTGTGCCATTAAATCAACAAATGTCATAAAAATGAAATTGAGTTAATGAGAAGACAAAGCTCAAATGCCTACCTCAAGTGCCAGTACCCTCTTCCCACACAGTGTCAGCCTCTTCGCACATGCCAAACTTGAATGCCCTCTTTGTGCCATGCAAAAGTGCAGTGTCATCTTTGCGTCAGCTCTTTGAATTCACAAATTACACATGACACTTTTTTTTTTTATAACCAAAGGGTTGTCACAATTATGACATCATCATTGCTATTACGACACCACCAGGGGAACTTGCAAAAAAAATACAAAAAACAAACACAAATTGTAGTGGCATTGCAAATTGGCATCGAAATTTGACCCCAAATGTTGTAGTGGAGTATGATTTGATAAACCAATTGCAAAATACTCCTGCCAAGATTTCTTTATGGGAGCTTCTTAAAAATTCACCTACCTACTATAAAGCCTTGCAAAAATCTCTAGCAACTCTTCCCACTCCACCTCCTAACCAGGAGAACATAAATAACTTCTTACAATGCATGCATGGTACCCCGGGTCCTCCTAAAATTGTATATACTCAAAAATATTTACCTTCTAAAGAAGTTCAGAATCAATATGATGCTCTTACGGTTGCTGTTACTATCAATAAAAGTATCATTTGTAGGACCTTGATTGATAATAGATCTGGGCTTAATGTTTGTAGCATGGACATGTTCAAAGTGATTAAAGCTAATCTTTCAACAATTCAACCTGACAATGTTCCTATACATGGCTTTGATAACATTGCTAAGAACACTTTAGGTAGCATTACCTTACCTATCAAAGTAGGTCTGGTCATCCTAAATACACCTATTCATGTTATGCCTGGATCTCTTAATTATAACCTTATTTTTGGGTAGACCTTGGTTACATGAGATGCATGGTGTTCCTTCCACCCTTCACTATAAATTCAACTTTATTCATAACAACATGATGTATACACTTCATGCGAATGATGTGCCAAATCCTTGTTTGAATATTCAAACCTAAAATACTCCTATTCCTAATAGTAATCCTTCTTCCTCTAATGCTCTTCTTGTCAATGATTGGGGAACCTTGGATTTTAATCCTACCGTTATAGGAGAGTATAAAGTTTCTGATCTTGATTTTATGAAGCAACAAAGAGAGTTTGAACAATGAGTTTTTTCTCCTACTTCTAATACCCTTCGCAATAACTTTGTCATTTATTCTACCCACAATGAATTTATCAAACCTACTAGTCATAACATAGTGTCTACTACAATTCCATTGACTCCTTCAGATGTGGCTTCTTTTTATGGTCTTGGTTATCATTTCCTAGTTAAACAAGGATTCAATGGTCAAGGATGTGGTAAGCATAAAAAATGAATTCAAATGCCCTTACAGAAAGGGGGGCATGAGAATTCTTATGGATTTGGATTTAATCGTTAACAAAAAATCAATGTTAACAACATCTCAAATAACACTTTAAAACATGATGAAACTATGAAGGAATTTGACCAAGAAGATCTTTTGCCTAAACTCCTTCATGCTAAGATGATTACTAGACCTAAACGCAAAAAGAAACATAGTCCACACTTGAAGACAATTCCTTTTAGTTTAAATATCATAGATTTCATGATCACTCTACTAATGAATGTTAAGCTTTACATTATAATATTAGGAAGCTCATTGATAGTAAGGTTATTTATATATCATGTGGCAATGAGTTGTATTTCAATACTATTTTCTCTAAATAATATTTATGTTCCTATTATGGAGCTTCACATTATGTAAACAATGTTAGCCTAATCCTTGGAGGCTCGTTGTCTTCTATAGTATTGTGAATGATATAATAGGTCCCCTTCCATCCTTGTTCCTATGCCTTGGGGGCAAGGATGCCATCTCTTTCTTTTCTATCTTTCTGGGATTCACCTCTTTCCTTGGTAAAGCAGTATCTATCTATTATGTGATATCGAATCATACATGAAAATTTTGGTTTGCATTGAGGATCTATGTCCTTTATCATAACCTATTTTGTTGTTTGACATTGGGTTTCCATGGTTGATATATCTCTCACCTTGGAAGCTGAATAGTGTGCTATCCCTCACAAGGGTTACTTTTTCCCTTCATGCATGATATCTCTTTGCATTTGTCCCTTCCATGGCCTCATAGGAGTTGTGACCTTCTTGGCTTTGATTAGGTATTATCTGTGGATATTGTCTTGATGTTGAAGAAGGCTTTATCCTTGTTCTTTTCTTTCATTAACATGTCAAAATAGTTATTTTTTGCCATCTTAATGAGGGGGCCATATATATGGCCTCCCTCATTCTATATTATGCATTTTTGTTCTAACCTTTTGTTTTGTAGCATGCTAAATCCTTAGAAGGTAACACACATAAGTTGCTAAATCCTAAAGAGACACACATTTCCAATTTCAAATATGCTAAATCCTCAAAAGGTAGTGCATATAAGTTGCTAAATCCTGAAGAGATACACATTTTACAAAGGTATTCTATGGTGATATGAGGATATGGATCCATGAGTACTTCATAAAAGTTGTCAGAAGACACACTACATACATGCACAAAGTCGCCAGAAGGCGCACAACTTTATGGGGTGACTATCAAGTGTTTTCTTGGTGGGGGACATCCTATCATTTTTGAGGTTCACAATGAGATACACACATCTTACTAGGTGAGCTAGCCACTCCTCTCTCTTCTTTTCTCTTTTTTTTCTAGTGATGTCTCTCTTATTGTGATGCAGGTCAAGGGATGGTGGATCCAATTAAGGATAGTCCAAACCTTGCAGCTAATTAGAACAACACAGCGGAATACTAATAACACAACATAACCAATTGTTTAACTCTAATTTTCATTAGCATGCCCATCTTTAAGGCCTTCCAGGATAGGGCCAATTACAATCAGTAAACAATTTTGCAAGATATACAATAGATCCACTACAAATTCTAGCTAGTCTAGCTCTGAAGACAATTAGAAGTTGCTGGAAAACCTAAGGAAGATCTAAACTTGGGCTCTCAAGCCTCCAAGAAATCTCCTTGTTCCCAAGTATACAACCACTAGCTCTACTATTACAAACTATCTGATAGTCATCAGATCTACAAGTTCATGGAAACAACTTTTCCACAACTTCACCAACTCCAGCTTTAGTAGCACATCTCTAAGCTTTTGCCTCTTCAATACTAAGAACTTTCCCCCTTTTCTCCTTCTCCAACATATACCCAAGCTCCCTTTAAATACTAATCATCAGCCACAAGTCGACAAGATGAAACCCCAAACCATTCCTAACAAATATTAAATGCCATACAAGTCAGCTTACAAAATGTATACAAACATTTAATACAGCATGTCGGCCTCCAGATCCACTTAAGAGAATCCAACAAAAGATAAAAATAATAAATGCACCAAGTTGGCCCAACAAATCACATAGAACTACATTCAGCAAGTCAGATCTACCTAGCGACAGTGAGCCAACCAAGCATCATCAAGCACCAGTGTTGACAGAGCACCACAGGCATGACTGAGTAACCTATTCACTAAGCACTAGAGACTACAAAGTTCCTTCAGTGACCGAGCTTCCTTCAATGACTGAGGTCATCAGTCAAGGCTACAACTGAGTAAAAACTAGTCAAAACACAAACACTTATGCAGTTTCACTAAGCACACAAAATGCCCCTACTTCAACCTTGGATGCCCCTGCATCAGACACCCCAGGTTCCAAAAGATGTTCATATGTGAGAAGAACATCTTCTAGGATTCAACACATGAACCCTGAACTAGTTCTTCACATACAAGTCCTCCACCTTTTCTACTTGCAACTTCTTCCATTTCTATTTCCTCTATCTCTTCAAGTCTTTTCTAGACAATGCATAGGTCAATTCTCCATATTGATCATTCATTTTCTTTGGATACACAACCTCAACTTAGCTACCAATACTCAGGCTTCTCCTACCAAGCGTTGTATCCATCAAAGGCATCAATGAAAAATTCCTATCATTATTCTCAATAGTAAAGAAATTTTTCACACAATCATACATAGCTTTGCAATCATACTACTAAGGTCTACCGAGAAATATATGACAACTATCCATATCCACAATGTCACATAACACAAGATCCTTATACTAGCCAATCTGAACATCAATGAAGCATTGTTCCCTTACTTCCAAAGCATGAACATCTTGCAACCAACCAATCCTATAAGGATGTGGATGTTTCATTCTACTCAAACCAAGTTTCCTAACCATGTCCTCAGCAACAAGGTTATCAGTACTACCACTATCAATAATAACATCAAAAATTTTACCTTCATACTTGCATTGGGTCCTAAAAAAATTACTCCTCTAACAAGGTTCATCCTTTGTACCGAGCAATGTTCACCGAAGTAGCAAGTTCTTTGATTTAGGTTCATTATGAATGTTCTCATTTACCACAATAGTTCATTGGTCAACCTTCTTCTATGTACACTCAAAAGAACAGTGTCCTTCCTCTCCATAGTTATAGAAAGTACCTTTAATGATAACTCTACCTGTCTTCTTCTTAGGTTCCGCATGTTTCTATTCATCTTCTACATCAATTAGTTTCTCCTTTGTTGAATGATCAACTTTCTCCTTCCCTCAGGAGTTATTAGGTTGTTTCCTTTTAAACTTTTGTTCTGCCCTCAGAGCATACCGATAATCATCTTCTGTAGAATCAATCTTCAACATACCAAGCTCATCCTGAATATTGAATCTTAGACCATTCACATATCGAGCCACCTTTTCCTTACCAATCTCTCAGTGTCCAGACCGAATAGTAAGTTTATGAAACTCCTTAGTATAATCTTCAACAGACAAATCTTTCTATTTCAGATTCTACAACTTCTTAAATAATTCAAGCTCATAGTTAGAAAATATGAACATAGCTTTCAATTTAGTCACCATCAACCTCCACCAATTGATCTTCATTTCACCTTTATCCTCTTGGTCCCTTTGTAATTCTTTCCACCAAAGACCAGCATGTCCTTTCAACTTTGTTTGTGCTAACCTCACTTGAAGAGGATCTTCAATTTCTTCCAGCTCAAAGAAATCTTCAAGTTCACTGATCCAGTCAATCAAATTCTTAGGTTTCAAAGTGCCAAAGAGAGTAGAGACTTCCATTCGGTAACTACTAAACCAAGCAGCAGATCTAGGAAACTGAGTAGTTATGTCTTCACCAGATCTATCCCTTTGGTCATCACCACTAGATCCAGCATATTCAAATTATTCAACAACTTCTTCATATCCATCCTCAGTACCAACATTTTGAGGAATACCAGTAACAACTCTCATGATCTTGGTGACCATGTCATTCTTCATTAATTCCATCTCAAATTTGAAATCTAATTTTACCTTCTCTGTAATCCTGGATTCCATAGTATCGCAAAGGTCTTGAATAAATATAGGGTCCAATCTTCTTAGTGGCATCCTTAAAGATAATAGAAACCCTCGGCAACAAACCCTCATTGATCACCTTGTGACAATCTCCAAGTTGTATACAAGTCATATCGCAACCTGCAATCTTGCAAAACAACTAGGGCTCAATTTCACAAGTTCAGTACCACAGATTTGCAATCAAGATCACAAGATCTCCCCTTAAACAAGATTAACTTCACAAGATCAGCCTTGATAGGTCAAACTTCTACTTCACAAGATCAACATTCAACAAGAACAAAACTTTTCTCTGATACCACCTGATGCAGGTCAAGGGATGGTGGATCCAATTAAGGACAGTCCAAACCTTGCAACTAATCAGAACAACACAACATAATACTCATAACACAACACAACCAATTGTTTAACTTTGATTTTCATTAACATGCCCAACTGTAAGGCCTTCCGGGATAGGGCCAATTACAATTAGCAAACAATTCTGCAAGATCTACAACAGATCCAATACAAACTCTAGCTAGTCCATCTCTAAAGACAATCAGAAGCTGATGGAAACCCTAAGAAAGATCTAAACTTGAGCTCGCAAGCCTCCAAGCAATCTCCTTATTCCCAAGTATGCAACCACTAGCTCTGCTATTACAAACTATTTGATAGGCATCAGATCTGCAAGTTCATGGAAACAACTTTTCCACAACTTCACCAACTCCAGCTTCAGTAGCACATCTCTAAGATTCTGCCTCTTCACTACTAAGAAATCTCCCCCTTTTCTCCTTCTCCAACATCTACCCAAGCTCCCTTTAAATACTAATCATCAACCACAAGTTGGCAAGATGAAACCCCAAACCCTTCCTAACAAATATTAAATACTATACAAGTCGGCTTACAAAATATATACAAACTTTTAATATAGCATGTCAGCCTCCAGATCCACTTAGGAGAATCCAACAAAAGATACAAATAATAAATGCACCAATTCGGCCTAACAAATCACACAAAATTCCATTCGACAAGTCAGATCTACCGAGCGATAATGAAATAACTAAGCCAGCCAAGCATCATTGAGCACTAGTGTCGACCAAGCACCACAGGCATGACCGAGTAACCTATTCACCAAGCGCTAGAGACTACCAAGCTCCTTTGATGACCGAGCTTCCTTCAATGACCGAGGCCATTGGTCAAGGCTACAACTGAGTAAAAACTAGCCAAAACATAAACACTTATGCAGTTTCACCAAGCACAGAATGCCCCTGCTTCAACCTTAGATGCCCCTGCATCATATTGTAATCTTGGAGTTGATGAAGACTTGAGTCCCTAGGGGCTTGAGGATTCCTTTTTCCCTTTTGATTTCAATAAGATTATCTTTTTCTTTGTGATCTCCTTTACCAAGAGTTTGCATCGAGTCCATACTCTTGCTAAAGTGGGGGCTTAATGTATCATCTTAAAATGGAAGCACTTCCATGTTAATAATGTTTAGCCCTTTGAGTAAGTGGTTTGGGGTCATGTCGAATGCCTTGAATGATTATTTGACGTGGATCTGGCTTTTTCCCCTGTTCTTCCCTATTTTCCACTTCTTCCCGACATAATTCTGGCATCCTGAATTGCAAACCTGAGATTCTTGACCTCAGGGTCAAGGTCAACCTCAACTTTGACCTAGGCCAAAGTCAACCTTGACCTTGACCTAGGTAAAATTGGACCTCAACCTTGACCCTAGGGTCTGGGATCCTTAGGGTTCGATTCTAGTTATAGGGTTTCATCAAATTTTATCTTTTCCCTCTTCAGGGCCACTATTTCTAGGGTTAAGTGTCGAATTCTCAAATTAATATTTGAGGTGGACCTTTCTTGATATTTTTATAGGATTCCTAATTTATTATTTGAGGTTATCCTTTGTCAAGTTTTGTGCCTAATGCTCAAATTAACTTTGGGGTTAGCCTTACCTCAAATTTTATGACAAGGCTCTTAAATAATTATTTTTATTTCTATATTAAAGGTGGTCCCCTTCTAGATTTTTGTGTAAATACTTTAGTTTAATTTCCTCTCCATGTGCACCTCTCTATATTTTTGTGCCATGGGCCCTTAATTATTATTTTCTATGTGGACTCTCTAGAAGTTTGTTCCCTAGATCACTATAAAAGGGAGCCTTCCTCTCTCATTTTCTCCATCTCATATCTCATCCTCATAATCTCTCAAGAAAGAAAGAAGGATAAGGAAAACATTGAAGCATTCATTCATCTTCAAGCATTCAAGCATTCAAGATCCAATTCATCAAGGAAATCCATTGTTAGCCATTGAAGGATTCAATCTCTATGAAGCCCTCTTATTGAAGATTTCTCCATCCATCCATTCAAGCCTTTTCCTATTCCAAGATCCATTCAAGATTCATGTTGAATATCTAAGACAATTTATTGGAGACATCCTCCATTCAATTCTACATTCATTTGGAGCATCCATACTAGTAGATTCAAGGATTCGAATCCTCCACAAGGGTTTTCAACATAAGCAAGGTGAATTGTTCCATTTACTTTTTTTACTATAGCAATTTCAATTCAATTTAAAGGTTAATTCCTAAATTGTGGTTTGACTAAGGTAAACCCCTCCCCCCCCCAAAAAAAAACAACCATTTTTCTTGCAGGCACAAGTGCGGGACAATGAATATTAGTGCAGATTTGGATACCCTTTTCGTCAAACTTCTGGGATCTGCGAACATAATTTATGTCGGAGCAGTTTTAGGTCAAGGTCAAATTTTAGTGGGGGTCAAGATTGTACCTTGGGTAAAATCTTACCCCGACCTGAGGTCAAGGTCAACCTTTCTCAAAAAAGAAAAATATTTTTGGGTTTTATGGATCTCGTAGTTTCGGTGCAACAACACGCCAATCAACAGTTTCTGAGATTGTTTGATAGAGTTTTCAGCCGATTATTTTTCGTAGGTAAGTACCTTTATTTCTTCATTTAGTATGATCCAATGGTGGAGATACAAGTTATTCCTCCTGCAACATGACTATTTTTCTATCATTAGCAATTTTATGATTACATGTTGCATTAAAAAATTATAAAAATTATTCATGCTAATTCTTGAACATGAATCATCAATTTGAATTGATCTACATTGTTTGGACATGTTCTTCCACACAATCCTTCATAAGGGGTTGTTTCATTATTTTCATTCAATATCATGATACCAAACTTGTGCAATATTAACTAATCTTATTGTCAACAATTCATCATTGAACTGGTCTCAACTATTGAACTAGTGAACTGCATTGAAAGTATTGAACTCTTGCATTCTGAACATTTGAACTTGAACCCCTAAATTGTTTCAACCATGAACATTTGAACCTTGAACCTAATTGAATTTTTTAAACCAATTTGGACCATTTGAACCAACTGAACCACCTTGAGCCATTTTGAACTATTTTCAAAGGGGTTCAAAGATTCTAAGCTTCTACTTATCAATATTAACACATGGATTTGGAGGGAACATGTTTGGTAAATTGAAACATGCTTAAGGAGACAGTGATTTCAAAATTTTAAATTGGTGGGACCAATACTGGGCCAACAGCTGGCTCTACTAGGGGACTACTTTTTATACAAAAGAAGAGAACTTCCAGCATCTCTAGTTAAAAATATAAGTTCCTAGAACCATTGGGAAATAGAATAAAAAAATAATGGAGAACAAAGAGATTCTTGAAAATGGGTGGAGGGGAGAAGGGAAACTAACAAGCCAAAAACACTGAGACTAAAGAACCACCAAAACTAAACTATGCACAACAAAACTTATTTACAAGTATGCATAGGCAAGAAGGTCTCACCATAGGAATTGGAGGTAAAGAATACTTACATGAATCCATCCACCAGCTAGGAAAAGTATGAGCCCCTTCTAAACAATGGTTGATGTTCAGATGTAATAGCCCATGACGTCTTCCATTTGATGATCTTTTCTATGTTTCAGATTAAACTCATGATATGTAGGGATTTGGAGAGAAAATATTCATTCTTGAAGAGCCATCTTTCATCATAAACTTTTGTATCCCCCAAATTCTTTTGCATAATATTCCCCAAGTAAGATTCTATCCACACCATTTTCACAAATTTTTCTACCAAGACTACATGTCTTCATATGATTTTTAACACTTGGGTTGGTCTTGGTAGAGAAGGAAATTTCATCAAGCATAGGATCGAATCTCATATAGGTATTTCCTTCATTCCTATCAAGAATCAAACTATCGTTGAACATACAACACATTCCATCTTCCCCTTTTCCCATTTTATCATCACATTCTTCAGCCCCATTTTCAGCAACATTAAATTCAAGGAAGTGAAATGGAGAATCTCCAATCAACACCATACTTTCAGCTTGGATTAAATCAATGCCTAGATTATGCATAGAGGAGTCTTCTTGTTTGATAGTTGATATAAATTTGCATATGGTTTCTTCTTCTTGAATAAGGGAAATGTTGTCCAACATTTCAGTTGAGCTATCCTCTTACTGAAAGTTTACTTCATAATTTCCTTCTTTGATCAGATTTTTATAAAGAGATGAATCCTTATCAAAACTTATATTTTCTTTATTTCTAATAGAAACTTCATTATGAGGAAAAATAAGAGTTTCATCTTCAAAACAAAATGTTTCTATCATAGGATCATTATAGCCTTTAGAGTATAAAGAAACACTTCCCTCAATATCTTCCATAAACATGAAGTTTTCATACTCTGACAAGTTGTTAAGCTTAAAGAACTCATTAATAGAATCCACTAAAGTGACATGATTTTCATTGTTCTCAAATCTAGAACTTTCTACATCAAAAT
The DNA here is from genome assembly GCA_027943335.1 of Chamaecyparis obtusa. NCBI lineage: Eukaryota > Viridiplantae > Streptophyta > Pinopsida > Cupressales > Cupressaceae > Chamaecyparis > Chamaecyparis obtusa. Next base: position 100,517 of record BSBK01012305.1, read on the forward strand.
AAATAATTTTTTTTGATAAACCTTTGTCATCGTTGCTAATAGATCCTTTAATGTTACCCTGGTTGTTATTGCTTGATGATGTTTGATCTTCTTGAGGTTGGATGATTTCTTTTTGGGCCTCTTGTTCACTTAAAACTTGGTAATTATAAGAAATGAAATGAGATGAAATGACTAGGGCTTCATCATCATCTACCTCTAACTCTTTTTCAACTGAAAAACTTTCTTTTCAAACCCTTGGAGATCTTTTAGCTTATGGAACCTTGTACAAATACTTCTCCACAAAAGTATGGATGCATGATCATCTTCTAGGTTGATGTTATTTTTTATAGCCCAAGAAATACTTTCTCTATACCAATCCCAAAACTCATGTAGCACATTATCATGTATTCAGAGAATCTCTGAAATCGTGGGATTTGGTCTTGCTTTTCTTACAACCTCTCTTGTCATCATGTTGATCCAATAGAGTCGCCAATCTTGCATACACAAAATACTTTGAAACTAAGAGAAAGTCTAATATTGATCTTTGTTTCCATGTCTTAAGTAGAGTCGTAAAAAATCTGTTAGTAAACAGATTTGTCTTCCAAAAAAAACCTTTCAAAATGACTCTTGAATGCCCAAACAAGAAGACACAATCTACAACTAACAATTGAGTCACCTGCAATTGAAATGTACAAGCTCTCTTTGAATTTTGGTATGAAGGTACTGTTCCCTCCATTTGATATGCAAAGAATAAAATCACTAGTATACCTTTAACTAGAAGGCACAGAAGGAAAGAAACCATCTATCCATAAACATGAGGTAGATGTGAATTGTTTTTTTAAAAAAGTGTAGACTAAGAACTCAAAGATTCTTAACTCCACATTTATCATCAACAAACTAGGGGAAGATTAAAGATTTATTTTAGATAAACGTGATGCATGAAACTCAAAGATTTCTTGGCACACATGAAGATAACTTTACTGGATGAGGATTTATCAAAAATAAATTCCTTGACACAAAGATCAATGATAATCAAAATGAATACACTCAAAACTCAATGATTCAAAACATATCACATATTTCTTCTAACGAAGATTAATAACCAAAATATTATTATTTACATCCACACATAAAACTATATCTGAAAATAACACCAACTATTCTTTCCCCTCTACCATTAGAAAATAAAGAGTCCTCTTCTTTCTGTAGCATAGAGACTTCTTGGAAAGAAATCGAACCCCCTCCTCAAATGTTTTTGACAATAAATAATATTTCCTAGCATTTTATCGATTGCTGTAACTAATTTTTGAAAAGATTATTAATTAATCTTTTCTTTTTCTTTTATCTTTCATATTCCTTTTGATGAATTCTTCCTTTCTTAATTTCTCTTTATTATAATGTTGGTTTCAAATAAATACAACTTTATAATAAAACATCAATGAGTAGAGATAATAAAATGCTAGATATAACTTTTTCTACCACAACTTATGGTTGTTTGATAGAGTCTTACTCAGTTGACTGTAACTTTTAGACCGGATAATATTTTTCCAATCGCTCCAATGAGAATCTAGAGAATTAGAGGTTTGAGAATATATCCAAAATTTAATACAATCCAAAGGTGGAGTTACAAGTTATTCCCCCCACAACATGACTATTTTTCTATCATCAACAATTTTGTGATTATATGTTGCATTAAGAAAATTAAAAAAGTTATTCATGCTAATTCTTGCTCATGAATCATCAATTTGAGTTGATCTACATTGTTTGGACATGTTCTTCCACACAAGCCTTCATATGGGGTTCTGTCATTACTTTTATTCAATATCATGATACCAAACTTGTGCAATATTAACTAAGTTTATTGTCAACAATTCATCATTGAACCAATCTCAACTATTGAACCAGTGAATTGCATTGAACTTCTTTAACTCTTGCATTCTAAACATTTGAACTTGAACCTCTAAATTGGTTCAACCATGGACATTTGAACATTGAACTTCATTGAATTTTTAAAACCAGTTTGAACCATTTGAACCACCTTGAGCCATTTTGAACTACGTTTAAAGGGGTTCGAAGATTCTAGGCTTCCACTTATCAATATTAACATATGGATTTGGAGGGAATATGTTTGTTAAAGTGAAACATTCTTAAGGAGATACTGATTTCAAAATTTTAAATTGGGGGGATCAATAGTGGGCCAACACTATCACAAAACAAAGTGAAGGTAGATTGCTCCCAACTCTCCAAACAATTGTTGTATCCATATCATCTCCTTGGCACTTTTAACAAGAGCAACATATTCAGCCTCAGTAGAGGAAAAAGAAACTATCGGTTGCTTACGAGAGGCCTAGCTAATCGCTGCCCAGGAAAAAGTAAATATATAACTGGTAGTGGATCACCTCTTGTCTAAATTATTGGCCATATCAGAGTCAACATAACCATAAAGCTTTGTATTTTTTCCTGTAAAACATAAAACATAATCAGAGGTACCTTTCAAGTACTGAAGAATCCATTGAACTTCTTGCCAATGAGTTTTTCTTGGATTACTCATAAATTTTCTCACAACTCCCATTGCTTGAGAAATATCTGGACCAGTGCAAAACATTACATACATAAGACTGCATATGGCATAGGAGTAAGGAATATTATCTATTTCTTCTTCTTCTTCTGGATTAGAGGAACACATCTTAGAAGACAACTAGAAATGATCAACCAAAGGAGTAGTAACCGACTTGGCATGAGACATATTAAACCTATCCAAAACTTTCAAAATATATTTCTCTTGAGATAATTTGATTTTCTGTTTATGTCTATTTCATATTATATCCATCCAAAGAATCCTCTTTTTTGCCCCTATATCTTTCGTGGAAAAGCAAAGAGTCAAATGCCTCTTTAATTCACTAACAATTCTCACACTTGTTTCTGTAACAAGCATATCATCAACATAAAGCAATAGTATGAAAAACTCACCATTGGGAAGCCGCTTGTAGTATACACATGGATCTGATTCACAATGAATGAAGTGTTGTTGAGTCATAAAACTATCAAACTTTAAATTCCATTTTTACAAGGCTTCCTTAAGCCCATATAAACTACGCTTTAACTAGCAGCATAAGTGTTCATCACCCTATTTAATAAAGCCCTTAGGTTGTTGCATATATAGTTCCTCTTCAATATCTCCATGAAGGACCATTTTTTTAACATCAAGTTGTTCAAGCTCGGGGTCCAAAATAGATGCCATGCCCAAGACCAAATGAATTGTTTTCATTTTCACAACTGGAGAAAAAATTTCATTAAAATTGATGCCCTTTTGCTGAGAAAAACCTTTACCACCAATTTGGCCCTATATCTTTTATGTCCTTCATCTTATTCTTTCAGCCTGTAGACCCATTTATTTTTTTAAAAAAATTGATTTGGTGGAGTAGGGACTAAATTCCAAGTGTCATTTGCACACAAGGACTCTAGTTCATCCTTCATAGCATCCATCCAATGCACCAAATTCACATCATTATAGGCTTGTCTAAATGTTTGAGGCTTTGCCTGATCAGAATATAAAGAAAAAAAAATCTCATAATCATCAAATTTTTGTGGGTGTTTTCTTTCTCTGGTAAACCTCTTCACTAGAATACACTTATTATTGTCTCTACTGTGAACAATACCGAAACCCTTTGCATTTCCAATAGTAAAGTCCTATTGAATGTCATGTATATTACTAACATCCTTTTTGTGTCCAACTTCTAGAGTATTTTCATGTACGCATGGCTGAAAAACATGGGCAACAATGGGCTCAAGGGAAGTGCGGAATAGAGATTGGGAGGGTAGCAACAGAGTATGCTCCATGCACAATAATGCAAGGTCCACGCGTGGTAGAGAAAGGTTTGCGCATGATAAAGGAAGGAGAAGTCATGGCATTTGGAATAGAGCCTCTTTCTCTATCACTCCACTAACACATGAAGGGAAAGGTTGCATGGACAATGAAGCTGCATGTGGAGTGACAAGGGATTGGTAGTGGTGATTTGGGGGTGTGTGGGAAGTGAGCAAGGAACAAATTGGGTGGTTGAGATTTGTCCAATAGTACTAGAGGGTATAATAGTAGATGGGTAAAATGTAACTTGTGGAAGTCTTAGCACCTTAGCACCATTATCAAATAGATCAAATGCAATAGAATTATCATAAGTGGTGCTCAGATTTTACAAAAATGAGAAAGACTTTTCAAGGAAAACAATATCCTGGCTGCGAATAACCTTTTTAGCAATCCAATCCCACAAACAAAAACCAAATTGCTCCTCACCATACCCCAGAAATATACACCTCTTGGATTTTAAATCCAATTTTGTTCACTCCTCTTTAGGAACATGCACATAAGCATCATAGCCAAAAACATGCAAATGATTAAATGAAATTCATTTCCCAAGCCATCTTTCTTCAGGAATGTCAAAATCAAGACAAGATGAAGGAGCACGATTGATCAAATAAACAACAGTATTACATGCCTCTGCCCAAAATTATTTCCCCAAACTGACATTGGATAGCATGCATCAAGATCTTTCTAAAATAGTCTGATTCAACCTCTCAGCTGCACCATTTTCTTGAGGTGTAAAGGGGACTATTTTAATATGACGAATACCATGATCTGCACAAAAATTATTAAATTCCAAGGAGAAAAACTAACCACCATTTTTTGTTAGTAGACATTTAATTTTCTTCCCAATCTGATTTTCAGCCATAGCCTTGAAACTTTTAAATTTAGAAAACACCTCTGATTTCTTATTCAACATATAAGTCCAAACTTTATGAGTGCAATCATCAAGGAATGTAATAAATTAATTTGCACCACCAATAGAAGTTACCTCTGTAGGAATGAAAATATCAGAATGCACAAGCTCTAATGGAGAAGATTTCTTCTCATGACCCATGCTCTTAAAGTTGGTTTGATTTTTTTTTCCATAAAGGTAGTGCACACATAACTCCAAATCAACTGATTTAAGACTTGGAAGTTGATCTTGCTGAAGCATAACTTCAAGACCCTTCTTACTCATGTGGCTAAGTCACTTGTGCCAAATTTCATCATTGCTGTCTGTAACACCCATAATAGCTCCCACTTCACCATTGCACTCTAAAACATATAAAATTCCTAATTTTTGTCCTTTTACCAAAATTAGTAGACCTTTGGTTAGTTTCCATGAATCTAAAGAAAAATGAACATTACAACCTTGAGCATAAAGCTGACTCACATAAATCAAATTTCTTTTAAGAGAAGGAACATGACGTTCATCTTTCAAAAGCCATTTAGATACACTTTTATTCAAGGGAAATACACTTTTATCCAGATAATCCACCAATATACCAATACACAATAGCTGCATACATATTACACTATGTGTCAAGCATAAAAAACATATCATAAAGAGGGAAGGTGAAACCTTTTTGGAATCCCATAGTCATCCGTTACAAGTCAGGCTGATGATTGGGCTTCATAGCGGGTCAGAACCATTACAATTAACTCATTCAGGAAATGAGATGCTCTTTTTTTAATGCACCTTAAAGGTCTAACATCGAGAACTTTGAAATTGCATATAAGAGTGTTAATTATTTATCCTTGATGTTTGAAATTGTAACAAAGCACACTTGGTGGTTAGGAAAGAAATCTTTTGACATGGCTATTAATTATATGGCACATATATTTCTAAGTGAATAGTGGATGTTATAAAGGTATTAAAATCTTAGTTACTCTTGTGTTGAGTTAAAAGTTAATAAGGTATGCCTTGCGTTAAGCTTTCACTTAGTTAAGACCAAGCCACGTGTTAAACTATATGGAGGACTTGAAAGTTTCACAATTATGTTTAAGGTTTTTTGTTAAAGTAAATGAAATTATAGATCATTTGGCTCATTTTATTATTTGTGAACCTTACACTAAAATAGTGGCCGCCATGTCTAAATTTTGGAAACTCTTAGCACATATTCTTCATGAGCTCTTCATTTGGGTTTTTGATATTATGATCATCATCTTCAATAGGTCATTTGGTGGTCTTTTCATTTGTCATTGTTGTAGTTATATGAAGTAAATTTGATGAATCAGTTTGTGTGCATCTATTTTCCATGATTTCTCTTCAGTGGCTCTCTATTAAATAAAATAGTTACAAAATTAAAGTCTTTATGGTTTTCAAGCTCTAGATAGGTAATGAGAAGCAAATTAAGAAGGATTTTTGTTTAGCACTAAACAAAAAGATTATTTTGGAAACAAAATGTTGGAATTACTTCTATCATTTTTCAGTTTTTTTTTAAAAACACATGGCTGATAGTGACAGTTTTTGGTTTGTTTAACACAAAACAGTTTACCCTAACAAAGGTTTTTGTATTGTTTTGACATTTACATTATGTTGCAACTAATAATGAACTTTGAAATATATATCATAAACCCCTATATAAGGGAAGGTGCCCATGCAAAGGAGGTAATTGAATGAATGCATGTCTTCTCTTGTATTAGGACTATATTTTGTATTGATTCATTACAAAAATCTTATGATTATTTGTGATTGCATAAATACAAAAGTGCACAATTGTATTTGTGCAACCATATGAAATCTGAATCATTTGGTGTAAAAGGAGAAGAGGGGTTGGTGCTCCTTGTAGTTGGAGCTGTAGAATATTGTAAGAGTTGGTGCTCATTATGAATCAATAAAAGATGGATGATTGGAGTGGTTTTTCATCCTATGACAAAACTAGTTGATTTTGAGGGTTTTCCACTTGGCACAAATCAATGTGTTATGGTATTCTTTCTCGGTCTCATTTAGATGTTCAGATACTTTTTGTTTCAAGTTAAAGTTTTTTACTTTGTGATATTTTTATAAGTTGATCAGTGTTCATGTTCAATCTGAATAATTCATTTTTGTTAATTGAGAAATTTATAGTGAATAATCTATTTTTAAATCAAACCTTTATGATTTGCAAAAAATTCAAAATAATTTCAAAACTTTGATTCACCCCCCTGTAAGAGTGTTTCCACTTCCAACAAGTGGTATCAGAGCATAGGGTCCCTCCATTAGGTCAGTCCTAGGGATTGTTCCTGGTCCTTATAAGTGTATATGGCTCAAGGTGAAGGTGTTTCAATCACTAGAGATCCTTTGTTTGATGAGTTGGATTATGTGTTTTAGAAAGTTACGATGGAAGATTTTATTAATTCTCTTGACGTTAGAATGTGGGAAGTAGTGACCACTAAGTATACAGTTCCTTCTTCCATACCTACTAATCTCAATGAAAAAACCAAGTATGAAGTTGAAAACAGGGCCAAGTTTACAATCTTATGTGGTCTAACAAAATAAGTCTTTGTAAAAGTCATGTACTGTCAATCGGTGAATCAAGTCTAGGTAAAACTTGAAAGTATTTACCAAGGTGATGCAAAAGTTAAAGAGTACAAGATTATAACACTAAAAACTCAATTTGATGCTCTTAAAATGAATGAAGATGAAAATGTATCAAACTATTTTTTGTGGATAGATGAAGTGGTCAATGCTAGAAGAGGTCCAGGAGAAAAATTTGAAAAATGTGATGTTGTGTCAAAAGTTGTAAGAACTATTTTATTAAGTTTGATACTAAGCTTTATACTTTGGAAGAAAATAAAACTTTTTCAGCGATAAGCCTACATCAGTTGCAAGGGGTCCTTTTTTTTTTATTAGCAAAGGCCAAAGCCATAGTTTTTGTATTAAGCAGAAAATAAAATATACAGTAATTATCTGCATCTAACACCATAAAATTGTTCAGTCATAAAGTATGGATAAATATGAAGCATTAGTGCTCTCTCCATGAAAACTAGTATCAAACAAATGAAAAAAACTACAAACTACTTATCCCACCAAGTATTAAACGGATTCAAAAAATACAAAAATTGTGAGGAACTTGGGATTGGAAACCCCAAACCTAATTAGAAGGGGATGAAGAATCATTTTCAGAAGTGTGAGAGTGCTCATCATCCACCTCCCCTACATCCTGAACCTCTTCATCTTCATCGTTGTCCTCATCATCATCATCCTCATCCTCCTTTGTATCCTCTTGGTGCTCATCAACTTACTCTAATTTTTCTTCATCTTACACAGTATCCTCTACTTCATCAACCTCCTCTGAACCCTGTATCTATGCCTTGTTAGAAGAAAATTTGACTTGAACAAGACCACCCTGTGATGCACACTACATTGATGGAGTTGGGCAAGCAAATTGCTCGATTTGATAAGCTGGTTCAGGTGATATGGCCCTTTTGAAAGAAGTGTCTATCCTTTCACCTTGTCGGGTTTTGACTAAGATACCAGTTATTCAAAATGGATCTGACATGAAATCCACTTGCTGCCATATTAGCCAATTCATTGGCTTTACCGTTACCTTCATGAAAGATATGGTTAGCTGTTATTGATTCAAATTTGGAGATAATATTCAAAATCACCTCTAAAAAAGATTGAAGTTTCCAGTTTGTAATGGCTCCTGATCTGATTGCATTTATGATTATCATAGAATCCCCTTCAATTTCCACTTTATTAAATCCTAAATCCCTGACAAGGATTAGACCATGATAAAGGGCTTTAATCTCTGTAGCATTGTTAGTATCTGGTTCTAGAGGAATAGCTAATTGAGCAATAATTTGACCTTGTGAAGAATGAATGATGCACCCAACACCCAAATGCCCAGGATTACCTCTTGATGCGCCATCAAAATTTAATTTCACCCATCCCGAGGATGGAGATTTCCAAACACAAGATTGTCTTAGAAGTCCACTATTCTTGCAACCTCTTCCTAAAGAGCTAGGAGCTTTCAACCCATGCCAGCTTTTCAAGGGGTCCTTACAACCTATGCGATGAGAACTGGAAGCAATTCTTCCTCTTCAAAAGAAACAACTTTCAAAGAAGGAAAATAATAAGATAGTGATTACTAGATTCTTGGAATATTTATTGTACTTGTATTGTCACAAAAAAAATAGTTGCTAGGTCAATCATATTTTCTTTGATTACTTCAAGACTTTTCTTCATCCATGTAATTTTTGTATAATTTATAGCATTTGCTACATATTCTTCTTCTGTCATGGATTGTGAAATACAATTTTTCTTGTTGCTTGTCCAAGATACATGAATTTTACCTATAAAGAATGCACTGCCACTTGTGCTATTTCTATCATCATATTTCCTGCCCAATCTGTATCAGTAAACAAAGTGAAAGAGTAATAACCATCATGAGCATACCACATATCATAGTCAAATATCCATTTCCAATACATGAATATGTTTTTGATTGCAACCATATGAGATTCCTTGGGATTTTCTTAAAATATCACCACTATTCCAACTGCTTGAGCAATGTCTAGTCTTCTATGAATAGAATAATGCAAATTACCAATCATAGACCTGTACAAAGTAGCATCCATTGCATCAAATTTATCATCCTTCACTACAACATTTGGGGTCAAATTTTGATGCCAATTGCGATGACACTACCATTTGTGTTTGGTTTTTGTGTGTTTTTTTTGCAAGTGCCTGCCATGTGTTGGCATATGATGTTTTAGAGTACTGGGAATCACTTAAGGATTGTCATTTATGGAAACAATTATGTTAGAGTGATCGCATGTTGTGGAGATTGCCACCGAAGTCTCAGTCATGAAAATGACTAAGTACAAAATTTGGATGGCATGGTACAATGGCACAATTTTGGTCAGCAATGAAGATATATAAGGTATTATGCCTTGCAAAGTTAATTGGGGGTATTTTTGGATATTCACATGCTTCAGTTAAGATCGTATAAGTTTTGGTTACCAAATTTGTGAGGTACACTATTCGAAAGATATGCGAAGGCAGTAAAATAGTGTAACAGGGTATATGATCAGTTGTGAAGATTAACGAATGAAAAGTAAATATGGTAACATGCTAAGATAGGTGAATAAAGTATATTGCCAAATTTTTGGTATTGTAAGAGCGTCAACTCCATAGATAACATTTGCATGAGTTATTATTATGTTTTGCATGATAATTGTGAAGCCAACTGGAAGGATGATTTTGTATAAGTATGGAGTGTTTTTGTAAAAGCGAAGTATGGTATGGTAATGATGATAGAGTAATCTTGTGAATAGAAGAGTAGAGATTAGATGCGAGATTAGTAAGAGGCTGAGCTAAAATTGGAACTATCTAAGAAAGATAAGTGCTTGTATTGTTCCCCTTTTGAGAACTATTTGGAGACAAGTATTGGTTGTAAGAGCAGTGTGCTCACCACCTTTAACTAGGTGTTTTGTATACCCCTAAAAGGGTTTTGTATTCCTCTAATAAGGAAATGTACTATGTAATAATTAGCTCCTAATAGGGCTAGATCTCCTAATAGGGATATTATATTTTAGTGCATATTTGTGGGTACCATCCTCACCGGGGTTTTCCCTTTGGACAGGGTTTCCTCGAGAAAAAATTATGGTGTAATGAATGTGTTATGCTTATACACTCTTTTCATTTCTGCATTACTTTGGATTGTTTATAATTGTTTAAAGTTGAAAAGATCAAAGTTCTGTAATACCGATTCACCCACCCTCTTAGTATTACCTAATCCTAACAATTGGTATCAGAGCTATTGGCCCTTGAAGAAAAAGTCTAACAGCTTAAGGGAGATCATAATGGATTTGAAATTTTTGCAAGAGAACTTTGAAGCTGCACTTGAAGATTTGGATAAGATGAAAGTTGAGAATGGAAAATTAAAATTTAAGTTAAGAAGAGCAGAAGGTTTCATGAGGAAACTTAAAGAATAGCTTGAGATTGTAAAAAATTAGAGACAAGACCTTATGGAGAAAATCAAAGAAGGTTCAGACAATGATACATTAGAAAAATTAAAGAAGTTGGAGCAAGAAAAAGAAAAGAACAAATCAATCTTTTGATAATCAAGGAGATTCAACATGAAAATGATGAAAGAAACAAAGTTGAAGAGTCACCAAAAGAAGCTAACTTACAGATAGGACAAATGAAGACCGAACTTGACCATTACAAGGATAAATATCAAGAACTAGATGAATACAACATTAAAGGTGAACTTACTCAAGCCAAATTACTCATTGAAAAATTACACACAAGCAATGACAAGAGTGATGAACAAAGAGAAAGACAAAAATCTCAAGGAGATATGAGTGGATTCAATGAAGTTGAAAGTTCAAAAACTCAAGAAGAACCTAAAGAAGCCAACTAAGGAAAGGCCTAAAAATGAAGAACCTAGAGAATAGTTCAGACCCTTTAGAGGTAGATGTTTCAGATGCAACAAAGTTAAACACATGAAAAGAGATTGTAAAAGTAAAGGTAACTCTAAGCCCTTTACCAACTACTATTTTAATTTCTATGAGTATGGACACAAGAAGGTAGATTATAGAAAACCTGATCAGTCCAGGTATAAGCAAGACTATGTCAGAGAAGAATCTACAACCAAGGTTACATGTTAGAAATGCAATAACTTTGGGCACACGGCAAGGTACTATAATCTAAAAACTAATCAAGAAAGAAGAAGACCACCTATTTGTTACAAATGTAACAATCCAGGTCACATTGTGAAGTTTTATAGATACAATGGAGATGATAATAGAAGAGGACCAAGGAGATCTAGTGAACCAAAAGGACCACCACCTATGGTTATAAGGAAGAACATTGGTGATAGTGGTAAAAGCCTAAATGATTACATGAATGAATACAACAAATCAGAGGATGAAAAGATAAAGTAAAATTTCTAAATAAGGCAGTGGTTTAGGGAGAGACAATTGATGATGCCATGTCTTCACATGATGATTTTTTTGAGGTATCAACCTAGAAGGCCTCATGGCCTTATGGGGAGCATTGGATGGAGATAACATAAATTACCCAGCCCCTGTATAAGTGGAGTAAGCTTATGCAAGCTTAGGTGTGATGTGTACAAATGTTGTGGAGTATACAGATGAGATCACAGTACTTGAAGATTCATATTCTATGTTCATGAGTTTTGCATTGACTGGATGACATGCGAAGTTGAGCTACCTATATTTAATGCACACACTCAACTTGTGATAGATAAAAGACTTGAGGGATCTCATTCCTACACCATTTGTTGATCAACAACTAAGGAGATTTGAAGTGTGAAATCAGAACAATGATCTAGTAGAGAGATTTTGTGTTCGCGTGAAGCCAAACAATGGATTAGAGCACGTTTAAGGTATTTAGACCTAATCTCTTTGGAAAGTCATGGATGCACCAGTATTTTATGATGTTGTAGACAAACCTAGATACAAATTCAAAAGGCGTCCATTCAAATCCTATGAGGATGATCCGAAAGGGGCATTTTCTCAAACTCCCATAGGCGTGTTACACATAGAGGATATTAAGGCATACATATACTGCAAGTATGAGATTATTGGGGAGGTTAACATCTTCTATGAGTTGAACAATATGTTAGAAGTAAATGGGTCTTTGGCAAAAGAATTTAAACATCTAAAAGATCTATCAATACTCAAGTTTGACTTACTGAATTCACATAAGTTGAATGGTTCAAAATCATTTTGAGTAGAGTTCAAGATCAGTTCTTATGGATAGGTGATCAACCTATTAAGATATGTTCTCAGTTGATCCATGATATCACATGCCTTGACAATGAAGGAGCCCTACCTGCTAGTGAGAAGAACCTAAGAAAAGAAGTTGAAACCCTAACACACTCCAAATGGGATAAGAGGGAAATGATAGTAAATGCTGTTTATTTACAAGATGTCAGATTGGTAGCAATGATAATAAGCTACAAGTTGTTTTATATTTCTAGACTTAATTCTATATCAGCTGGAGTTATAATGATGACATACAAAATGGTAAAAGAGAACAAGAAGTACAACCTTTGTGAAATTCTAGCCCACCAATTCATTGTGAATGTAAAATTTATAAAGAAGGATAAATCTAAGGCATTTAGGTTTGGCTCATTGCTAGTTCACATTTACATTCATATCATTCACAACTTTCCTGGCATGCACCCTAAAGCTTGGAAAGATAATGAACCCACTAGTTTGCAGATCTCTAAATACTATAGAAGATAGAAAAAGGACTAGGTTGATGGAGAATTGTTTGGCATGATTAAGATCATGCAAAGGTAGATGAAATAAAGTTATAGTATTCCATAAAACTTAGTAGAGAAATATGAGGACACTATTTCATGGTTGAAACTGATTGTGTTTGCTTTGAGGTAGTTGAACCTAGAACCAAATGGTGTTATTCTATGGGATATGAGGTAAGTGCTGAAGTACTGACCATGCAAGTAGAGCATGTATTGGTAGCAGAAAAGGACCCTACTTAAGAAAGATGGGGTACATACAGGGAGAAATATGAGAAAGTCAGAGAAGAACAAGAGAAAGTAACAAGAAAAAGGAAAGTCAACAAGATTGTGGAAGACATCACTGTAATGGTGGGTATTACAAAAGCGCAGTTAATAGATATCAAAAATAAGATGGAGGTATCTTTTAGTATGGCCACTAATGCACCCACTCCATTGGTGGCAGAAAAGGTAGTTACTACTGATGACATTATTGATTTGTCACTCTCTCAAGAGGAAGAAACACAAGAAGTTGTGACTGCAGCTATTCCTAGAAGATCATCAAGGATAGTTAAGCAGGTTAGTCCAAGAGAAAAAGAGACAGAGGTAAAGAGGAAGAAGAAGGAAGAGAAGGTAATGGAGAAAGAGGAAGAGAAAATAATTCAAAAGGTTCCACAATCATTGTGGAAACCAGCTATGAAATCACTATAGAAAAGGGTTATCAAAGATGGAAATATGATATCAATAAATAGATACTATGAAAGATATAGCCCATAGGACCAAGCAATCATTGAGGACACTATCATTGAGCACTTGCTAGTTTTTAAGAAGAATTTTTTGGAAGTTGAAGAAAGTGTCCCCAAATACTTATACAACAAACTGGAAATCAGAAAACAGTTAGCAAATTCAAAAGATGAGAAAATAAGAAATAAGACAATTGATGATATGTTGCTAGTTGTGTCAATTAAAGAAAGGGAAAGAATCATAAAAGTACTGATACCCCTACTAAGGACAAAGACCAAACTAGTCAAGATTATGGATAGAAAATATGATGAGGTGATTGAGGACACCCAAAAGTAATTAGACCAAGTTCTAATGTATGACATGCCTAAAAAGGTTTCACCTCCTAAGGCTTCTAAGCCTATATCCTTGGGTTTAGGAGAGAGTTCAAAGGAAATAGATGAAAGTGCTCAAGTTAGCATGCAACCAGACCTCTTTGTCACTAGTGTGCCTATTAGCCTTGACACTTTGCAAGATGTAGATGATCCATTTATGGATAATGTGGATAGTGCGATGAAGGTTGAAGACTAGGAGCAGATAAAGGAGGGAAAATTAGAAGGGAAAGATGAAGAATAATCACAAGAGAAGGATTTACAACACGAAGAAAAGCAAGAAAGACATCCAAAATCAGAAAAGGTTTTTGAAGTCAAACTGAATTCATCTCTATTTTTGGCAAGTGCAACCAAACCAATCAGTTCTAATGTGGACAGTATGGATGAAGATGAGCTGATGAGACTTTCATTTATGGCTTTTGCTAAAGGTAAGGAGAGATCAGTTTAGAAAGGAGAAAAAAGAGATAAGATAATGGTTAGGACTGTAGAAATAGTGAACAAGCTACTCCCCTCACCAGTTATCCTAAAAGACAAGGATGAGGTTGAGAATCTTGGTACAGTATTGGATAGCTTTGATAGTCATTTTGACTCATTGCTAAAAACAACAGATGAGAAGGCTGAAAATAACTTCTTGGAGAAGAAGTTGAGTGAAGTTCATAAGTCCATTTCAAGGGACTTAGGCATTCTTAAGGATACCACTCTTAAAGCCAAGAGTTGTGTAGTACAAGGCGGGAAAATCTACAGTTGTTGCATAAATCCCTCCAGACATTTGAAGAATGTTGAGGAGGCCATAGCCAAAGATAGGGCTAGCCTTGACTGTATAATGGACAATTGTGAATCATCCTCACAAACTATGGGGGAGGTAGATAAGGAGACATCTAAGCTATTGGACAAGATAGGAGTACTGAAAATGGAGAAAGGGAGAGTTGCAGAAAAGTTTGGCTCATTGAGAAGCCTATTGACTCCCAAGCTCTCAATGTTGGAAACTCATCTCTCAGAGATGATAAAGGTTGAAGGCTTAATGTTAGTATCTACTCTTACTAAGCTTAAGGCAGTAGAGATAGCATCATATGAACTAAATGGATTAATCCATGTGAGTGAACTACTGATAAGTTCATGGATCGAGGAAGTTGAGACCTTGGAAATCTCCTTCCAAGATGTCTTAAATCTGGTAAGTAAGCACTAGACCACTTGTGCTTAAGCTCCACAATTTGAGAATAACTTTTCCATTGATGTCAAAGGGAGAGGAAGAAAAAGGAAAAATGAGGAAGAGAAGGAAATATGTAGAGTTGTATGTAGAAAAGAAAATAAAATAAAGAAGAAAAAGTAATAGAAAAGAAACAAAATCTTAGAAAAGAAAAATAAAGTTTTATTGTAACACTTAGTAATTTTTATAAGTGTTGCCATCAATGCCAAAGGGAGAGATTGTTTACATAAGATGTTTTGGAGTACTAGGAATCACTTAAGGGTTGTCATTTATGGAAACACTTATGTTAGAGTAATCACATGTTGTGGAGATTTCCACCAAAGTCTCAGTCATGAAAATGACTAAGTACAAAATCAGGATGACAGGGTACAGTGGCATAGTTTTGGTCATTGATGAAGATATATAAGGTATTATGGCTTGCAAAGTTAACTGGAGGTATTTTTGGATAGTCACATGCTTTAGTTAAGATCACATAAGTTTTTGTTTCCAGATTTGTGAGATACAGTGTTCAGAAGATATGCGAAGGTAGTAAAACAGTGTAACAGGGTATATGATCAGTTGCAAAGATTAAGGAAGGAAAAGTGAATATGGTAACATGCTAAGACAAGTGAATAAATTATATTTATGACTCTTTGGTATTGTAAGAGGGATGAGTCCATAGATAACATTTGCATGAGTTATTATTATGTTTTGCATGATAATTGTGAAGCCAACTAGAAGGCTGATTTTGTATAAGTATGGAGTGTTTTTGTCAAAGTGAAGTATGGTATGGTAATGATGACATAGTAAGTTTTTGAATAGAAGAGAAAAGATCAATAAGAGGCCAAGCTACAATTGGAACTATCTAAGAAAGATAAGTGCTTGTATTGTTCCCCTTTTGAGAACTATTTTGAGACAAGTATTGGTTGTAAGAAGAGTGTGCTCAACACCTTTAACTAGGTGTTTTGTATACCCCTAATAGGGTTTTTTATTCCTCTAATAAGGAAATGTACTATGTAACAATCAACTCCTAATAGGGCTAGATCTTCTAACAAGGATATTATATTTTAGTGCATATTTGTGGGTACCATCCCCACTGGGGTTTTCCCTTTGGCCAGGGTTTCCTCAAGAATAAATCATGGTGTAATGAATGTGTTATGCTTGTATGCTCTTTTCATTTCTACATTACTTTGGATTGTTTATAATTGTTTAAAGTTGAAAAGATCAAAGTTCTATAATTCTAATTCACCCCCCTCTTACTATTACCTAATCCTAACATGACAGTGTCATAACAATGATGATGATGTCATAATATAGACAGTCACATGGTTCTAAACAAAAAAAAAGAAAAAGAAAGTGTCATTTGTAACTTTTATGTTCGAAGAGCTACAGCCGCAAAGAGGGCACTGGACTTTGGCATGCACGATGACTAGGCACCATGCGGGAAGACTAGGACACTAGTCTTTTGTGTGCACAAAGAGGGCATTGGTCTTTTGCATGTAGGAAGAGGCCAACACCATGCACGAAGAGGGGGAACTTGACTTTTGCATGCGTGAATTGGGCATTCAAGTTTTGAGGTAATCATTCAAGTTTCTCTCCTCGTCTTGTTTGCATTCTTTGATGTTTATGTGTATTTGCTATAGATTCAAATGGCATCCATTTATTACTTGTTTTCTCACTGCTTAGGGCCCGTGAGTTTTGATATGGGCATACATGAGTAAATTTTGTCACTATTTTTCTTCTCCATGTATAGGTCGTGAGTTATAGACTAGGGCATCATGTTGGATGTGTTTACTCACATGTACATATTAGATTTAGGAGTACATGTACAAAAATCAAAAGCACAAGGTTGACCCACAAAAAGAGAACAAGTATACTTATCATAAATAAGGATTTAACTAATGAAAATCTAAATTTAATTTATGATTACTAATATAAATTCAAAAACACAATCCATAAAAAATATCTTTAAGGCCAAGTGCACAAAGATTAAAGGCACAAATACAAGATTAATCCACAAAAATAAAGCAAGTGCATTTGAAATAAGACTTTAACTAATGAAAATTTGATTACTGATTACTAATATAATTCACAATATATAATCCATAACAAAATATCTTAGAAAAGTACTACCATAACAATTTCTAAAAAAAAAATTTAAAAAAAGAAGAGCTATATCCCTTTCCAAAAAAGACGTATTCTTAAAACATGAATTTGGCAAACCTTAAACAACATTTAGTTGACTATTTAACAAGCTCAATAACACCAAGAAGCACACCAGATGGAGGCTCTGCAAGATAGAAAAACCCATTTTATGTGATGAAATATTACTTAACATTCTGGTAGAACACTGTAAATTAAATGTAATGTATACAAAGTGAGAAGTAATACCATTGCAAGGGAATTACTCTTGTTCTTGAAATTTTTAATGGTTGAAATAGAATCCCGAAGAGAGTGTCATGCCTGACCCTATTTCATTCTATTTTTAGTGGAAGTACTTTTGATGTTATATTTGTTTTAAGTTAAGACTGGAAAACATAAACTCTGTTAGTTAGTATGTTGTTAATTCAGTACCTTATATTTTAAGTACTATACGTGTGTGTGTGTTAATTATCAGTCATAAGGACCTAATGTTATAATCTGTTTTCATTGTGGACTCATTTCAAGTGTTTGGATTCTCAGATCAAAATGGTTTACTGTTGAATCATTGTGCTTATTATGTAATTCTGTTGTAAGTATCATTGGTAGAAATTCTGTTATTGCTTAATGATGTTATGAACGTTCATTTTGTTTCGTGTATATTGGTATTATTTGGACTCTGAATGTAGAACTTGTTCTCCTTATAATTGGTAATGTACCAGTTTGTAATATGTTAGTATTTCAGTTAGTAATTGATTCTCGTTATGTTTATGAGTAAACATATATATATTTACCGTGTTAGAATGGACTATATATATATGTTACTTGGACATCTTCTTATTTGAATAATTGATGATCATGTTTATATATATATATATATATATATAAATATGATTTATATATATATATATATAAATATATGCACCTAAGTGTGAATGATAATTTGCACTTAGGCACATAAAAATATATACTATGATCTTCCCTTATTCATAAACGGAGATGCATTAGAGGTGGTGGCGGTATTTGAAGTTAGCATTGTCGGCTGTGGTTGTTGGAAGCGCCGAGCTTTGGGTTTAGTGAAGGTTTTTGGCGGCTATGTTAATGGACACTTGTTTGTTGGTATTGATTTCGCATGTGTTAGTCAGTTGGTTTGGAGTCCGAGTTGGTACTTCACTTGGGCTTTCAGCTGGCCAAGTGTGGGAAATCCGTTCGACTGGCAAGGTGGAGTTAATGAAGTTTATCTTGGTTAGAGTTTTGTTCGCCATTGTTGCTGTGGTTTCGGAGGGTTTCTTGCTCTCTGTCATTTGTAATGGCTATTAGCGTGGCATCTTGTTCGGCCGGCCTGAGTGACTTTAGGGTCATGGACTGTTGTGGGTTACAAATATCATTTCCTTATCTCTGCGACAGCATTGCATCTTTTGGTTGTATGTTTGTGCTTGCAATCTTCAGCTGGTTTGGGGGTTTTGGTGAAGAACAGAGTGTGGATTCTTGTCTTGGTGCTCGATTAAACAGGTCAGGGCCAGCATTCTAACCCTCTCTTTTATCCATGCACATGTATTACTGTTGTTTCAACTAAAAATGTGTTTCAAAAGATTTCGGGTTTTGGGTTTTGTATATTGTGTCTATTCTATTATAAGAATAGTATATGTTTCTATGGCACTGTATTAATAAACTCCATACGTTGCAAGAATAGAAAATGAAAGATATAAGGTGGAAACAAACACTCTTTTGGTTTCGAAACAACTGTTTACAGTTCCTTGCTTAAAAACTGTTAGTATTCAATGATATTAACACTAGGTGACTATTCTTTTATTATGGATGTTTGTGTAGTGGTCGAGTTCGGCTGTGTTATTGTCTTTTATTGTATCAACATTATGAAGGGAATTATGTGAAGTCAATTTCGATGAACTTTCTGGTTTGAGTCAACACTCTGCTTTAGAAAATGCTAGAAATGGTGACCTAGCTCAATTTTCGATTATGGGTACTCAGATTTTTAAATGTTTTATCATTTCTTTTGATACTCTGTTTGGTGTTTACGAATGCTGTGTATGCGGACTGTTCTATTGGGATACTTACAGTCATATATATTTGTGAGGGTGTTCGAGTTGAATTTGTTGTTAAGTTTTCAGTCATTGTTCAAGTTCATTTTGAAGTATCGGGTAGAGATATCTGTGAAGGGTTTATATGAAGTCAACATTTTATGACTATGTACGAGCAAGGGTTTTGAATTGGGAGTTGTAAAGAAAATGGGGGTTTGTATGAAATTTCATGACTTTTCATTTGAGGATTATTATTTATGGTGTAACCTGTTACATTTCGGTTTCTGTCAAAATGGAAATGATTTTCTAGATTATTGAAAATGAAAAATAGATTCGTATCCTTTTATTAACTGATAGCTTGTGAACACGAACTTGTGATAGGGAAAAAGGAAATAGTGTTTCAGTCTTAACTTGGTTATTGGGAAATTGGGTTTGTTTACTGCTGTTCATCTGTACAAATGGAAACTATAGAATCTAGTCACTTTCGAACAAGTAATATCAAGTTTGTTTATATGAAAATCAGTTTAGAGTTGAGACTGTAATTGGAATATACGCGGTTAGAGTTATAACAGTTATAGTTTTATGAACATTGGAAATTAATTATAGAGTTCGCTATTTGTTTGAGATTATTCATACACTTTTTTTAGAATGTCACTGTTACATCGTAATGAGATTGTTCTAGTGTGGTTATAATATGGTTCGAATGTTTGAGATTGTGTCATTTCTTTTGTTCAAACAAACAGTAGTTTTTGAACCATAACTCTGTTATACTGTTGTCTCTGCAAAAGCTCGAATGATAAATTTAATTCAAATGAATTCTATCGTATATATGTATGTGGGCAGTGTATTTATTTATTTTGCGAGTTAATATTGAACGTTTGTAGATTAATGATGCTGTGAGCACAGAACATTTGTTTATGATCTATTGGTATTAGATTCGTGAATTTATTCAAATGCATGTCTATTGGTTTGTATCTTGTGTAGCAAAATTATGGATACACTAATGATACTGTTACTGAAATCTTTCTTTAATTCTGCTATTGTGTTAGTAGGATATATGAGAAATATGAAATGGAATTTGTGGATATAATTTTATATCTGTGATCTGTTCCATGCCTGAGAAGTTGAATCAAGTGGATTAATGGATTGATTCTGTTTGCTTGAAAAGATTTTGGCAATTTTGTTTTAAACATGTGTTTGTGAAGAATTTCAGAAGATGAACACATATGGAGATG
This sequence comes from Chamaecyparis obtusa, assembly GCA_027943335.1. Classification (NCBI taxonomy): domain Eukaryota; kingdom Viridiplantae; phylum Streptophyta; class Pinopsida; order Cupressales; family Cupressaceae; genus Chamaecyparis; species Chamaecyparis obtusa. Next base: position 121,248 of record BSBK01012305.1, read on the forward strand.
GCTGAATTGGGAGAACCAATTCAGTGAACAAGTGATAACCTTTAAAATTAATTGGGTTGGGTTTACATTTAAAAAGATAATTGGCCTCCCCTATGTCTATGATTTGCGTGATCTAGAACGGAGTATGGGGCATAAGGTACTGTTACGTTATTAAACGGATTAACAGATAGCTGTGTGCACTGTTATGTTTATTAACGGGAGTACAGATTACCTTGCACTGTAAGATTTGTCATGGGCACAACCATGGGTGCAGAATCATGACTCTTCAGTGATTAAAACATCTCAGTATATATGTGCATCATCCTTCTGGAATTCTGACTGTGAGTTCTTTCTCTTTATCATGTTTTCTTGTCTACTTAATCATGTGATTGTTGTGAAGAGATAATGATGTTTTGGCACAAATGTATTTTATGGTTTATGATTTATGATCATGATGATACTAATGAATTGCAGGTGTTTTATGGAGGTTCTATGATTTATGTAAATATGCTGAGCCCTATTTGTTTTGTGGTGTTGTGTTCTTGTTTGTTATTTCAGGAACCTAGATGGATAAAACTATGAATCTGGGTCAATGGTTGGCAGCTGTTAAAATTTATGGAAAACAGATTGTGGCAATACTGTTGATCATTAGGGCAGTTTATAGATCGTATAAGAAAACTTAGGCAGATTTCCTACATTTGTATATGAAGCATTTCAATTAAGAGTACTGTTGTTACTCTAATGTAATCAGAATTTTGTATGGACAACTATGTAAGACAATTTGTAAACTTTTATATTCAGTTTTGTGGAAGTTAAATTAAAAAAAAAATTATTATCTCTTTGTGGTGTATGTATTTGATTGGTTTTATTTTGGTTTCATCACCTAGTTATTGAGTGGTGTTATAGAGAGACCCAAGAGACTTATATTTAAGCTTGTATTGGCATGCAATTATAAACTAGGGCATCATGTTGGATGTGTTTACTCACATGTACCTAAGAAGAAAAGTAGTTATTGATGAACTACAATTGATTGAGTACCTGAATGACTTGAAGATCAGTGATTAGAGATCACCGAGCACTAAATTTTTATGTAAGATAATTGAATCAGTCATTTTGTTGTCATTGATGTCAACTAGTTTTGATAGTACTTATCATGATAGTTGAAAATATCTAAACATCTATAAAAAGAAGAGAAGAGATGAAGAACTAAGATATCTACATGGAGAAAGATGGATATGATAGATAAGGATAAGGAATACTCTGGGTAACTTATTGATGAGTCTGTGACTTCATATGGCTGACTTGATTATGTTGCATTAATCAATTATGAAGTAGGAAGAAAAATGTTACAAAGTAGTGTGGTTGGTTAATGAAGCATTCCAGTATACACCAAGCTAGTATAGTGTATACCGAGCAACAATATCAATCGAGCTTGTGTTCACTGATGCATCTCTTTGTTAACTGAGTATTGAGGAAATAACTAAAAGTTCAATTTAGCTGACAAAAATTGATCAGCTATAAAGTGTTATGATTTCGAGGTTGGAGATAAAGTTTTTTATGAGATCTATGGCTAATAAAATTCGAAGAAGATCTAAAGGATGGAATTTAAATGAGTTATTGACACATCTATCAAGGAAGGTTTAAGTGGAAAAATCAACGAAGGAGATCAAGCGGAAAAATTTGATGGATGAAAAGAAAACAATTTACTTGTCTATATTAGAGATATTGGTTTCATTGTTGAAACAATGCCGAAAGGAGACTACAAAGATATCACGTGAACACAACTTCATGCATGCCTGATCAGACTGGTTGAAGAAGAACCAAACTGTAGAGTTAACTGAGCATCAAAGAGCTATTACCGAGTGACAGTAAGTTATTGAATATTGAAGAATTGTATTGAAATATTGATCAGAGGATTTTATGGGCTTAGAATAGATCTGAACATCTACAAAATCAAGTTATATTGTAATCAGATCACCTACTATTTCAGTTTAACCATTGTAATAGAAAAATCTCTTAACCAAGTGGACTTAACCATCTTATGATATACCCCATGTCATTCATAGAATGTACATTGTTTTCTTGTCAACCCCATAGTGAATGTTGTTTGGATGATAACTATTAGTGTTAAATCCTCTAACAAGGTCACACCTTACAGTGTGTTTTGTAACCTTTAACAAGGTTGGCTCTTCACCGAGCTCACTTTAGAAATGTGAAAAATATTTTGGGCTACTGGTCCTAGGTGGTTTCTACCTTTACAAGGTTTCCACGTTAAATCTTTGTGTTATGTGTTTATGTGGTGATTGTTTCATTATCATACTTTACATGTTGCATATTTGATTTGGTCAGTAATCACTATGAGTAATTAACTGGTAATTGGTAAAGACATAGACAGTATAGTATTTTTGTTTACTGAGCTGTAGAATTAGCTAAATTTGTTTTAAGTGATACATATTGTAATTTGGGACTGTGGATAACTGGTTCACCCCCCTCTTAGTTATTCTAACAGTTATCACTTGGACTTAAGAAGGGAAAGAGGAATGGATGAGCACTCTAAGGAACATGAGACAAGTGGTTACAACACAAAAATTTAACCACAAGTCTATCACATCCACACATCATTGGATGGAATGGAAGTGGTTACACCAAAGGGAGAAAGTAAAATTGAAACCAAAAGGAAGGATAATGCAAGAAATAATCATCAAGAATCACAAGGATGTTTCAAGAAGCCACAAATACATGGATAAGAAAAAGAAGTTATTGAATCCTCATGTTTCATCAATAATGAAAGCACAAGGATCTATGAGTATGATGAGGATGACCTTGCATCCTCATAATGGTTGTGCATAGGAAATAACAACATATAGGTTAAATCTTGGAGCCATAATTCAAGTTTTGTGGCACTGATTGTTAACCAAAAATCTCTTCCATCTTCCAAAAAAGACCTATCATCCATATGTGAGAGGACTAATGTATCTAGTTCACAAAAATATGAAGTCACCACTTATATACAGTCTAATAATCTTGATGAAAAAACTATAACAACAAAAGAATGGGGAGATAAAATACCAAAATTAGTGGACAATGACAATTACTATAGACAAAAATGTGATTAGAAGATAAAAGAAGAAATAATGTATGTAAAGAACTAGATGAGGAAACAAGTGACATAAATAATCTTAAATTTAGAAGAAAATCTAATCTTAACCTTATTTATAATCCATTGTTTCTATTGCCAGTCAAATAATTCTTCTTCCTTTGTGCTGCAATTTTTGTCTTTGTAAAAGTTCAAGTTGTATATTGAACCTTGAACTTTGAACTTGAACCTACCGGTTCAAGGTTCAAAGTTCAAAATGCATTTTTCCCAAAGCGTCATGTAAAAGCGTTAGTGTGGTAAGTCAAGTTAATCAATCACGATCACATGTTTAATCGTAATTAGTATTTTGAATCTTGAACTTTGAACCTTCCTTTGCATGGTTCAAAGTTCATAATTCAATACGCACTTCATCAATCTCATCTATCAAATCTTATCCTGTGGAGTCTAGAGTTTAAGTTTGTAAAAATGAAACTTGTCATTTTGCTTCAAACTCATAAATTTTCATGTAAATTTTCTAAAGGTCCTCCACCATTGTGAAGTGCATGTATAGATTAAAGCATCATGAACCACGTATCTTGAACCCAATATTTATGGTTCAAAGTTCAGAATTCAAGATGCAATAACTACCAAAATAAGAAGGCATGTGCCAAACCTTTGCATATTGATACCAAAATGATTGACAAGACCCGAAGAGTGATGCCAAATCAACTCTAGTATTTTCCTTACTAAAGTGGAGCATGTGTGACAAGTTGGTAGCAGTAATCATGGTGAAAATATTTATTGCATGACAATTTTCCCAAGGTGATGGTAATAGAAGCGAAGTGGGTATAATTAGTTTCCTTCCTTTTGTTTCTTTATTCTGTTTCTCTTATCTTCTAGAGGCTTTTGGGAGTGGTAAGGTAAATTGTTAAGGACCAGAAGAATGGTGATTTTTACAAAAAACCTTGCCTCTATGTTTTCTTTAGCATCTTTCTTTTATAGACAAAGAGCTGGGTTCTTTTCTGCATTGGTCTAGTGTTTGTAGGAGTATTGCAATATTATTTCGCCATTTCTTCTTCCAAAGTTAAATTTTTGAAGTAGAATAAGTTTTCTCCTATTAGTAGATGTTTTCCTTAGATGAGAGACACAACACTGGTTGATGATGATATTAGAGAGATTGTGGAAAGGTTGAGGAAAATAGAAGGATAGCCACAAGGATTGTAAATAGTGGTCTGTTGGAAGTAGCTAGTTTTCCAAAGGTGTTTCCATGTCCTGAGTTAGTGATTGAATGTCATAACCGGTATAATAGGTCTAAGAGATGTATTAATACTAGAAGTGGAGAGGTGCTAGTTAACATAAATAGGGAGGTGATAATGGATGCCAGCGGAAGTGTATGGAGATTGGAGTATAAAGAAAGCCCTGGCTGATTTTGATAAGAATAAGAAGGAATATAGAAACAATATAGCCAGGGATTGGTTATTAAACCCTAAAAAATGAGGATCTCATTTGCCCAGACCCCTCAGGAAGGACCATATGTTTTGAGAGGTGAGGGATATAATTGTGATGTTAAACAGAATAAAGGGTAACCCCATACATACTAATTGGGAGGACTAGATGTATATCTTTGTTCAAGCCATTTTAGATGTGGGTAATTCTATTGATTGGGCCAAAATAATTGCGGAACAGTTGCATGAGAATCTATCCCAACCAGCCTTGGTTTCAAAATTTTACATGTCTTTGTATCTCTTCTTCATTCTTTCTATTTATAGAAATTAGGATGGATTGCCACATGAAGAATGAAGGAATGACATGACTATTTATGAATATTATCCCTTATTATAGAAAAGAAGGAATCCCATAGGTTTGAAAAGGGTACAAGATACCTTTATGTCTAAGCTTGTCTTTGAGTTAAGAGGAAAAGCCAATTGTAGAATGTCTAAGGAAGCCATGGAGTTTGTTAAGATATAGGGCAGTTTCTACATACAATTTCCTACTTTTAGTTACCTGAGGGTTGGAGGTTTCAGTGATGAACCTCTAAAATTACCAAGGTACTTCTTAGATAAATGTATTTTTTTGGAAGTGGGAAGACAATTGTTAATGGTGGAAAAGATGTATAGGGTCAAAAGAGGAATTGGTGCTTTCTTTCCTTTGGAATTGGGGCATTATCATTTCAGGTTAATGCATGATTTTTCTTTCTTGATTAATGAACTTAAGGAGATGAATCTTCAACCATATCAGTCTAGGAACTACTATGATAGCAAGTAGTTTGTGGAAAACCATTTTAGAGTTGATGCCATGTTCTTACATCAACCAGAGCTAGAGGACTTTTGGGATGATTGTAAAAATGAAGTTGAAGTCATGAAGAAACTATGCTCTAGATTTTCTTTAAGGAAAATTGCTACCCTAAAGCTTCTTTTTAACATTAAAAATATAAAAGTTGATGAAGAAGATGTGTTGGAATCTAGATGCATGGGGTCAGAAGTAGAAGTGGATATTAGAGAAGTTGAAAGGAAATAGGAGGATGTGAGATCCTTAACTAAAGAAGCCTTTAAAAGGACAGAAGAGTGGCTCAAATATCAACAGAAGAAGAATCAGGGAGCCCCTACGCTAAAAACTAGAAGGAGTTCAAGAGTCCCCAAAACTGAACCATCCTTTGTCCCTACTAATAGAACTAGACCATTTCTTCCTGCAGGTGATACAGGTTCTAAGGAGGCCACTAATATTGAAGACTCAGAATTGGTTTCTGACAGTGCGGAAGAGTTTACAAGGCCTAGAAGTAAAAGGAATGAGAAGGTAGATTCAACCTTCTGCATCATCCTGGATTCAGACATAGAGGAACCCAACATAAGACAATTCAAGAGATTGAAAAGAAATAAAGCACCAACTATGGATTCTGAGCTAGAAGGACTCAATGGAGGTTTAGGTTAGTAGGACCTGACAACTCTAAATACCCCAAGCACTGACATGACCTTAAAGAATACAAGCCCAAAAACTCCAAATAGGCTAGACCTATCCATGAACAAAAAGAGGAACATTGTTCCTGCTACAACCCTTGTTGGAGACTTAGTCAGCAAGTACCTTGGGAAGTCTCCACTATCAAAGAAACCAAAAGTAGAGTTCATACTTGATTTAGATCCTAATAAAGGTCACTGGGTTGCAAAAATTTTCAAACCTAATTATGATAAAACTAGTGCTAAAGTCATGTAGCAATATTTTAATGTGGAGAAAGTAGATCTAGTGTAGCTTCTAGTGTAGCAGACTTGAAATTCTTCAACTTCAAAAATAAGAAAATTAATCATTGGGTGCTAAAAGATGCAGAGGACAAGGCAAAATTAAAATAGGCTTTGTGTGAAATGGCTAAATACATACAATAGCTCCAAAATCCTATCCCTCAACCCTTGGCAATGGTTCCCATGAATCTAGATGTTAAATCTCCAGATAACCAATTTTTTTTGGATCAAGTTCACAAAGACAGGTCTATAGCTAAAGCATTTTTCAAGTGGGTGGAAGAAGTTGGTGAAAAGGTCACCCATTTTGCATAGACCTATGAAGACATAACCAAGAGGTTTTCCTCTTTGGTGTCTATTGTTGAAGCTGATGTTAAACTTTGGGAAGGGAAAAGAGATGGCTTGGAAATTGAGATAGCTAATCTAGATGAGGCCTATGTCTATGGCATTGATAAATTTAGAGCTGAGAAAATGATACCTAATGTTGACGCCAACTTATTATTTGTTGCCAAAGTTAATGAAGAATGGCGGTGCACATTCTATGATCAAGGTATTGAAGAATCCAGTCAGATACTGAAAGCACTAGCGTGTGTTGAAGAGGTCCTCAACAATCATATTGATTGCCTCTACAAGATGGCCAAGAATGAAACTAAGATTGGAATTGATGTAGCAAGAATGCATGAATCTTTTGTAGAGTGAGCACAAGGGTTGAAGGATGCCAAGGAAATGGTAGCTCACAATTGCTTAGTCATAGCCCAAGTGAAATCACTAACAATCCTTGGTGATGAATAGATAAAGATGCTAGAAACTAAGTTGGAATAGTTGCAGAAATGTAAATGCATCTGGGAGTAGAGGCTTGATTTAGTTTCTTTATTGAATCAGGTGATGCTCAAGAAATTTGCGCCAGCCTTTAATGAATGGAGCTCCGTACGTAAAGCAGATGACACTACCATGAATAAAGATGCTAAGAAGGACCAATCGTTCAACTAAATCTTTTCAAAAGATAGTTCCAATTGTTTTAAATTTTAGTATCATTTCCCATTTTAAAGGACAATCAGTTATCAAACTGATTTTGCCCTACATGGCTATATATTTCATTTTAGATGACCTTTGAAGGGTCGGTTCTTTAGTTTTGTAAACTTAGTTATTTTATAGTTATATTCTGCAAAACTTTCTTTAGTAATGGTATGGTGAAGTGGAACATATAAATATAATATTAGTTGGTTTATAGAAGATAATAGTATTTCTTTTGGATCAGTTGGTCTGATTGATGTATGTTTCTCCTGGTTTCAGTTGGAATTGAAAGCATGCTGCTATAATCTGTACATGTGTTATTACTTTGCATCTTTTCTCTTAATTTCAGTATCTATTGAATTGACCATTCCAAGAATGTTTTTTTGTTAATCTCAGCCAGTTGGCTTAGATGAATGCAAATCTTTCTTGGAATACTAAAATCTTTCTGAAGTCATTTTATATGGAAGCTTGAAATTTTCTTTCTTACTTTAAGGTTAAAAGTACGTATTTAATTCATTCTTTGGAAATAAATGGAATGTCAAGATTGGTTTTTGTTTAAGGTAGCTTCTCCTTGAATTTCATAGAGTTCAATTTTAAGTGACTGACTCAACTATAGTATCATTTTTCCTTCTATTTGGGAAAATAAGTCAAAGAATATTTATATTTAATAAGAAGGAAAATCTATATACTAACAATTTCAAAATAAAATGGATACATCTTGTGACAACCCACCTTTTGTATGGAAGGATGAGAATATTTTTGACACATACAAAGTTATATGAACACAAGACTTGGAACCCTGGTGTAACTCCTATCAACAAAATGTACAAACAAGTTTGGAGTCAAGGGATAGGTCTTAACAATGGTGATACTAAATACTGTCCAATCAAGGAGGTTGAATACATGAAGCACTTAACAAGATCTCCCAAGGAACACTTACAACTTGGATATGAAATTTATATTGTTGAAATCAGAACAAGGAAGCATCTATGTAGTGGAACACAAGAAATGATAATTTGGAATTCAATTTTTAGTTGGAGCACCAATATTTTAGATCCAAAAGTTTACATAATGAGTCCAATGACATCAAAATGTGGCTATTGATAGATGTTGAAACATTCCATGTATTTACTTGGGATCATAGAATCATCATATCAATATAAGAATGCTTGTGGGAAATGATTTTAAGCAAATAAAATAAAATTGTATATCATTATATGTATCAAGAAAATCAAATAAAATTATGTGTCAGTAAATTGAATTAACTCTTTCAAATACATGATATATATGGGGACTAATCTCTTAATCTATGTCTATACTAGTTTAATTGTAGATTGAAGGAAAAAAAAATTACTTGATTGTACATAAAAATGTAGAAATTTGTTTTTATTATGGTGAAGTTTGAAATTCTCATCAAAAAATTATCATGCAAAATCTAAGATAACTCTACATTAAAACATACATCCATTTATCACTTCAATGAACTCTGCATTTGTAGTCTATATAGTTATTAAAGAATCACCTGAATTGTAGTTTAATATATTTAACAACACCCTTGATGTCAACAAAAATACAAATCTTCAAAAAGAAGATTGGCATTACCCCTTGTTGAGATCCCAATAAAATCAATGGTGAACATAAAATGCTTCTCAATGCACTGATTATATGGTTGAATGCCAAACAAACTAATAGACCAAAAAAAAGTCAACATTAATTTCTAATGTCAGAGTAACCACAAACTAGAATGTCTTAAACATCAAACGAAAAAAAATGAAGCATCTTGGTGTCTTCTGGCTTTTTGCATGGTTACAAACAATATATTTTATGTTCCAAGTTATTCTGATTAATATAGCAATATGTGACACTCTTCTTGACATCTAATTTTATATTATGTGGTTTTACTAATTAAAATGAAAGGTATATATGATCAATCAATGAAAAGCTTGCACTATAGCTCTGCACCTAAGACTGAGTTGTTTAGTGCATTGACTTTGTTTCTTGGTCACGATCTAATGCATTTAAGGCTATGAGGCACAAAAATAGGCTAGCAAAATATAAAATCAATAACCAATTGCAACATTGATAAAATTCATCACAGATTTATCAAAAAGTATTTGTTTGCCTCCACTAATAGCTTAAATAAATAAAAATCTCTTTTAGTGAAGTCAATTCTTCATAATATGCAATTAAAAAGAAAAATCATGAGGAATCAAGTGAAGGATTAACACCATGTTGTAGAAGGAAAAACATTATTAGATGTAACAAGACAATTATAGAAACTACAACAAAAAATGATAACAAAATTATGTGTCAAAAGTTGAATCTTAAGAGAAATTAAGCTTTGGTGGTTTTGGAGACACCTGCCTCACATTTTCAAAAGAAAAATATCAGCCAAAATATTCTTCCTAAGATTAGGTCTCCATATGAGTTATACCTTGATCAGTATTGTCTTGTGTAGCACCTTGTTCACCTTCAATTGGAGTTGCATCAGTTGGAGTTTCATCTTTCTTATCCTCTAGCGAATCAATGATGCTTTGGATAGTTTTATGATCAAGAATAGTGAATGCCTCTCCAATTCCCACAATAGAAACATTACAGTTAGCACCATTGAGTTTTCCTTCCTACAAGCATACCATGTTGAATAAGTTCATCACGTGAGCAGTCTAGAAATGTCTCAAATTTTCTTTCCAAGAAATTTTTTCCTGCTTGGGAGTGAGCACTAATGGAAGAGGCCCAATGCATCACTTGAGAACTTTTCCTCCAACTATAGACATGGTGGCCCCCCACACACCTTCCTACTAGAAGTATCCCTACCTTCATGCGAGTATAGACACAAATTTTTTTCAATCTTTTCATCTAATTTTGGTTTTTTATTCTACATAGATACCGTTGACCATACAACTATAGATATATGTTAACTATGAATGACCAACTAACTAAACATTGTATGTGAACTAACCAACATGCAAGGAGACCTTTGCACCACCTTGGCCAAGGTTTCTATAACTTATAACACTTGTCATCAAGTGTAGTCACTAGCTCAACCACCCTTACTCAACTAGGGTACTTCAGACATCCTATAGTTTCCAACTCATGTTAGGTAATCAAACAAGAATTGACAAGGAACCACTATATAAGCATACTCACATTTTTAGACTTTGGACAACTACCCTAGCTCTCTTGAAGTAGTGAACCTTAATTGGTTATATGAAATTAATTCAACACAAAAATATGACTTATTGCACTAGTCACTTAAACATGCAAGATCTACCATCCTTCACATAATCATGAATTGGTGAGTCTTGTGCTATTGGGAAAAATAAGGGCACTTTGTTTAGACCTATCATATTTCCTAAGTTATCTTGACAAGTTTCCAACTTGTTTAACTAGTTTCATTTAGTAAACATATGTCTCATATAGAAGTGATAACCTTTTAAAAATCAAATAAACAACTTATATTGTTTCTTCAAAGAATAACGAGTCATTAATGAACAATTTACTCACTGTCCTTAAGAATTTCATTTTCGATTTTCATTGTTTTCATTCATATTTTTCTTAATATATCTTATATAGTTCCCTACTCTTATATGTAAACAAAAAGTAATTCTCTTGTACTTATATGTCCACATGCAAGCCTGATAAATAAGTTAATACCCCTATTCAAAATAATGAATAATAATCCAAATAAACATTTCAGCTATCTCAGAAGAAACATTTTCTTTAGGCATGATTGACTCCGAATGTCACTTTTTATAGGAAATAGTCTATTTCCCTTCTATTATCTTCCTATGAATATGCACACTGCTACTATTTCATTATTTTTGTTCAATAAAATAGTCATAATATGCTACTATCAAGTCTTCCACCATGGGCAAAAGTCTATCCAATGTGTCATGAAACATGGCTTCCAAACTGATACTAATGCAAGTATATCAAGCTCATGGTTATTAAGCCATCGTGGGAGTATTTCCACTTAAATATACATTGAAAACATTTAAAAACAATGCAGTCCAAGTTAGTCAATATCAGCTGTTACTGACTTGTCACCCCTTGATTTAGCTTCAAATACATATACATATCTATAATGATATGTACACCTATAGATAAGAGATATAATAAATCGACTATCAAGGTGATATATACATATTTGTAAAAAGATGTGAATATGTGTGTGTGTGTGTGTGTGTGTGTGTGTTTGGCAATCAACCTATAAGCACATAAATTTTGTTTGTACATAAATGACAAACACACATACATATCCATGTATGTGTATATGCATATACACATTTATACTTATAGATATGTATATATTAATGGATTCAATAATTTCACTTAAATATATTGAAGTATTTAAAAGGAATTAGAGAATAGACTCAAGTCTAGATGACCTGATATTAACACTTGGTCTAGACATTTTAGAATCATCATTTGTCTAACTTAGACTTGAACTAACTTATATTGGAAAAGACGCAAGTTTTACCAATCAACTACATGACCATAGATAGGGATGACATAAACCTACATGTGTTTTTGAAGACTCAACATCAATTGCCTATTCTCATGTCTATATTCCTCTCTCCAATGATGTGTTCCCTCTATTTCTAGGAGGGGTGCATTGTCCTGCATCCATCTTAGAACCACAACTCTATTTAGCCCATAACTTATAATCATCATCAATCCATCAAAGATGTAGCATTGATCACATGTCATTGATTATTAAAGATAAGCATTTCATTCTCATAAGCTCATTTAAATCATACATATATGATGTAAACTGTATCCATATGTAAACTCACCAAAAAATTACTATGCAAGTAAAAAGCATTCTGCTAAATATATTTGAGAGTCTACATTCTACTAAATATATTCAAGAGTCTATCTTTGACTATTAGAATCTTGCAAATCATAAGGAATTGTGAAAATCTATTTGATATCAGACTTTCATGACAAATGTTAGTGTGCATGTTCAATTTTGTAGTCTCGAGATTAGATTTGATGTGTTTTCTAATGCAGTTCTTATTTCTACTTAGCTTGATTTGGCCCCAAAAAAGTTTGCAATCTTCCCAAATGCCCTATTTTTTTATTAATGTTTTTAAACCCAAGAATCTTCATACAATTTCCTTTGGAGAGATACTTTTCATGACATATGGGAATATTCTTGTTCAATTTTAAAGCTTCAGGATAAGTGTTTTTATGCTTTTTAATTGGTCATTGATTGCTACCTGGCCTAAAATATGTCCTAAACAAGTTACAAATTTCTTTAATTTGAGGGCAATCCACCTAATATTTTGGCCTCAAACTCCTCAAATTTTAGTTTTGTATTGATTTGAGCTTATGCGGTACATAAATTTAAAGTTTTTTCTATTGAATGACATAGTTGTCAAGTTCGTTTACAAAGTATCTAAATGTGGCGAGCTACTCAAATTTTGGCACAAAACCTATTTTTCAAATAATTCATTATACTTGCTCACCCATTTTCATGGCTCTAGGGTACTCAATTTGTCTTGAGTGAAATTACTTTAAATCCCTGATTTTTTGTTTTTAAATGCCAATTTCCTTCAGTCTAAAATAGAAATATTTAAGATATTTGTTAAATGTTTTAAATATTGGAAACATTTTTTTTTGTGACTAAACTTTAATGAAGGTTGGTAGTTTATAAGTTTCGTTTAGCATTAAAGCACTGTGTGTTTATGCAACTACATAATTTTTCCCTAAATATTATTTCTGCAAATGTGCAATAGTAAGAAATGGGTGAAACATAATATAAAATTGATTTCTATTAATACTTCAGATACGAGAATGGAAGGTAGAGGATACCAAAGTGGGCTAGTCTAAATCCAATAGGATAGCTCCCAAGATAGGGTAGGGACTAGCCCCTCTTTAACCTTGAGAGCTTGATCTTAAGACATGTTAAAGGATGAGTCTGTAAAATTTGAGGGAGTCTATCAATGGTCTCTAAGCACTTTGGTATGCCTCCAATGTCTTCTCCCTTCTCAACGATTGAAGTAATAATAAGGTCAGTCTTGTAATATGGATTGGAAATAGCCAAAATTATTAATTCATTATTTATTCTTTATTTTTAATCTAAATGGAAATCTTAAATTATTTGGGGACATTACAACATTATTGATCTCATTTCTTAGATATTTTTTATCTAACCCCTGTCTCTCTTTTCTTTGTAGGTTCTGGATCACACAGGAGCACATTGGATTCATACCCGGGTCAAAAATTCATCACTTCAAGCAATGTCTAGTACCCTTATTATTTATGTTCATCCTCTTATGTATGTCTGTACTCTTGCATATTCTTTTGAAAGTTGACTATGCTCATGGCCTGTGTGAGCCCAAATGATTTTATCTTCCAGCTCCTTTCCTTGTATAGTATAGACAAGTTATTTGGCATATATATACATGAAAAATATGGTAACAAGAACCTTTAGTAAGGATTGAACATGAGTGATTATAAACCAAATAAAAAGATAAAAAAAGGCTCATTTCTAATTTTTGTGATCGATCTGCGTGTGCGAAGAGGGAACTGGACTTTTGCATGCATGAATTGGGCCCTAACTCCACTGATTCGAGGCAAGCATTCAAGTTTTTCTCCTCATCTTCTTTTCATTCTTTGATGTTTATGTGTATTTGCTATAGATTCAAATGACATTTTATTTCACTGGTTTTATGCCATGTCTTTTTTATGACCCGTGAGCTTTGAAGCTATGGCATCCATTTATTACTTGTTTTCTCATTGCTTGGGACCCATGAGTTTTGATATGGGTATACATGGTGTAAATTTGGTCACTATTTTTCCTTCTCCATGTATAGCCCATGAGTTATAGACTAGGGCATCATGTTGGATGTGTTTAATCACATGTTGTGTACCTCTTTGTTTTGATTATTTTCTCCTCTAATTTGCTGATGATGTATGCCCCTTCCATAGCTTACTCATTGCTTACTCATGACTGCTCATGATTGCTTTGTGCTGATGGGCATGGTGTGTGAAAATTATGGGTGCATCATTTGGAAATGATGTCACAATAAAACCAAATGAAAGAGCATCATCTGGTGTTGTTGTTGCATTGTTTGAATGATGCAGTCACAATAGTGACTCACCAGGTGTTCATATAGACATAAATGCAACGATGCCTTAGATCTCAAAGCGTGCGGGTCATCAAACATTCCAAATGAAAAGATGTTGATGGGCATGGTGGTTACTACTATGGATGCATCATTTAGAAATGATTCCATAGAAACACCAGATGGAACAACAACATCTGGTGTTGTTGTTGCACTATTTGGATGATGCAGTCACAATAGTAATTCACCAAGTGTTCATAGAGACATAAATGCAGCCACTTACTTCTTCTTTCAGTATTGATCTCCTTTCTGTGCTTCCATGATTTCTATCTTTTCTATTCTGATAACCCTGACGAGTTCAATGTAGGGATTCATTTGGATTCTAGAACCTATACACTACACATGTTCCTAAATGCATCTTACTGAGTGCACATGTTTTGTAGCATAGTTCCTTTTAGATGTGTATGGCTTGACTATGCACATGCATAATTATAGATGAGGATTAGTAATAGGGTGACAAATATTGCTTAGATCCTTTGGATCTAACCCCATCTTTTCCTTCCTTATAGGTTCTGGATCATATAGCAGCATACTAGATTGAACCTTACGTCAACACTTCATTACTTCAGACAATGTCCGATACCTTGATTATTTATGTTCATCCACTTATGTATGTTTGTATTCATTCATATTTTTCTGAACATTGGCTATACTCATATTCTTCTTGTGTATGAGTCTTCCAACTATGATCAATTTAATGTTGTAAATCTTGACATAGAATTTGATATCAACCTATCATATATCCATTCCAAATGATATAAATCCATTTGAATAAACATACATGACAACCATTTGACAAAATGTCCACATGAAATCTAGAGAAATACATTAATTTTAAAGTGAATTCATAATTTATAATTCAATTTTAGTAGCTCGATGTGTTTGAACTCAAGAATACCCCTTACTTGGTTTCCTACAAAGCGTTTGGCAAAATTTGTCAGAAAATTAAAAGTTTGGTCAAAGTAAGTGTATACATGAAGGATGAAATACATAGGAAGCCATGAGAAGCTATACATAAATTTAAATTTACAAAGTAACAAATCATTTATATAACCTTCCATAACATGTCATTTTTTGTCACAACTAAAGAGTTCTCACCACGAGAAAATAGAGTGACCATTTGCTATCAAAACCATATGTGCAGATATAAACATTAAGTACAACATGTCCATTTATTTTTTGTAGATATACATATTAAGGATGATGTCAGATAATACAAGGGGATTTGATCAAAATGAGACAATTGTCAAATTGTTGTCTAACTTTCAAAGAGAAGTAGATGACAAAGGTTATTGTCCATTCAAGAGTTTTAATGGCTTAAATAAAAGAAGAATCAAAATCAAAATAGAAAAGAGACATTGTAGGGAGAATGGTCACATTGAAGGGGGGTTTGATTATCATCCAGTGGTAAGTTATTTGTTATATTATTTTCACAATTAATATACATATGAACCATGGAAGGAGGTTTTATTATCACATTGAAGGGGGGTTTTATTATCAATATTTTTATATAGGTCGATCTCCCCAGTGTTAATATAGAGGAACATGGAGGTGTGAGTACTAAAGCTGAAGATTATGATCCCATGGAAGATGACAATAATGTGCAAGAAAAAACATTTGAAGATGATGGTATGAATGCATTGATCATTGAAAAATTTGGTACTGGTGCTTTTGGTGCTATTGATGCTAATGATGATGATGACAATGATGATGATGATGATGATGATGATGATGATAAAATTGATGTCATCCATGATATACCTCTATTTGAGAAGTTGAACATGACCCTTTATGAAGGCTCACAATCTACTCTTCTCTCTATTGTATTGTTGTTGGTGAATTTGAAGGTTATGAATGGTTTATCCAACATAGAAATGTCATGTATGCTAAGGTTTATCATATACATCATTATAGTTTATAAAAGGTGAAACATGTACCATTAATATTGTTTATAGTAATGAATTATATTTTTTGCTGCAGATTGATAGGTGACTTTCTGTTACCACCATCAAATGTTCTCCCTCACTCGTACCGATAATTATGTGCCACTATGAAACATATTAGAATGGAATATCAAGTAATAGATGCTTGTCCCGAAGATCATATTATTTATCATAAAGAACATGAAAATTCAATAGAATGCCCTAAATGCCATATGAGTAGATATCGGGATGATCAAATGACAAAAAAGGTGTCTCGCAAGGTTCTTCATTACATCCTCATTATTCCATGTTTGAAATGATTATTCAGGTGTAATATCTTGGCACAATTTATGGATTACCATGCATGCGATAGAAGTCAGGATGACATTATTAGAATGCGTATGGATGGTTCATCATTTATGGACATAGAGGAAAAGTCACCACACTTTAAAGAAGAACCTTAGAATCTTAGGCTTTCTATGGCAATAGATGGTGTCAATCCGTATGGAGAGATGAGAAATGTTTACTCGATGTGCATGTTTTTATTATCAACAATAACCTTCCTCCATGGATGTCAATAAATAGGGAGCACATTATGTTGGCAATGATTGTTCCAGATATTTTAGTATTGTATAGTTATCTACATGTAATTATAAGACTTGGAGTGAAATGGCCACAATAATTATCTAATGTTGTTAATTCAACTAGGTAAGTACCATGTGAAAGATATGAATGTATATATTGCACCTCTTATCGATGAGTTGTTGGTGCTATGGAATGGTTTCACTATGTATGACATCTCTAGACCAACTGGACACAAATTCCATGCAATGCTTGTGTGGAAAATTCCTGATGCTCCATGGTTGACACATTTTTGTGGTATGTTATGGTGAACTCTAGTTGTATAAGATAATTCTAATTCTAAAAATCTACATATTTAATCCAATTGTATCATTATCTTGTAGGTCTTCAAACAAAGGAAAAATTTGCATGTCCAATGTGTGGTCCAAAAATAAAATCTCGTCATTCCAAAAGTTTAAGAAAGCAGGTGTTTGATTAGTATAGGCACTTCCTCCATAGAAATCATAAGTATCAAAGTGCAAAAAAAACATCTTTTTAAAGGTAAAGAAGAGACTACATCAAATCCCTGAAGAATGACACCTTACCTATGGCAGTTGGAATATAATAGAATTCAAGGTAATATCGTTCCACCTAATGGCGAATGTTTGAAAATTATATATTTCAATTGTGTTTTGTTGGTTAATTATGTATTTGATGATCTTGAAGGTCATGAAGGCATCACCAACTAGCTTCCAAAGGAAATAAAATGTTATCCTAGAGAATTTAGTAGGCTACCCTACTATGAGCAGCTACAAATTGTGTATTTGTTTGATACTATAAATATTGGAAAGAATGTAACATAGACACTGTGGAAAATATTTGATGGAAGACGTGACAAAGAAAAACTTGGCAAAATTTGTAGTGACATTCATGATTCCAATCATGCAATAAAAAATATCATTGAATCAAATAGTAATGGAGACTGAATTAATACAAGTGATCTTCCTTGGTTATTAATAGAACAACAAAGTAATGACATAAAAGAAGTCATACGAAAAATTCAATTTCTTAAACAATTTGTTGTGAATATAAGAAATCTAATATCAAAGAAAAATGATTTTGGGTCAGAGATGAAATTGCATGATTGGGATACCTTCATAAAGGTAAGTCACAATCTTTTGTATTTACAATATATTTGTGTAACTGCATTCAATTTTCATTGTATCAAATGATCGGTTGAAAATTGTTGCAGCATCTGCTACCCCTATCTCTCCCAAAGAACTTTGACAATAATATCAATCAAGTGATATATGATCTTGAAAAATACATGAGGTAAGCAGTGATATTTGTTCAATATATCAAACAAGTAATATATTATAAAGTTTCGTATTTATATATCTATGTGTCTTGAATCCCTTGTAGGTGGTTGTCATCTAAAGAAATCCATAAAGAAGATATAAAATATTGGAAGAAATTTTTTTTTGACTAATGTGTGAAATGCAAAAGTGTTTACCTTCAACTTTTTTCAATGCACAAGAACACTACCTCATACACCAAGTTGAGGAGATTGAATTGTATGAACTTGTACATGCTAGGTCAATGTGGATGGTTGAGAGACACTTGAAATTTTTGAAGGGTTTGGTATGACAAAGAGCATGTCCCAAGGGTTCTATGGTTGAGAGATATATGGTATACCAGATGATGGTGTACATTACTCAATATCTTCCTAATCTTGCAGCAAAGACTCGTATAAATAACATTTGGGATCTTGACTCCATTAAAAAATTTGAAGAGGAGTACTTGGTGGGAAACGGTAGATTTAGGAAAATGAAAGGTAAAAAATTATGAGATGTTATTATAGTTAATTAATTCTTAATCTTCAAAATACGTATGTTGTAAGTCATCTATTTACTTTTCTACAATTGCTAAAGAGTGGGATGTAATACATTTTTTTATTGCAAACAATCAAGATTGGATAATGGTATGGATTGATCAATGTCAACATTATGGTCATAGATTAACATGAGAATCCATATCTTCATTGGTTATACAAGCTCATCGTAATGGAGATCTCAATGTTACACAAAAGGAAATATATTTAGCATATGGTTTAAGAGATCACCAGGTACTTATAAATTTGTTAATTAATCAACCGTATGTTTTTCAACTTATGATGCAATAATTTATAGATGTTTGACATTATTGTAGGTGAAACACAACAAGGCTATTCTATGCAATGGTTATAATTTTTGCATCAAAAAGTTGGATGACATGAAGAGAACTTTTGATTCTAGTATAAGTGCAGTGTTCTAGGTGACTAATATTTCATCTAGAAATGACTTACATCCTCAAGATTTACAAAATCGATACTATGGTATTTTGGTTGATATACTTGTGTGTGACTTTAATTCCTTCAAATTAGTTCTCTTCATTGTGAAATGGTACAGACTACGACTCAATAAAAATGATCCTGATAGAATTGATATTAAACATGAAAATAGATTTCTAATGATTAATACAAGGTTGTTTGAGCTAGTTGGAGAAGAGCTCTATGTTCCTCCAAGCCAATGTGAGCAGGTATTTTACTCAAAGGTTCCACATAAATTGGGTTGGCCATTTGTTGTTAGACATGATCCAAGAGGAAGGTTGATAAAGTATAATGTGATGGAAGAAGAAGATACCAGGGTGGTCCCACAATAGTGTGTCCCACTTTTTGGCCTACTTTGACATAGTGATCAACATTTTGAGAAAAAACTTCACTTTCTAACACCTGTTGTCGCAAAACTATTAGGAATTTGAAGATGATGTAAACTAGAGTCTTTTAAAATTTTCTTTCTAATTTCTATATCAAAATTTATTTTTTCTTTTTTTATAGAAAGGTAACACAGATACTCTTTTCCTACATATTTTTCATAATTTACTATTTTTCTTGAAGTCTTGAAGAGACAGGTTGTTGAATGACCAAACAACCTATGTTTAATTAAAGTAATATTTAAAAGTGATAATGTACTCAATATGTATTAAAATTATATTGATTAGAAAGCTTGTTATGTATAGCATCATACTACATAGATAGGTTTTTCAAATGGATTCATTTGATATGCCAAAACATAAAGTCAAACTAATTTTTTTCAGTATTTTAATAGGTGCGAAGGAGACTCCATTGTAGGTATGAATAATGAGTATAGATGTTATATCAATATTTTTTTTAATCTAAGAGGCTTTGAGCTAACCATTTTTAATTAATTCCTTCAAATGGAACCTCTCAAGGCTTAAATCATCATATTTTATTAAAAATGTGTTATTTCAACAAAAATTAGCATGCCTAAAAAAGTGGGACACACTATTGTGGGACCACGCACTGAGGAAGAGGAAGAAGTGAAAGATGATGTAGATGATGATCACGATCAAGAGATAGTCAAAGAAGAATATGAAGAAGAAGATGACGATGATCCTACTATTGATGACAATGATGATGAGGAGGATGATGATGACGATGACGATGATGTTGATGATGGTGACGACAACGACGATGATAGTGGTGGTGAAGATGTCATCGATGATGATGATCTTGATGATGAGATGGATGAAGAAGAATATCAATGACATGAATGAAATGTATAATTATGCCAAATGTTTGGCATGTTCTAATAATTTTTTTGGGTTGAAATATGCACTTTTTCCACTAATATGCTTAGGGTTTCATATTAATGGCATTTTTGGTTTTAGTGTGAATATCTAACTACTCCTATTCACCTTGTTTTATATGTCCTACTTATATCTTTGATCTTTTGTTAAGAGAAATTTCATTCTAAAAGAGTGTATTTTATCTCTATATCCTTAAACAACCTCACTAGTTAAGACTATTATCATTTCTAGTGGACATGACAAGAATCAAATCACTTGAAAGACACTAGTATTTAGACATGCACAAATTAGTGACGTGATTAAGAAAATTACCTTTTTGTATAATTTTCTAGGGTATTTTTTTATATCAATGCATTTAATCTAAATACTATCTTATGAGATTTGCTTCTTATAATTTTCTATTTCCTTGCACATCAATCATGTTAAATCACAAAGGATTCTCTTTGTTCCCTACAATGGAGTGAGCTTATTATGAAAGTATAAATAGATAATTTTAACAATGTATAATGTCCTTCACAAGATGTAATAAAAACATTGGAAAGGCATGAGAATTGTTTGACGAAATGCCACAATAGTGGTGTCTCATGCAATGCTGAGATGTTTAGTTATATGCAATTATGAGATATTCAAAAGATTGTAGGATAAATATATAATTTTAACAATGTATAAAGTCCTTCACAAGATATAATGAAAACTATGGAGTGAACTATGTTTGTCTGATTATATAATTATTATCTTTTGTCAAGTATCCCACACAATCTCATGGATTGTCAAGAATAAGTCAATACACCCCATAGAGATTAATGTCTTCTACCATTTGTAAAATATCTCTCTCGTTTCCACCTATCTCTCTCATTTCATGAAGTGCAGGTACCATCGAATAGGTATTTTTTAGATTTGTCTTCCTCGAGTGAGGAAAATGTAGGAATGGACGAAGAAAGTGAGACATTTAGTATGTCTAAATCAAGGAGATCGACTCGAGGTCAAAAGATCATAAAGAAATTCAATAAATGCATGAAATTTTTCCTTGCTCAAGGGGGTTCGTGTTCTTATGATGATGAGAGAAAAAGTGACTTTGAGGTACCCTTTAGGTACAAACATCTACAGAAAGAATGGGTCCCTGATGAACTTCCTTCAATAAACACTATTTTTTGTGTTAGAGAGAGGATATATCACACAACATGGTCTTCATTACATGGTTTGGGCCTATTTTCCATGGATGACATAAAGGTCTCTTACAACAAAGTTGTCGAATTGATGGAGTATGTCAGATTTTGTTATGATTACAATAGTTGGATGCAGCTTGTTAAATATAAAAAAAATATGTGTAGGTATGCACTCGGGACAAATTATATACAACAAAAGGTCAGTGAACAAAGTAAACAAGCAGCTATATATGTTGATGGAAGGTCAAAAGCATCAGAGAATATTGTAGGTTTTATAAATAGTACACGACCTGTGTCAACTAAGAAGTAACCCAATTGCATATTTGAGGCACGTGAAGGAAATCATGTATTTTTAGATGCAATCAAATTAATATGTGGAGGTGAGGAGCTTCTTATCAATTACAATTTGAATCACATAGATACAAAAAAACCTATGACTATCATAGAGGAGGTGGTATGCATATTGATAATTGTCTATTATTTAATGTAACTTAGAATAAGAACATGTGTTTTAACATGTTTGAATGATTTTTTTTTAAAATACAAAGCTATAGTATGGATTGACAGCCACATGATATGCACGGTGATTATGGTTCTCATGGGACTTCTTCTTTTCGATAGATAAAACTCATTGTTGTTGTACAAATGCACATACAAGAAAAATGTTAATGCGTATTTTTTGTTATGTTTTATTCTGATCTACTACTTTGGATTGCTTTTAAATAAAGTGCTAATAATATTGTTCTCACAAACCAGTTCTGATCAGAACAAGGGAAAGGAAAAAGTAGTCCATGAGGAGCCGCAGGATGAGCAGGATCCATTCAATGTTAATGTTTTATCGGACGTTGATCTTGTGCTTGCAATGCATAAGTTCCTTCATGCAATATCAAAAGAGTTAGCTCAAATGGCAATATTCAACCTCGCACTCATCAAATAAAGATGACAGATGATGTTTTGATTCATCATGTTCAAAATTATACAGTAAGTATTAATGTAGTTTTTAATTATAAAAAAAGTTCAATAATGATTTTTATAGTATAATCCTATATTTTTCATTAACTAAAATATATGTGTGTTCTTTTTACAGATGATGCTAAAAACATTAAAGGGTGATGACTCAGATGCAAATACTTTAGGTGGTTCAAGTACATCACATGTTCTATCCTCCATCTTGTCCATGGTTGTCCATATTTATTTATGCTCTAACAATCTTATGTTTCAGCACCTACTATTGATCCTACATTGAGTACGCCACCTGCTATGAGGATTAGATCCATGGAGGTAATGTCACCTATAATGTCAGCAACACATAGCATGGCCACAGATGTGATGACTACATCTATTATTGGTAAGTGAATTCCTCTTTTTCTCTCTCATCTATCATGTGGTTATTTCACTTGAACTATTCTTTCTTAGGGGGTATTTTGTAATATTGGATTCATTTTATATAGGAGGCGATGAGGAAATTCTTGGATGTACTCATGTTAGATGTATGGGAACAATACAGAATTGTGATCAATTTCTCATGAGCAATGAAGATGGACTTCCCTTGAGAGTAGCTCAACTTCCAAGTACTTTAAAGATTGATCCTTTCTTTTACTATACAATATAATACTCATAATGTAATGCACTAACACCCTGTGTATTCCCTTGCAATAACTAATTATAATAATCTCATTATTATCTTGCAGGGAATAATCTATTTTATGAAAAACTTAATGATGAATGTTTGTGCATTTTCAGGCCGACCATTAGCACATGGTATCATATTTTGATTTTATTGCAAGATCAGATTTTGTTTCATCCCTTTCTTCAAGTATATTAAAAGGTAGCTTCACTTTATTTATGAATCTAATAATTTTTTTTCTTAAAAGGTGGCAATTACAAGATAAAGGGTTAAAGGATAAACTCATTGACTCTATGATAACACTTTTTGGACCCAGCGTCTTTGAAAGACTTAAAATCCTTGACAAAGCGTGCCAAGTTTTGAAGTATATTAGGGACAACTAAAAGTCCCAAATAGAACACAACCCTTATTATGAGTGGCCTCCCTATATTCCTATTAATTAGTGAATAGTGGTAATTTGGAATCACCACTATTTGTGTATGTGTGTGGGGAAAATGTAAGATTCACTACTAAATCCAAATTCCCAAAAGAGAGATCCAATTTGATCAACCAAGAGGTTAATACACAATTGAATCAATCTATGAAGAATATGAAAGAAAGAATAAATCCTATACTTCCCTATAGTTAGATTAAGCTTGAAATCTAAAATAATTGAAGTGCAAATACTAACCTTGAATTAGGGCAGATCTTGAAAATACTGAATTCTGGCTTCTATATGAACTTTCTGAAGATTTCATCACTCATTTTGGACTAGAAATGTCAAGGCGGACAAAACCCAAAAATCTTTTCTCCAAATTCACATAGGTCAACTTTGACCTTTAAAAAGGTCAAAGACCACATTATTTATTTGAAGTCTGATTCTAATTCTGTTCGTAGATCCTGAAAGATTGTCGAAAAGGGTATCTGAATTCACTCTCAGATTTGAGATTTTGCACCTGTACCTATAAGAAAATGGGGGTTTTTTGTTGTATGGGGGGTTTGCCTTAGTCAAACCCCAATTTAGGAATTAACCTTGAAATTGAATTAAAATATATGGTGCATAAACAAAGTAATTGAAACAAATCACCTCGCTTATGTTGAAGTCCTTGTAGAGGATTTGAATCCTCAAATCCACAAGTAAGAATGCTTCAATGAATGTAGGATGTCTCCAATCAATGGTATTTTGATCTACAACACCAATCTTTGATTTGATCTTTGCATATGAGAAGGTTTGAATGAATGGAGAAGGAGGGATCTTCAAGGGGGCTCCAAGAAGATTGAATCCTTTAATAGCTAACAATGGAACTCCTTGATGGATGAATGCTTGAACACTTGAATGCTTGAAGACTTGCTTGAATGCTTGAAGACTTGCTTGATTGCAAAACTTGATGATTGAGTGATGTTAACTTGATATGAAAAATGAGAGAGGAAGGCCTCCTTTTATAGTAATCTAGGGAACACTCCTCTAGATGGGCCACCTTGAAGAATTAAATCCCAATTAGGTCATCACCTTTAGAAAATATACCATAATTAAATACAATTAAAAGATTTAGCATTTCAGAACCCGAAATAGCCGACCTGGAAGCGGGAAATAACTTTTTCAAAAGCTAAATTATTGGCAAATGAAACTTTGAAATTCTGGGAGGAAGAGGTCAAGGTCGAGGTCAACCTTGACCTAGTCAAGGTTAAGGTCAACTTTGACCTCAAACCCTAACTTTGCCAGATTCTGCAACAGGAGTTCCAGGGGTGCCAAAAATGCAGAATTTGATGTCTAAGCAGGACCTAGTGTCAAGAACAAATAGAAAATCCTCTAAATGATGTGATGAAGGAGTACGAGGTCTAATTTCTGAACCCTACCTAGAAAATAGAGACATAGAAGAAGGAAAATTAGGAAAGTCCTTAAGACCTTAACCCTAATTTCACCTAGAATGAAGAAATCAAGTGTAGGGAAGAAGTGGAAAGCGGGGAGAAAGCCAAATACATGCAAAGACCCAATCAAGGTGCTTAACATGACCCCAACTGACTTAATCGGAGGGATAAATTCTCTTATCATGGAAGTGCTTCCATTTTAAGATGATACATTAAGCCCCCACTTTAGCAAGAGTATGGACTCGATGCAAACTCTTGGTAAAGGAGATAAAAATAACAAGATAATCTTATCGTAATCTAAGGGAAAAAGAGAAATCCCAAGGTCACAGGGACTCAAGTCTTCATCGACTCTTAGATCACAAATAAGAGAGACATCTATAAAGAGAGAAAGAAAAAGTGTGATTACCTCGCCCAATGAGAACTTATGTCCCATTGTGAACCACACAGGAAAAGGGTGCAACCAGAAAGATGGAATTGAACTGCCTAGTGAATGTGGCTACTCACTAGTCAACCCATCAAGGATTTATCCTTAGGAATATTCTATTCCATAAGAATAAATAAAAAACAAAAGAGATCCAGTCTTAAGGACAATTCCGACATTAAGGGATCACAATATATGTGTATTTGAAACTGGAGGGATCAAGAAATCCTAATATAAATCCATACTTTAAGGATTAGTTCCTAATCCAAAAAGAAAGATTGAAAATTAAATTTAAAGTGTGTGTCTTCCTCAGGATTTAGCAACTTATGTGTGTTACCTTTAGAAGATTTAGTATGTTTTGAATTTTTCATAAGTGTGTGTGTGTAATAAGTGAGCAGAGTATATGCCCCCACGTTAAAGTCATTGCTGACACTTTAACAGGAGCAATGGCTTTAATGGAAACATAAACAACTCCACTGATTACATTTCCATGTCGAGATGCCCCTAGAAGAAGACAAATCAAGGGAAATAACACAGAAACATAAAGAGAACACGAAAGGGATCTACCTACCATGGGGTCAGTATGATCATAAGATAATATATATATGATATTATAGCAAATGAATTAACATCATTCCCCAAAGGAAGTAGAACTACAATCACAAAGGAGGAAAGATCACATAAGATATACGAAGAAGAATCTTTTCAGACCATGACATGGAGACCAAAAATATTTAGTGCTACCATATCTCGAATCTAAGCAGATTACACAAGGAAACATTTACGAACAATAGCACAGTTACAACATAACATTGAACAACGCATAGAAGAATAGAGATACATATAGAGGAATTTGAACAATAGTTTTGATTCCTTCATCACCTTGTACCAACTGAGTAACAAGGATCATTTAAAAGAATCTAACAACATTTAGCAAATACATTACGGGAGAAGTATAGTACAATAGGAAAACACACAACAAAACTACCATAAAGGACAAGCCGATCAAGCGTGCCACCTACTTTCCCCATCTCATTGTATATCATTTATGGTAGGTGGGTAACTCGCAAGAGGGACTATATCCAATATAGTAGGAATGATAGCCAGTTCCAAACAAGGATCCTCTTGAGAATCACTATGTTCGATACTAGGTGTAAGAGTTAATTGAGATGAAAGCATATTCGAAAAATCAATGTCAATTTCAATAGTTTCATATTCATCGGTAACATTATCAATATCATCAAGAGTATCTTCATCATCCAAATTAATCAAAATAGGATCTAAGATATGAATAGAATCATCATAATCATGCATGTGAACATCATTATTAGTAACAACATTATGCATAGGTGTATCTGCAAAAAGTAGAGATCTTTTAGCTTTAGCATGAGCACGATGCTTTTTACAACGTTCATTAGCAGATCGGTTACATTTTGATTTATTTGAAATAGGTTGAGAACTAGGAGGAACAATCATAGGATCCTTCATAGTTTCTATAGGAAGATCAATAGGATTATCAACCATAGGAGGAGCAATCACAGGATCTTTGATAGATTTAGTAGGAGAAACTTGATTAACAGAACAAGAAGCCATAGTTGAAGGAGGTATCAAAGGTGTAGGTAAAAGACCATGATTAAGGTCCATAGGAGGTATGCTTAATTGAATAATCTTACGATGCTTATAGGCTTGATATGATTGAAAAATATTATCAGGCCGAGGAGGACATGAATTAGGTAATGAAGGCCAAAAGAAATCCAGAGCAGCACAATCTCTAGGCCTAGAAGGTCGATATAGACTATGATTAATCATCTTCACTTCACCATGATGAATGAACTTAAGACACTTATGTATAGGTGAAGCAACAACATGCATGGCAGTTAACCAAGGCAAACCTAGCTTAACTTGAAATTGATCAGAAGTAGGAACCACAACAAAGGTAGTGTTCACAAGTTTTCTAAAAAGTTCAACTGGTAAAGTAATAGAACCAAATGAGGGATAAATAAAACCATTACAAGTTTGAATCCACACATCTGATGTATCATAGAAGTCATCCTGTAAGATTTTCATAAAAATATTTTCTTCAGTGATAACATTGACTAAGGAGGTAGGATCAACAAGACAACCACGAGTAGGTATCTGAGCAATCCTAGCAGCAATGTAAAGGGGACCATCAGGAGCCTTAATAATCTCACAATCATCAAAGGTAATCAAAAGTTCTTGAGGTATTTTATCCTTAAATTTTTTTCGATGTTTAGTTTGAGGTTTTACTTTAGGTTTAGGTTTAACTAGAGATTGAGATTGAACTTGAGGTGAAGATTGAGGTGGAGATATAGACTTAGCAACATGCTCCACTTGATTAATGACATGATTAAGATCATCCATCTTTGAATCATATACAATTTCCATAGTAGATGGTTGAGCAATAGTATTAGTATCATGCATAGGTAAAGGATTCATATAGATTTGAAGGTTTTGATTAGGAGGAGAGACAGATTGATTCCCACTACTATCCAGATTATCAACAGATAAAGCTTTAGCATCAATGAGATCTTGGACGTTATGTTTTAAAGAATAACATCTCTCAGTATAATGACCATTCTGATGATGATATTGACAAAAAGCATTTTGATCAAAAGATTTAGATGCAATTGTAGTAGGTAAAAGAGGTCGAATAGGAGGTAAAGTAATCATATTAGCAGCTAACAACCTATTCATAATAGCATGTAAAGTTTTAGAAAGAGGAGTAAATGTATGATTTAATTGAAAAGCAGTGGATGCAGAAGTGGCATTATGAGATGCAACAACAACCTGATTAGAAACTTCATTCGCTTGTTTGTTTATCTTGACATAATTATTGAATTTTTGAAACTTATTTGGATTAGAAGCAGCATCACTCTTATCAATGAGAACATGAGCCATTGGAATGTTGCTCTCAAATTGACTCACTTGTAATTGATAATGATGAAGCACTGCACAAAGTTGTTGAAAAGAGGTAAATTTAGCAAGTAGAATCTTATCTCTAATATCCTTTTACAAATTTGAAATAAACATATGTTGAATATCAATATCAGGAATAGGATAAGAAATCTGAGCATGCAAATGCTTAAATCTACTAATAAATTTAGTCAATTTTTCTTTAGCACTTTGTTTACAATGCATTAAATCTATCAAAGACACTTGCAGACCAATATTGTTTTGAAATTGTTGAATAAAGGCATTAGCAAGTTGTGGAAAGGAATCAATTGAATAAGGAGGCAAGGAACAATACCAACGTAAGGCCTTGTCACAAAAGGTTCGAGCAAACAGTTTGGCTAAAATCCTATGGTCATGAGCATAATCACTACAAACGATTTGGAATATTTTAACATGATGAACAAGATCTCCTTTTCCATTATAATTCTCAAGAGAAGGCATATCAAC
This sequence comes from Chamaecyparis obtusa, assembly GCA_027943335.1. Classification (NCBI taxonomy): domain Eukaryota; kingdom Viridiplantae; phylum Streptophyta; class Pinopsida; order Cupressales; family Cupressaceae; genus Chamaecyparis; species Chamaecyparis obtusa. Next base: position 150,290 of record BSBK01012305.1, read on the forward strand.
TTGCTGAGGAATAGGAGTTCAGATAATATCCCTAGACAAAGGACTTCCCATGTCACATGTAGAAATACTAAACTTGTTTTGAGTTAAGGAAGCAAGTTGTTGTTGTAAGGATGATACAGTTTGAGCCAAACTGATGATGGTGGAATCAGTAGAGGAAATAGGAGGAGTAGAAACATTAGACACACTAGGTAAAGTGTAAGAAGTTGCAAGAATAGAAGACACAACTGGAGGAACACTAGGAACTACAGTTGGAAGTGGAGTGGAATAAGTGAAAGGAACACTATGATATGAAGGTTGTGATGTAGGAAGGGACATGGGAGGAACACTCATAGGAATAGAGGGAACTGTCACAGTCACCAGAGGAGGAGTATAGATAGGAATACTAGGTAAAGGATTAGAAGGAGGTTCAACACTAGTGATAGGAGCAGTGAAACCTAAATCTTGAGCCTCTTGAGTTAAAGGTTTAACATTGGAATGCACAAGATGAGTAATACCACGCAAGAGGTTAACACCTTGATCACTATCATGGAGAACTTTCTTAAGAGCCTCTATAGCTTGAATAGAATCTTAACCATGGTTTTCTTGAAGAAGCCAATTACCCATTTTATCAAGTTCAGTGGAAATTTTTTGGACTTGTTCAGGAGGAACCCTTAAAGCATCATCCTCATCATGAGATGAGTGAGAAGATTTTTCCTCCATAGTAGGATTAGAATCATGAAGAATCAAATTATCATTAGGGATCCTAAGGAAAGGAGAAGATTCAGGCTCAAAGGCACCCATGAGTCTACGACTTCTTCTAATCGGAATGTTATAAGTAAGACTAGTGGTATTAAAGCTCATAAACCAATATAATGTAAATGAACTAAACTAAGAAAACATAATGCATGAACATGAAATCTAATTAGCATACAAGATCAATAACAAAGGACAAATCTAATACTAACAAGATAAAAGGAAATCTAACACCAAAAAGAAAGAGAGTAAGCTAGTCAGGTTCACCAAAATGAATAGTGGTAATTTGGAATCACCACTATTTGTGTATGTGTGTGGGGAAAATGTAAGATTCACTCCTAAATCCAAATTCCCAAAAGAGAGATCCAATTTGATCAACCAAGAGGTTAATACACAATCGAATCAATCTATGAAGAATATGAAAGAAAGAATAAATCCTATACTTCCCTATAGTTGGATTAAGCTTGAAATCTGAAATAATTGAAGTGCAAATACTAAGCTTGAATTAGGGAAGATCAAGAAAATGTTGAATTCTGGCTTCTATATGAACTTTCTGAAGACTTTGTCACCTATCTTGGACTAGAAATGCCAAGGTGGACAAAACCTAGAAATCTTTTCTCCAAATTCACACAGGTTGACTTTGACCTTTTAAAAGGTCAAAGACCACATTATTTATTTGAAGTCCAATTCTGATTCTGTTCACAGATCCTGAAAGATTACCGAAAAGGGTATCTAAATTCACTCTCAAATCTGAGATTTCACACCTGTACCTACAAGAAAATGGGGGTTTTTGGTTGTATGGGGGGTTTGCCTTAGTCAAACCCCAATTTAGGAATTAACCTTGAAATTGAATTGAAATATATGGTGCATAAACAAAGTAATTGAAACAAATCACCTCGCTTATGTTGAAGTCCTTGTAGAGGATTTGAATCCTCAAATCCACAAGTAAGAATGCTTCAATGAATGTAGGATGTCTCTAATCAATGGTATTTTGATCTTCAACACCAATCTTTGATCTGATCTTTGCATATGAGAAGGTTTGAATGAATGGAGAAGGAGGGATCTTCAAGGGGGCTCCAAGGAGATTGAATCCTTTAATAGCTAACAATGGAACTCCTTGATGGATGAATGCTTGAACACTTGAATGCTTGAAGACTTGCTTGAATGCTTGAAGACTTGCTTGATTGCAAAACTTGATGATTGAGTGATGTCAACTTGATATGAAAAATGAGAGAGGAAGGCCTCCTTTTATAGTGATCTAGGGCACACTCCTCTAGATGGGCCACCTTAAAGAATTAAATCCCAATCAGGTCCTCACCTTTAGAAAATATACCTTGATTAAATACCATTAAAGGATTTACCATTTCAGAACCTGAAATAGCCGACCCGGAAGCGGGAAATAATTTTCCCGAAAGCTAAATTACCGACAAATGAAACTTTGAAATTCTAGCAGGAAGAGGTCAAGGTCGAGGTTGACCATGACTTGGTCAGGGTCGAGGTTGACCCTGACCTAGTCAAGGTCAAGGTTGACTTTGACCTCAAACCCTAACTTTGCCAGATTCTTCAACAGGAGTTCCAGGGGTGCCAAAAATGCAGAATTTGATGTCTGAGCAAGACCTACTATCAGGAACAGATAGAAAATCCTCTAAATGATGTGATGAAGGACTAGGAGGTCTCATTTCTGAACCCTACCTAGAAAATAGAGCCATAGAAGAAGGAAAATTAGGAAAGTCCTTAAGACCTTAACTCTAATTTCACCTAGAATGAAGAAATCAAGTGTTGAGAAGAAGTGGAAAGTGGGGAGAAAGCCAAATACATGAAAAGACCCAATGAAGCCACTTAACATGACCCCAAACCACTTACTCGAAGGGCTAAATGCTCTTATCATCGAAGTGCTTCCATTTTAAGATGATACAATTAGTTGTTAAAATAGTAGAATTGACTTGATTGATATAATCAATTGAGCTACCTATGATATATATTATCAATTCAACAGTGGCCTATTTTATCAAGTGCATGTGTTAATTATGATAGTTGATTCACATTATTATTACATAACTGATAACAATATAGTCATTGTTACGTAACTATCGGTGGATAGTTAACGTAACATATACCCATATGTTACATTAACTATCAATCGATAGTTCATGTAACTACTACATAAAATGGTTTGTATATATGCTGCTTCACATTAAGACATGTCTGTGAATAGACATGGCTCTATGTGGCCTCAGCCACGTAGAGTCATGTCGATTCACATAGTTCCCATGAGGCATATTTATTATATTTCATGTTGATGAGGAAAGCAATCAATAACAAAGGCATTGTTGTCTCCTCTGCAACACACAGCAACATATATATATATATATATATATATATATATATATATATATATATATATATATATATATATCAGTAAATTAATAAATGGAATATAATACTATAATAAAAGCTTTCTCTATCAAGATCTTAAATTCCTAACGTGGTATTAGAGCCTCAATAGAGAAATTCATTCAAAAAGCTTAAATTATATTCTGATTATACATAAAAGAAGGAGAAAAAATTAAGATGGCCAACAATATCAAAGTAGAACATAGACTCGAAGGCACATCTAACTTATTCTCATGGAAAATTTGAATCCTTACAGTACTTCAAGAACTAGAGTTGGATTGTTATGTTGAAGAAAACAAAAGCATACCTGAGGAAGAACTAAAAAAAGCAACTTGGAAAATACGTAACAATAAAGAAAAGAAAGGTCTGGACCAGGGATCACTATTGAAGAGGATGCTGGAAACACTGGGTTGGGGACAAGAACTAGAGGGCACACTCAGAGAAAGGTCCCAGAAAAAACTAAAGATCTGAAGGAACTGCAAGAAACTATCCAGAAGATGGAAGATCTCCAGAAGAAGGCTGAGGAGATGATAAAAGTTAATTAGCTTGTTCTGGCTGGTAGATATTTTGCTATTGGTTTTTTCTCTAGTTACTTCTTTTAAACTGTTTGACTGTTGTTCTCTATTGTGGTTTTCCAACAGGTGTTTCATTTTGTTATCTTTAATGCTCTTTCTTTTGTTGTATTAAACTCTGGTTTTGGGTCCATGTAAAACCTATTTTTACCTTAATCAAAAACAATAAAGAAAATAAAATTATAATTGATGTTGTTAAAGACCATATTCTCCCATCCATAGCAAGACTGAATACCACCTATCAAGTATTCAAGACTATCCAAGAGACATTTGAGATTAACAATTCAAGTAGATTTCTCACTCTCAAACATAAACTGCTAAATCTCAAAATGAACAAAGGGGAAACAATTACATCTTACTTTCTTTAGATTTCAGAACTAAGGGATCAACTAGCCACCATTGGAAATAATATTGACGACATGGAGCTAACTCTGATTGCTCTTAGAGGATTACCCATCTCATGGGAATCCTTCATTCAATGTATAACCGGACGTCCATCTATTCCCAAGTTTGATAAACTAAAGAATGATTGCACTCAAGAGGAATCTTGATTAATATCAAGAGGAATTGGGCCTACCAAAGTAAATGAGATTCAAGCTCTTCACACCCGCTCAAACTTCAAAAGAAATAAAATAAAGTTTAAACACAAGAGAGGAAACTCTAACACAAACCATGTGGGGAATCCAAATAAAACTCACAAATGAGACTTCTCCAAAATACAATGTTTCAAATATGATAAGTTCGGTCATACACATAGATATTGTCCCAAGAAGCAGAAAATACAAGTAGCATTAGCAGAAGTAAAAGGAGCATAAATATCACTATTCTTCTTAGCATTATCAAGTGAAGTGAACTCAAGCAAAAACACATGGATAATTGATAGTGGAGCTTCTCGACATATAACAGGATTCAAAGATCAATTTGAAACCTTAGAAGAAGATTCCTCCGAAGAAGTTACAATTGGAGACAACTCCACCTATCTGAAAAAAGGAATTAGGACCTGTTCTATCAAATTGAAATCAAGGACTACTCTACTTTTGAAAGATGTTCTATTTTTACCAGGTATAAAAAGGAACTTAGTCTCTATCTCTAGCTTAGTTGATCAAGGCTATTGTGTCAGATTCCAAGAAAATAAAGTTTCAATATGGACAAAGAACTTCAATATTAAAAATGCTATTTCCTTAGGATATAGAGATGGAAGCTTATACAAAGTAGGAAATAGTATCAAATCAGCTCTAAGTCATGAAGTATCCAATACTAATGAACTCTGGCATCGAAGCCTAGGTCATATCAAGTTTAGTACTCTTCCCTCCCTTAAAAATATTACTATAGGGATCCCAAATTTAAATTCAAATCATTCAAGCATTTGTAAAGGATGTGCTCTAGGTAAAAATATAAAAAAATCTTTTCCCTCTAGTGAACATAAAACAAAAGGTACATTGGAACTCATTCACACTAACTTGTGCGAACCTATGTCGAATCTCTCACTAGGAGGTTATTCATACTATGTGATCTTTATTGATGATTATTCCAAAAAAACATGGATTTATTTCCTTAAACTAAAAGAATCAGATGAAGTGTTATCCAAATTCAAATAATTCAAAGCATTAGTTGAAAATCAAACTGGGAGAAAGATAAAAATCCTAAGGTCAGATAATGGAGGTGAATATATTTCTAAAATTTTTAAGGATTTTTGTATATCTATTAGGATTAAGAGGGAGTATACAGTACCTTATAATCCTTAAAAAAATGGAGTAGCCGAAAGGAAAAATAGAACTCTCATTGAAATTGCTAAAGCCATGATGCATGACCAAAATTTGCATACTTCATTTTGGGCTGAAGCATCGAACACTATTGTATACATTCAGAATAGATGCCCACACTCTATTCTAGACAATATCACTCCTAAGGAAGCCTTTACAGGAAAGAAACCTGATCTAAGTCATCTCAGAATCTTTGGATGTCCTATTTACATCCATATTCCCAAAGAGAAAAGAACCAAACTAGACCCTTCCAAAAAAAGAGGAATATTTTTTGGCTACAGTGAAACTACAAAAGGGTACAGGGTATATATACCAAGACAAAAATCAATTGAAATTAGTAGAGACATCAAGTTTGAAGAGGACACTGCTATAAAGATTTCAATTTCCATTGAAGGAGGATCAAATTAGAATCAGAGGGAGAACATTATAGAATATGATGAAACTGAGAATCAGAGGGAGAATGTTCCTCTAAACAATGAGAATGAAAGAGAAAACATAACAGAAAACATTGAACCTGATTCATCTCATCTTGAAGATATTGACATTTCTAACAACAAGAAAAGACCCTTATGGGCTAGAAAAATGTTTGAGGAAAATAATGTTGAACCTAATGAGATATCTAAAGCAAATAAAAGAATAAGGAATCAAAAATTTTATCTTGCACTAATGGAAGAACTGACTAAAATAGAACCGACTAATGTAAAAGAAGCCCTAACATGTCAAGCATGAAAAAATGCAATGATTGAAGAATACCAATCTATTATTAAAAATGATGTTTGGGAAATAGTCCCTAGACCAAAAGGGAAAACTATTATTTCCTCTAGATGGTTGTTCAAGATCAAATATGCTTCTGATGGTTGTTCAAGACCAGTTGCTTGTTAGACATCTGTAAGAACCATCATAGCCATTGCAGCATCCAAAGGATGGAAGATTCACCAAATGGATGTAAACACAAAATTTCTAAATGGAATCATAGAAGAAGAAGTATACATAGAACAACTAGAAGGATTCATCACCCATGACAATACTTATATTTGCAAATTGAAGAAAGAACTCTATGGTCTCAAACAAGCTCCCAAGGCTTGGTATGAACATATAGATAAGTATATATCCAAATTAGGGTATTCCAAGAATGAAGCCAATCCAAATATATACTTCAAAATGTCCAAAGGAGATATGTTAATTATAGTTCTATATGTTGATGATCTTCTAATTACTGGAGAAAATCATCTTATTAAAAAATGTAAAAAAGAAATCACAAATGAATTTGATATGAAAGATCTAGGATTATTACATTACTTCTTAGGATTAGAAGTAGTACAGAAAGAAGACTACATTTTTCTAAATCAAAGGAAATACACTATGGATATATTAGCTAGATTTGGCATGAAGGAATGTACACCCCTAACCACTCCAATGGAAACCAATCTTCACAAACTCAAAGAAGATGTTGTAGATTCGGAGCCTATAGACTCTTCCTACTACAGACAACTTATTGGATCTCTTATGTTCTTGGTAAACACTCATCTAGATATCTTCTATGCCACAAATGTATTAAGTCATTTCATGTACGAACCTAAGAAGATTCATTTATCTACTGCTAAACATATTTTGAGGTACTTATGTGATACAACTGAATTGGGTCTGAAGTATGAAAAAGTTGAGATACAACTTCTAGGATTCACTTACTCTAATTGGGCTGGAGACTCTATTGATCGAAAAAGTACCACAAGATGCTACTTCAGTCTCATATCTATAATGATTTCATGGTTCAGTAGAAAATAGTCAGCAGTTCCTCAAAGTTCCACCGAAGTAGAGTACATGGCTGCATCTATGGGTGCTCGTGAAGCAGTATGGTTAAGGAAGCTTCTATTTGGATTGTTTGGTAAGCCACTACAACCTACAATATTTTACTGTGACAATCAAAGTTGCATTAAACTCTCTTTAAACCTAGTTTTTTCATAATCGCTCCAAACACATAGAGATTCCTTATCACTATATAAGAGACATGGTAGACAGAGATATTATCAAGCTCATCTACGTAAGTACTGAAGAAAAAAATGATAATATTCTTACCAAGCCTCTTGTGAAGTTGAAAATCGAGTACTTCAGGCAAAAACTTGGTATGATTAAATTGTGATTAAAATTGTTGAGATTCTATCTCTTTATGTAATTTGTATATTCATGAATAAAATTGAAATTTGATATTGCAATATTTTGTCTATTGAAAGATGGTGATCTTTCTTGTGTATAAAAAAATCACTATTGTAAGGTGACGATCTTTAATAGCTTGATTTTAGTTATTCTCTAACCTAGTTCTGAATTGGCCGGGGGTTATGATGATAAGAGGTTCAAGTTTCGATTTGGATTGCACCAAATATCTTGATACCTATATATTTTAGTTATCCTCTAACCTAGTTCCAAATTGGTCAGAGGCTATGATGACAAGAGGTTCAAGTTTCGATTCAGATTATGTTGAATATCTTGATACCTATATGCTATAGTTATCCTCTAATCTAGTTCCAAATTAGTCGGGGGTTATGATAACAAGAGGTTCATTTTTTTATTCGTATTGTGCCGAATCTCTTGATACCTACATTTATCATTAAATCCAGTTTTGAATAAGTCAGGGATTGTGATAAATTTTGACAATTGAATTTGTGTTCCAGATTATGCTAAAAAATTCTAATTGTTTATATGAGTAAAATACTGATCCAAGTTCAAATCAAGGATTCAATAAAAACTCATAAATTTTCTTATCAATCCACTCTCTCTAAGAGGGAGTGTTAAAACAGTAGCATCGACTTGATTGATATAATCGATTAAGCTACCTGTGATATATATTATCAATTCAATAGTGGCATGTTTTATCAAGCGCATGTGTTAATTATGATAGTCGATTCACATTATTATTATACAGCTAATAACAATATAGTCATTGTTACATAACTATCAATGGATAGTTAATGTAACATATACCCATATGTTACGTTAACTATCAATCGATAGTTAACGTAACTACTGCATAAACTGGTTTGTATATATGCCGCTTCACATTAAGACATGTCTATGAATAGACATATCTCTACGTGGCCTCAACCATGTAGAGTCATGTCCATTCGCATAGTTTCCATGAGGCATATTTATTATATTGTGTGTTGATGAGGAAAGCAATCAATAACAAAGGCATTGTCTTCTCCTCTGCAACACACAACAACATATATACATATCAGTAAATTAATAAATGGAATATAATACTATAATAAAAGCTTTCTCTATCAAGATCTTAAATTCCTAACATTAGTGACTAGAGAAACTTAAAAAGGATGCACTTGAGAGAAGTGCAGGACATAGTGGACAAATACTATCACCCGAGGAAAGAAGGTATGTGATAATATTAATAATAAAATTATGTACTATTTACTCTTTGTACTTATGTGATTTAACATATTTCAAACACCATTTAGGTTTCCTGATAGATAAAAGGCAATAGAAGAAAGAAAACAAAAGCACAAGCAACACAAGCTTGGCTCGGGTGGATATTCAAAACTTGCTATACGAGTTGTAAGTATTAGTAAATGAAAAATCGTATGCAAATATTTATAAATTGTAATCAATTTAGTTTTGATGAAATTCACTACAATAAACATTCATGATACCAAGCAAAAATGTAGGCCTTGGAGTTGAAAAAACCAATTATAGAAGAGGACAAGAAAATAGGCTACAAACAAGGCTATACAGTCATGGTTGAACGATTTTGAGAAATGAGTGCACAAGGTTCTTCTGCTAGATCTGTTGATCAGGTAAATAAGCCAATTGATTTTAATTTCAAGTTGAATACTTTACCAATTACTATATTTGATGTTAAGTTCCAACATAGAGTGCATATATTTTTTTTAAGTACAAGGAAACAATGATTATATGTATTAAACTAAATGATTAACATTTCTCATCATTTATCTTGTATTTATATGTATATATTGTCGATAAATGCACTAATTATTTACATTGGAATGCAGCCTGTCGATCCTGATACTACACCATCCAAGCACGACAAAGGGGTCGATTCAAATGTGAATTGTAGTACTCAAGGTATACATTTTCTATTCAAATTTTTATTATTGAATATTTAATACAAGTAAACATGTTAAATTGAATTTGGTGTAGTAATAAAAATTTATTATAATGTCTTGGGATTAATAAAAGATTTTGTATTGTAGTTGTAGGGGATATAGAGGTTGTTCCCAATGAGCGTGTTGAGATTCAAGCCACCGAGCAAGATGATGTGGTTGGACAAGGTAAAGAGTGTCACGTTTATGTTTTTTAAAGTACTGAAATGCTTGTAACAATAATGATAATATGTTTTTAAATTAACCCCAATTATGATAATATGTTTTTAATTGAAGCCTTTTATTTATTATTACGGAGGACCCACCTTTGCAAATGATAGGGAGATCACGTGCACGATTGAGAAGAAATGACGATGTCAACATGGATATGCCTCTGCAACAATATAGGGAAGCAGAAAAAAAGAAAAAGTCAAAAAATAAATGATTCTCATTTATGTAACTTATCTGATAATGACTGATGTTTATGTCTTGATGTTTTAATCTTATGTCTTAATGAATGTTATGATGTGTTAATGAATGCTAATTAATGAGTCTTATGAATGCTAATGAATGTGTGTTAATGAATGCTAATTAATAAGATGAATGCTCAATGAAATACACCATATCTAAATGGAATACTTTGTGCCTAACATACTTAAATGGAAAACACCAAGTACCAAATGATGAATGCTCAATTGTTCTAATGGAAAAGCATTAGAACCATTCATTTCTAGAACTTTATTTTCTAGTCTTAATGGTTTTTCTATAGTTGCAATGATTTTTCTTATTTCTTGCCATTAGAGCCACTTCATATGCACAAGTAATGAATATGTATATTTTCCTAAGCAGTACTGGAAGCAGACCCAACAACACATGTACTATTGTAAAAATCATCACAAGTCCATTTGTTGTTGGGTCGTTCCTAGTGGTTTTTGATGAAATCTACATATTTTTCACCTGTTCATATACTAAATGATGAATGCTCAATTGTTGTAATGGAAAAGCATTAGAACCATCCATTTCTAGAACTTGATTTTCTAGTCTTAATGATTTTTCTATAGTCCTAATGATTTTTTTATAGTCTTAATGATTTTTCTTTTCTCCTAATGTTTGTCTCTCTTCATAAATTAGGCCTTGAATTTGAATTTTGTTCACTATTTTATTTCAGCTTGATATTTCATTCATTTTTCATATACATAGAGACTACACATGCTGATTAAAAAATGAGCTATTTGATTTTTCATTGTTCATGATTGTAAATGGTCAATATTTTTGATAGTACTTGTTGGTGTATTCCATTTAAAAATAATCATGTTTCTATGACTATGATAAATGTCCCTCTGTGGGCCTATGAACTGCATACAATTATTCCTCTTGCAGGTATTTACATGTATTTGAGCCTAGTTCCATGTTTTCTTTCATTCTTGCATTTGAAATGTTAATGGGCTGCATACAGAGGTATATCGTAAGTCTCTAGGGTTTTCTCCCTCCAAGTATATTGTTTCTATTATTAATGTTTCTTCTACTCTCCTCAAAAAATCTATTTATTGCTACTAGAAATATTAAGTTTCCTTTTATACACTTTTGTAATGTTGGAGGGGTTTTCACTAAATTTTAGTGGATTTTATATTTTGGGAGAAATTAGTATTAGAATCTTCAATGTGATCTTTTCAACTTTGGTTGTAAATTGAAATTTTGGAAATTCTGGGTTGGCTTGGTTTTACGCATATTGACCATGTAGATGTGAGCTTTTCTCGTGTGCACATCAAGACACCAACTCATCATGTGATTGGATCAATGCAAATTGATCTGATGAGTAACAATACTTTCTATTCACTTTTTAAATACTTGTATCTGCATTTCCTTGTTCTCTTATGCTATTACACATACATACGTTCTCCAATTTATGGCCTGACATATTGCAGCTTGGTAATTTGAACTTGAGCCACTCTTTTTACCAATGCATCTTCTCAACATTACACCACATGCCTTTGTTGGATAGAGTCTGATTTATAAGAGAAAGTTTTGGAGAACATTGGGTTTAAAAAGTCTTCCATGCTATTTTTCAAGATAAGCTACAAACCCTTTCTAGTACCTCGTCAAGGTACATTAAATCACTATATGATAACATAAACAAGTAGGTAGAGGCATTGCAACATCTCCACTTATTTATATGTTCATATTTTGATTTTTTGCATAAATATTTTCATAAAGTTATTGCATTTCCATTATTTTCATTCCCTTCATTTTGAAGTTTGTAGCATGTTAGTAAACAAATAAAAGTGTTACAAATGCTTCACATTTTGGAAAATAATTCACCACCAATCTAATCCACTCACTTTCTCTTTTGAATGTCAACTTGTAGAAGGGCATTGGACCACTATGGACTTGTCAAATTCATTGTGATTTTTTTGTTTCCTTTTACTACCATTGACAAATTACTGTGCTTCATGCTCTGTATACTCATATTTATCTTGTAAGCTTTGTTCTTTTGTATACATATGTATGATCGAGGCAATCACACTTTATTCTTGTTGTTGTATTCAGTAAATAAGAATACAAAGTTACAAACCCATAATGATCCATACACAATATATGTTAATATAGTTGTAACATATTGGCTCATTGAAAAATTTAAATACATTAAATGCTTGCTACTAATCTCCATATACCACATTTAAAAAATATCATTGGTTGTGCAAATAAATATTTCATTTTTGCAACCTTTTTTTATGTGAAAGATTTGAACTCACTTCTACGATTTGTACATGTGTTAGTCTCCTCGTTTATGTCAGCTCGATATTTAATTCAATCTGTCAGCTCTATGCTTCCTACCAATTTTCATTTTTTCTCTTGATCTACAATTTCACAATAGCTAATCAATAAGAGGAAACAAAAAGAAAGAAGCAGTTCAACTTTTACTGATATCAAACTAAGTTTGGGTATGTTATGTTACTTACCCACCCTCTTTTTATATGCTTCAATTTAGATTTTTATCTTCCCTTATTTAAGCTAGAAATTTGTTTCCTGATAATTTAAACTTTTTCTCTTATATAGTTTCACGCTAGCTGATCAAAAAGGATGAAACACATGCTATTCATTGATACTCATACACCATTTCCTTATTTGTTCCATTACATTTCAATACTATGACTTATTATTTGTAGAGGTCCTACAAAGAGTATAGTACAACAATAATTTACATTCAAATTATCCACAATGAATTTTGTAATATACCAGACTTCCTTCTATAATTAAATATTCCTACAGGACACTTGAATACACTTCCTTTTTTTATGTTAAGGTTTCATTATTCTTTCAAATCAATTACCTATATGCGTATCCCTCGCACCTTCTTTTAGTGCAAGTGCTAGTGTAGTTTTTAATTATAACAAAAGTTCAATAATGGTTTTAGATGTTAACTATGACAATCTCTTGGTTTCAGGAAATGCAGAAGGAGATGCCTAGTTCAATATGTAATCTCAATTCAAATGCATAGGATATTAGGTGGAGCTAAAAGATGCAATAGGTTTGCATTTTTGGTAGAGGTCTTGAATTGCTTATTTTAAGTTATAGACCATCGCGAATATTATAATTTTGACCTATTAAAAAATGTAAACGTGCTGATTCTTCTCAGCTCCACTTACTATCTATGCATATTTTGGTTGTGTTGCACGTGCATTCTTGATTCAGAGTGGAAAAATATTATTTTTGATGTGAGGAAGAGAAGCCAAACACATAAAGAACATGCAAATAAATAGGACAGCTGAAAAACATAAATGTAGATATGACAACAACCAAAAAACATAAATGTAGATATCATGGTCACAATTGTTTGGAGACACAACATAATTGAATGCTATACCCAGATGATGCAACACAACCACTATTCCTCCAGTTCTAAGTTGACACTACAGGATCCAAAAACTTAATGAATAAATTTAGAGACATGAGGAGGGTCGTAATGGCCAAAATAATATAGGGTCCCTATATTATTTCAATAATTATTTCCCTCCTCCTACGCTCTCTAAATTTATTCCTTATCTCTGGTTTTTGGATCCCGCAGTGTCAACTTAGAACTGGAGGAGTAGTGGTTGTGTTGCATCATCTGTGTATAGCATTCAATTATGTTGTGTCTCCAAACAATTGTGACCATGATGCCTACATTTATTTTTCTTAGTTGTTGTGTCCCATGACCCCTTATGACCCTTTATGACCCTTTACAATCCCTAAGAATACATCTGAGAGGTCTTAAAGTGTCATAAAGGGTCATAAGAGGATCCTGGGAGGGGCTAGATGAGCTTCCACCTTCACATGGTTGGCCCTGTTAAGTAGAGAATGTTAAACTATTCTCGAAACAAAGAGAAGCCCAATAATTTAAGGTCTCACTCCATGTACAAAATATATATATATATATATATATATATATATATATATATATATATATATATATATATATATATATATATATATATATATATATATATATATATATATATATATATATATATATATATATATATATAAAAATATATATATATTAAAAATAGTGTGAACCATCACAATTATGATGATAACCATAGAATAACTGATCGCAAAAAACTAAAAAATAACGTCTATCTATCATAAATATCTAACAGATAGTTGTTGTATATATGTACAACATCTCCATCGCATGTCTATCAGAATGGCGACAACAACAAATAGACCTAAAGGTATGTTCACCATGTTGGCATGCCCTCTTCAGATGCACAATCTGACGGCCATAGTCATCGTAATTACAACTCCTATTCTATTCGTCATTTTTTTTTACTGCAAAATTGCAACGACAGGTGGTGTCTCTTGATCAACAAGATATTGTCAAAATTCGGACATATTGCCATCGAAAAAAGGACTCAAATGTACTAGTACTTATATAATTTACATCATATTAACATGGGGATTCCAACTAGTTTGTAGTCATCCATACCAAAAGTCTTGAGTACTTCTTTCACATATTTGGATTGACTAATATATATACCTTCTTCAGTTGTGAAACCTGTAATCCAATAAAGAATTTGATCTCCCCAATCATTGACATTTAAAACTCCTTCATTTCTTCACCAAATGTAAAACTCATCTCATCATCTCCTCCAAAGTTTATATCATCAACAAACACTTTAGCTATCGACAACTTATCTCCTTCAACTTTAAGGTACACATTACTATCATCTCTTGTTCTATTAAAACTAATCTGACTACTTGACAAGAATTTAACCTTTCATATCATGCCCTTAGTTCTTGTTTTATCCCATATAATGCCTTTTGTAGCTTGCATACCATGTCCTTGTCCTTTTTCAATGCAAAACCATTGATTTGTTCTATGTAGACCTCTTCTTCAATAATTCCATTCAAGAAAGTTGACTTGACATCTATTTGAAAAAATTTAAACATTTTATAAGCAACATAAGCAAGTAGAATTCTTACCCTTTCTAGTCTTTCCATTGGGGCAAAAGTCTCTCCATAGTTTAGTCCTTCTTCTTGTGCATAGCACTTACATATAAGTCTTTCCTTGTTTCTGATCACATCTCCTTCTTTATTTAATTTTTTCTTGAAAACCCATCTGGTACCAATGACATTTTTATCTGAAGGTCTAGGAACAAGTGTCCATGTGTCATTCTTCTCAATTTGATCAAGTTCTTCATCCATATATTTTATCCAATGTTCATCTTTGATTTCTTTCTTTACTGTCTTAGGCTCATACATGGAATTCAAACAAGTACTTTCTCTGAACTTTCTTCTAGTTAAAACACCTTCATTCTTATCACCTATAATCTGATCAGTAGAGTGATTTAACTTCACATACCTAGGTATCACTGATTCTAGTCTAAGAGCTTCTTCCGTTGGTTGAATCACTTCTTCCACATTTTTTTTCTCTACTAGTTCATGCAACTCTACTTCAATATACACAATCTCTCGATCATCCTCTATCACTTGATTTCTTGAATGATCATATTTCTCAAGGTATTCATCCACCTTTACATTTGCACTCTCAATCATTTTGTTAGTTCTCTTATTAAAACACTTATTTTCTTTACTTTTAGTAGAATAACCCAAGAAAATACCTTCATCACTTTTTGGATCAAATTTGCTTATGTAATCATCCCTCTTAAAATAGAATCTAGTACAAAAGAGTTCAAAATATTTAACATTAGGTGAGTGACCATACTATAGATCAAAGGGTGTCTTATTAGTTCCTTTCTTTAATTGTAAATACTAGTACTAATTTCTCATTTCTAGTATATTTTAGGTACATCACCTTGAATCAACATTGTCCTTGCAAGATCCCCTGTGGTTTTGTTCTTCCTCTCTACAACACCATTTTGTTGTGGAGTCCTTGGGCTAGAAATTTGTCTCTTAATTCCATTATCTTTATGATACTTAACAATTTTGACAGAAGTAAACACACCTCCTATAAACCTTAAAAACTTCAAATTTGTACTTGATTCCTTCTCAAACAGTGCCTTCAATTCTTTGAATTTTCAAAATTCATTAAACTTCATCTTCAAAAAAGTTACCCACATCATTATAGAATAGTCATCAGTAAAAAATATGAAATACCTATCACCTTGATAACTTATCTATCTCATAGGCATGGTAGGCCCACAAAGATTAGTATGCACCAAATAGGGTATGTGCAAGATCATGAAGGGCCAAAAAGTGGCAATGTAAAAAAATCCACGTTTCAGTCATCCAAAAGCGCATGAAAATGCATGTTGACTTTTTAGTAGGCCTGGGTGTCAATACACCTAGGCAAACCTGACACCAAAGCACAAGCCTAATCGGGTACCCGATATTTTCGAATACATGAAAAAATACCGGGAGTAAATGAAAAAATTGAACTTATATATATAATGTTTAAATATGTATTATATATATAATTATATATTAATTTATATATTAATATGTATTGTATATAATTATATTTAACGTTTATATTATATAAATATATGTACAAATTATATATATATATAACATTTAAGTGGTATTAAGGGGTATTATGTAAATATTTTAATATATATTATATATTAATATATTTTTTATATATTAATATGTATTGTATATAAATATATTTAATGAACTTATATTATATTTATATGTACAAATTATATATATATATATATATATATATATATATATATATATATATATATATATATATATATATATATATATATATATATATATATATATATATATATATATATATATATATATATATCATTTAAGGGGTATTATGCAAATATTTTATATATTTTTTAATATGTATTATAGATATAATTATATAGATCATAATATTTAAATTATATGTCGAAAGGGGTTACCGAGACTTCCTAGGGATCCTAGTATGCCTTATCACGCATTAGGACCCCTAGGAAGTCCCCGTGAACCCTTTTGAAACATTTCAATGCTCAAGTGTGTTTGAAGGGGTTGTAGGACCCCTTAGGACACACTTGAGCATTCTACGACCCCTTCAGACACACTTGAGCATTCCAATGTGTCAATAGGGGTCATGGGGACTTCCTAGGGGTCCTAACACGTGATAAGGCATACTAGGACCCCTAGGAAGTCCCCATGACCCCTTTTCACACATGAGAACACTCAAGTGTGTCATAAGGGTTCATAAGACCCCTTGGGACACACTTGAGTGTTGAAATGTGTCAAAAGTGGTCATGGGGACTTCATAGGGGTCCTAGTATTCCTTATCATGCGTTAGGACCCCTAGGAAGTCCCCATGACTCCTTTCAACACATTAGAACCCTCAAGTGTATCCTAAGGGGTTGTAGGACCCCTTTGGACACACTTGAAGGTTCAAATATGTCAAAATGGTTCATGGGGACTTCTTAGGGGTCCTAGTATGCCTTATCATGTGTTAGGACCCCTAGGAAGTCTGCATGACCCCTTTTGACACATTGGAATGCTCGAGTGTGTCTAAAGGGGTCGTAGCACGCGGGCATTCCAATGTGTCAAAAGGGGTCATGAGGACTTCTTAAGGGTCCTAACACATGATAAGGTGCACTAGGACCCCTATGAAGTCCCCATGACACCTTTTGACAAATTTGAACCCTCAAGTGTGTCCGAAGGGGTCCTACGACCCCTTAGGACACACTTGAGGGTTCTAATGTGTCAAAAGGGGTCATGGGGACTTTCTAGGGGTCCTAACACATGATAAGGAATATTAGGACCCCTAGAAAGTCCACATGACCCATTTTTGACACATTTGAACCCTTAAGTGTGTCTGAAGGGGTCCTACGACCCCTTGGAACACACTTGAGGGTTCTAATGTGTCAAAAGGAGTCATGGGGACTTCCTAGGGGTCCTAACGTGTGATAAGGCATACTAAAACCCCTAGGAAGTCCCCATGACCCTTTTTTACACATTAGAACCCTTGAGTGCATCCTAAGGGGTGGACCCCTAGAAAGTCTGAATGATCCCTTTTGACACATTTGAACCCTCAATTGTGTCTCAAGGGGTCCTCTGACCCCTTGTGACACACTTGAGAGTTCTAATTTGTCGAAAGGAGTTATGGGGACTTCATAGGGGTCCTAACACATGATAAGGCTTACTAGGACCCCTAGGAAGTCCCCATGACCTATTTTGACACATTAGAACCCTCAAGTGTGTCCTAAGGGGTGGACTCCTAGGAAGTTCTCATGACCCCTTTTGACACATTTGATCCCTCAAGTGTGTCAAAAGTGATTGTAGGATCCCTTAGGATACATTTGATGATTCTAATGTGTCAAAAGGGGTCATGGGGACTTCCTAGGGGTCATAGCACATGATAAGGCATACTAGGACCCCTAAGAAGTTGTCATCCCCCCTTTGGAAAAATTTGAATGCACAACTATGTCCGAAGGGGTTGTAGGACCCCTTAGGACACACTTGAGCATTCCAATGTGTCAATAGGTGTCATGGGGACTTCCTAGAGGTCCTAACATGTGATAAGGCATATTAGTACCCCTAGGAAGTCCCCATGACCCCTTTTGAAACATGGGAATGCTCAAGTGTGTCAGAAGGGGTTGTAGGACCCCTTAGGACACACTTGAGCATTCCAATGTGTCAATAGGGATCATGGGGACTTCTTAGGGGTCCTAACATGTGATAAAGGGTACTAGGACCCCTAGGAAGTCCTCATGACCCCTTTTGACACATGAGAACACTCAAATATGTCATAAGGGTACACATAACCCCTTGGGACACACTTGAGTGTTCTCATGTGTCAAAAGGGGTCATGGGGACTTCATAAGGGTCTTAGTATTCCTTATCATGTGTTAGGACCCCTAAGAATTCCTCATTACTCATTTTGACACATTAGAACTCTCAAGTGTGTCCTAAGGGGTCGTAGGACCCCTTTAGACACACTTGAGGGTTCAAATATGTCAAAATAATTCATGGGGATTTCCTAGGTGTCCTAGTATGCCTTATCATGTGTTACGACCCCTAGGAAGTTTCCATGACCTATTTTGACACATTGGAATGCTCAAGTGTGTTCGAAGGGGTGGTAGCACTCGAGTAGTCCAATGTGTCAAAAGGGGTCATGGGGACTTCCTAGGGGTCTTAACGTGTGATAAAGCATACTAGGACCCCTATGAAGTCCCCATGACCCATTTTGACATATTTGAACCCTCAAGTGTGTTTGAAGGGGTCATACTCAAGTGTGTCCTAAGGGGTCCTAGGACCCCCATGGAGTCTTCATGACCCTTTTTGATACATTTAAACACTCAAGTGTGTCCTAAGGGGTCGTATGACCCCTTATGACACTTAATTGTTATAATATGTCAAAAGGGGTCATGGGGACTTCCTAGGGGTCCTAACATGTGATAAGGTGTACTAGGACCCCTAGGAAGTCCCCATGACCCCTTTTGACACATTTCAATACTCAAGTGTGTCCAAAGGGGTCGTATGACCCCTTCGGATACACTTGAGTGTTCTAATGTGTTGAAAGGGGTCATGGGAACTTCTTAGGGGTCCTAGTACACCTCATCACATGTTATGACCCCTAGAAAGTCTCGATGACCCCTTTTAACATATTTCAACACTCAAGTGTGCTCCAAGGGATCGTATCACCCCTTAGGATACACTTGAGAGTTCTAATGTGTTTAAAAGGTTCATGAGGACTTCCTAGGGGACCTAATGTGTGATAAAAGGTACTAGGACCTTTAGGAAGTCCCTATGATCTCTTTTGACACATTTCAACACTTTAGTGTGTCCCAAGGGGTCGTATAACCCCTTAGCACACACTTGAGTGTTCTCATGTGTCAAAAAGGGTTATGGGGACTTCCTACGGGTCCTAGTATGCCTTATCATACATTAGAACCCCTAGAAAGTATCGATGACCCCTAGGAAGTACCGATGACCCTTTTTGACACATTTCAACACTCAACTGTGTCCCAAGGGGTCATATGACCCATTCTGACACACTTGAGATTTCAAATGTGTCAAAAGGGTCATGTGGACTTCATAGGGGTCCTAGTATCCCTTATCACATGTTAAGACCCCTAAGAAGTCTCCATGACCCCTTTTGACACATTAGAACCCTCAAGTGTGTCCTATTGAAAGGGGTCATGGGTGCTTCCTATAGGTACTAGTATGCCTTATCACACGTTAGGACCCCTAGGAAGTCCCGATGACCCCTTTTGACATATTTTAACACTTAAGTGTGTCCCAAGGAGTCGTATAACCCCTTAGGACAGATTTGAGAGTTCTAATGTGTAGAAAGGGGTTATGGGGACTTCCTAGGGGTCCTTGTATGTACCCTAAAATGGTTGCCTAGACTTTGGGCCCTCATTCAATAATTTGTCAAATCCCTGAATCAATATTTTCAAATATCAACAATATCAATTATATCAATTTCCTTGATCAAATCATAATCAATTTAGTATTTCCTAAGGTTTGAGCCTTATTTAATTTAAAAGAGAAAAAAATAAAAATCTTATTTAATTAAGAGAACATGCTCCCTTTTAATTAATTAATAAATCCCTTTTAATTAATTAAAAATCTCTTTTAATTAAATAATAAAATCACTTTATCCTAAGCCTTTATTTAATTAAATGGAATTTCCTCCCCTTTTATTTGAATTAAAAATCCTCACTTTTCCTCTTATCTTAAGTTGCACAAATAAAGCATTATTCTTATTTTATAAAAAGAGAAAAAGTATTTTTTGTCTCATATGGACACTAAAGTCAACTCCTATTTTCCTATTGGAGGATATTTGTGCACAAGGATCAAGCTTCTATTTTTCTCCATCGTTGATTAAGTCTTTTGCCTCTTAATCTCGATCGTCCATTGATTCTCATTCTCTATAAAAGAAGAGCTCTCTTCTTCATTTTGTCATACACTTGAATTGTATGATATTGTTATGCTACAGGTTTTCTAAGTCATCTTGAAGCTTTTGGAGATATTCTTGCATCAAGTTTTGAAGATTTGGAGCATCATTGGCATTCATCTTGCATCTACATCACATCCTAGCTTGCATCATAGTTGAATCATCATGGTGTCATTTCCTTTCTTGTTTTGGATTAATCTCACATAGTTTAATTAGAGGGTTTGTAACTCTTTCATTTCCATTTTCATAGCCTAATTTCCATACTTGCAAGCTCATCTTAGATTAATTTTGCATTGCATTGCATTCAATTGGATTTCATTGGAGATATTGCCATCGTTTCCTTTGTCTTTGATTTGGAATCTCTTGTTGTGTGGTTGACTAGCAAGGTCATATGCTTCATAGCTCTAACTGAGAGCAAATCCATAATCTTGCAACTCCATGCATAGAGAGCTATGGATCGATTTGTGAGGGCTCATTCTTGAGTTTCCTTGCATGCAATGATTCATAGAAGTGTGACAACATTTTAGCACACATTTTTGGCCCCCACCTTTAGGCAACGCACCTCTTGCATGTTGGTTTTGATTATTTTTGGAGCTAACCCTTGTGCAGATTTGTTTGGAGATGGAAAACCCTATATTTGAAATATTTGATCATATCTCCCAAATGGCTTAGTTTTTTGGTCTGAAAATATTTTTTCAGGTTGGAAACATATCAAAGAAGCTCCAATAAAAAAATTTAGAATTTTTTGAGGTATTTTCAATTTTTTATAATTTTTTCTTGATTTTTCATAAAAAATTAATTTTCAATGCAAATTAGCATATTTTTTTGAAATTTTTACAGTTTTGGAAATCTTTTCTAATTTCATAGGGGGTCCATTCTTTGTGATTTAAATTTGGATGCAATATCATAGCTCAAATAATTGATTTACAAAAACTGGTCTATTTTGGTAAAATAGGTCTCTAGGGCACAAATGAAGACATGTTTCTAAAATTTTTACATTTTTGGAAAGCTCTTTGTTTTTAAGTAGGGGTCTCTTTTTTAAATTTCTATTTTTTTGGCTGAAATAATATCAAAAAAAATCAGATCTTGTTGACTAGGTCAAATGCAAAAAAAAAAAAATGTTGTGATGGGTATGCACTTATTTTTCATTGTTCAATGCATGATATGAGTTATCATTTGGATTATTTGTTGGTTATCATTGCTCTTAACAATTTATTTTTAGATATAACCTTAGGGTTTGCATAAGTTGGATATACATTGCATATCTTGTTTGCTTGTTTTCTTGTCTTGTTCATTTGAAGGTTCATGGCTTGCTTTCATGAAAAATGTTTAAAACAAACAAAAAAAAAGTAAAATATACTAAGCGTGTTGCGTTGGACTTGAGGTATTTTGTTACATCTCTACAACATTTAGATTTTGGGATTAAAAATGAATCTCTCATGTGTTTGGCTTGAGTGTTTACATGCTTTCATAAAACACATTTCAATTAATGCTCTTAATGGGAAATGAATGAACATAGATTTGCTTTCATATAAGTTTGTATCAGTGAATGCTTGTGTTTAAACCTTAAGTAATTCTTGGTTCCAATATCAAATATCTCATTGAGTAATTGGGGGCATGGATTCATTCATTGTTTACATAAGGAGTTAAATGCACCACTTTGTGGACTCACTCTATGTTTTCTTGGAAAGTTAAATATTCCATTGATTCAACCCTTTGTCATTTGTGAGTAGTATTGATAAGCAACTTTAGATTACTTTTGATTGATCTTGTTAGCTAAATTGGGTGTTGGACTCAATTATTTCTAATTGCCCCTCATTACCGCCCTTTGGATGCAAAGTCAGCATTCATACATAGGGGAGGGGTCTACTTGAAAAGAGCGTTAAGTGTTCCACAAAGTTTCCCCCTTTTTTATGCTTTTTTTATCTCATTAGTTTTCTAAGGCGTGGACTCAATTTGAGTTTGTGTGAGGAGTTAAATGTTCCACTTTTGGACTCACTTTGAGTTTGTGTGAGTTAAATGTTCCACTTTTGGATTCACTTTGAATTTGTGTGAGGAGTTAAATGTTCCACCTTGTGGACTCACTTCACATTCACTTGAAGAGTTAAATGTTCCACTTTTGGACTCACTTCACATCCACTTGAAGAGTTAAATGTTCCACTTTTGGACTCGCTTCACATTCACTTGAAGAGTTAAATGTTCTAGTTTTGGACTCACTTCACATTTACTTGAAGAGTTAAGTGTTCCACCTTTAGTGTTTTAAATAATTTTGATAGTGAATTACTTAATTTTATTTTTAGAAGGCTTGTTTGGGGACACACCACTTCAAGGGACAACTTTAACCCCCATGTTCCGGTAGAGTATAAATAGTAGGTGGTGAATCGAAAGACACCTCTCTTGGGAATTGTGTTTGATATTACTCTTGGCTAAGCCTCAAAAAACTTTATACCTTTGAGAAGTGAAGGAGGAGATTTGGGTTACCGAATCCCCCTAGCTGTGTGATTTTAGATTCTTCTCATCTATGGATTTAGGCCTCATGTACCTTGTGTATATTGAGGACTCTTTTTAGAAAGCCACATATATCCTTGTAGACAGCTTGTTAAAGTGTTGTGTTTTATGTGCCTACTAAAATATTTTCAAGAACATACACAAGTAGAACCTTTAAGGAGTAGAAATACTAAGTCACTATCTCTGTTCATGTGCAAGGTTTATTTGTCCCTTGCCCATTGCTTGAAGACTGTTTGCTTGAACTCCCTAGTTGTTGTTCTATGTTCTTGATCATCATTACAAAATCTTTTGAAAGATCTAATTGGAATATTGAAACTGAGTTTCGTCTTGCTGTAGTGAGTTCTCCTTAGAAGTTTGGTCTTCCTTGGTCAGTCCAGGTCAGATCTTAGATGTGGTCATATTGCTCAACATTTCAATGAACGTTATGGTATCAATTGCATAAGATGAATCTTAGTTTTCTTCTTTCTTCTCCATTTCCCATGTTCTTCTGAAGTCTTTTATTCCCATGGGAAATTCTTCTTCTTCTTCTTCTTGATTCTTTTCCTCTTATTATCTAGTCTATTTTCTTCTATTTTATCTCTTTTGTTGCTCCTATGTTTGATTCTTCTTCTTCTAGAACCATGAATCTCAAATATCTAGTTTTGGAACCTTTATTAAGAATAGATGATCTTGAACTCATTGACATATTCGAAAAGTGTTGTTCCTCCAAAATTCTCATGAGTGATGAATTTATGAAAAAAATAAAAGAAAAATTGATTAAATTAGACACCTTTTCTAGAATCATACTCATGATCTCATCCAAATATTCTTCATCTTCTAAATCTTATCACAATTCTTCTAAACACTATTCACATTCTTCATCTTCCAAATCTTATCATGACTCTTCTAAACATTATTCAAATTTCTCATTATCCAAGTCCTCTTCCTACACTAAGCCTTCAATTTCCTCTTCTTCATGATCTCATTCTTCTTCTACTTCTTCAAAGAGTCTTACTTCTCTTCACAAGACATACCATTATGAGCAACGTGATAGTCCTTATGATGCCTCTTCCACGAAGAGTGACGCACCCACCTATGATGACTATGATGACTATGATGATGGACAATGTAGTGATACCTATGACACCTCTATTGCTAAGAGTCCTCCTAGTCGTGTCCTTGTGCTTACTGGAAATGGGTCCTCATATTGGAAAGATCATGATGGTGATCCATATGATTCAGATTTTGAAAGAAACTTTGATGAGTTTTGTGAACAATACCTTGATTATAATCTAGCTACTACTGTTGAGGAACATAAAATGCACCGTGCTAATTTGAAACGTAAATATTATAATAATCCTTCCTCTAGGAACCCTCATGCTAAAAATAAAGATTGCACTCTCAAGTAAGATCATGTTAATGCTAAACTTTTGTCTTGTGATGGTTCCCTTCCATCCCCTACTTCCTTCAATACCCATACATCTACTAAAGCTTTCGAATCTTTCACAAATCCTTCATTCAATAGAAGTCCTAATGCTTTTAATGAGATTCCCTATAGTTATCCTCAAGGGATACCTCTTAAAGAAACTCAAGCTAACCTTCACTTGGCTGCGAATACTTTCAATAATGCTAAACTTGAAGAGCCTAAGTCTTCATGGGTTATAATGCCTACTTTAGTTAGTCCTTCACTATCTCTTCCAAATTCTTCCATACAACTTCAACATGCTTCCTTGTCCTTAGAAGTGGCTCCATGTCAAGAGGACTCTAAAAATGATAAAGAAAATAACATAAAGAAAGATCAAGATCAAGAACCATCCATGTCATCCAATTCTTTTCATGATGTCTCTTATTCATTTCATGGTTCTTTTGATCCTTTACGCCCTTTCTCATTCATTGCACCATGTCTTAAGTCTTCTCCTAAGCAAGATCAAGATACTAATCACACCGTTGAGCTTATTGATAAACAAATTAACCTTACTACACTTGCACTTTCCAAAGATGATACTTCCATTAAGGTTATTAAAAATGGTGTTATTACTTCCAATGTTGAGCCTATTGAAAATCAAGAAAAAAATGGTGTGCTTATGCTATCCAAAGATCCTTGTCAAGATCAAAGTCTTTCATCTTCTTGTTTAACCGCTCCATGTTCACTTCCACTTTCTACTCTTCCTAAGTCTTCACAAGCTTTGAACAATCATGTCAATGAAGTTGCTCCTATTCAAGATGTGCACGATCCTATTGAAAATCCTAATGCTCACTCTAAAGATGCTGATGTCCTTAGTTGTCATATAGATTTTGATGAACTTATTGATTATCCTTTTGTATCTTCCTCATCCATCCTTGGACCCCCTCCACCAATACTAAGGACTTCATGTCTTCCTTCCATTTTGGATCCTTATGTCCCTTCACTTTCCCCTCCTAATTCTCCTAATTTGTCATCCATCTTGGGTCCTTACATCCCTCCATCTCCTATCTTTCCTCAAGATCAACATAGATGCATACCCTTGAATCCTTTTCATCCATCCACCCATCTAAACCATTCATATTCTCCTCCTTCCACAAGTCCCAAGTCTTTTAGAAGTAACTTAAATGGTCAATACAAGAAAAAGAAGCAATACAAAAATCCATAAAAAAGAAAAGATCACCATGTCTCCTCTAATCGACATGGAGGCATAAAGTCAAAAGAGATATCTAAGAAGAAAACTACAAGACAAGTATGGGTTCCAAAATCCATCATTGAAGATATCCTCTCTAGATCATCAAAAAGAAATGAAAAGCCTAAGGCTGTATGGATTCCAAAGTCTCTCTTAAGAGAGTCTAATATTGAACAAAAAGTGAATTTGACATTCAAGCTTCCAAAGGCTTCCACTTCATCTTCTTCCAAAAGCATTCTTTCATTCCATGTGCCTGAACCACAACCTCTACTAAACATTCACCATATTCCTTCTCGTATTCCTTCCTTCACATTTCCTTTATCCTCTCACCACCCTTCAAGGTGTGTGTTGATGTTGATCTTGCCTTCCTTTCCATCTACTCTTTCACATTCCTTCCATTCATGTGTCTTGATACAAGCATAATCTCGCCATATCAAACTTAGGTAATCTCACTGCATTAGTCATCTTGACCTCCATGTCTTTGATGTCTAGGTGGAATTTCCACATTTCTATATGATAAAGATCATATTCATATCCACATAGTTATGCTAGTGTGCATTGTATGATCTTACGACACTACCAATAACACTCGATGATGATAATTAGATGTCTATAGGCATTGTGACCTTGCAAGTCAACCACTTTCATAGTAGCTTGCATTCTTAGGTTCATCATAGTTTAGTTTATGCATCTTGCATATGGAGAGAGCTCTTCTTTTTATCATCTATGGACTAGTTGGTCAACTGTGCTCATTTTTTGATTCTTCTTGATCATATCTTTCATTTCTAGTCTTTCATATCACATCATTTTCTATTCATTTCAGGATTGAAACCAAAATCCACGTTCACCTCAATCATCAAAGTCACATTTCATTCTCTTCTGTATAGTTGACTGACCTTTTGAGGCATAATTCTTCAATCTTTGATGGAATTTCTTCCTTTTCATGTATTTCAAACTTCTAGTCTTCCATTCACCCCACTTCTTTTCTTTTAATTTATCACTGGGACATGTTTTCACTACCTAATGGTTAATCTATTGACCTTTATCTTTGATTGTGATTTCATTATGATTTGATCATCTTTATCAATTTTCTGCTTCTCCTCTACCTGATTTTGATTTTGATTCTGAGGGGGCAATACCTATTGGATTTTAATCATTGATTCCTTGATTTTCTTGATTCAGCTATCTTTCTATGAGCTTTCACTCAAGCTTGAGATTCTTATCTCTTATTTTGGATATGATCCCGAATCGACCTTATGTCTAGAATTCTTTGTTTATGTTTTTTCCGGATGTGATCCCGGATCGACCTCACATCTAAGTTGTTTTGTGATCCCAAATCGATCTCATATTTCAACTTCATTCTTTGACTACATGTGATCCCAAATCGATCTCACATTAGTCAAAGAGAGGCAAATGTATGCACCCTAAAATGGTCGCCTAGACTTTGGGCCCCCATTCAGCAATTTGTCAAATCCCTAAATCAATATTTTCAAATATCAACAATATCAATTATATCAATTTCCTTGATCAAATCATAATCAATTCAGTATTTCCTAAGGTTTGAGCCTTATTTAATTTAAAAGAGAAAAAAATAAAAATCTTATTTAATTAAGAGAACATGCTCCCTTTTAATTAATTAATAAATCCCTTTTAATTAATTAAAAATCTCTTTTAATTAAATAATAAAATCACTTTATCCTAAGCCTTTATTTAATTAAATGGAATTTTCTCCCCTTTTATTTAAATAAAAAATCCTCACTTTTCCTCTTATCTTAAGTTGGACAAATAAAGCATTATTCTTATTTTATAAAAAGAGAAAAAATATTTTTTGTCTCATATGGACACTAAAGTCAACTCCTATTTTCCTATTGGAGGATATTTGTGCACAAGGATCAAGCTTCTATTTTTCTCCATAGTTGATTAAGTCTTTTGCTTCTTAATCTTGATCATCCATTGATTCTCATTCTCTATAAAAGAAGAGCTCTCTTCTTCATTTTGGCATACACTTGAATTTTATGCTATTGTTATGCTACAGGTTTTCTAAGTCATCTTGAAACTTTTGGAGACATTCTTGCATCAAGTTTTGAAGATTTGGAAAATCATTGGCATTCATCTTGCATATACATCACATCCTAGCTTGCATCATAGTTGAATCATCATGATATCATTTCCTTTCATGTTTTGGATTAATCTCACATAGTTTAATTAGAGGGTTTGTAACTCTTTCATTTCCATTTTCATAGCCTAATTTCCATACTTGCATGCACATCTTAGATTAATTTTTCATTGTATTGCATTCATTTGGATTTTATTGGAGATATTGGCATTTTTTCCCTTGTCTTTGATTTGGAATCTCTCATTGTGTGGTTGACTAGAAAGGTCATATGCTTCATAGCTCTAACTGAGAGCAAATCCATAATCCTGCAACTCCATGCATAGAGAGCTATGGATTGATTTGTGAGGGTTCATTCTTGAGTTTCCTTGCATGCAATGATTCATAGAAGTGTGACAACATTTTAGCACATAGTCCTAATGTGTGCTAAAGTATACTAGGACCCCGAGGAAGTCCCCATGACCTCTTTTGACATATTTCAACACTCAAGTGTTTCCCAAGGGGTTGTATAACCCCTTAGGAAACACTTGAGTGTTCTCATGTGTCAAAAGGGGTTATAGGGACTTCCTAGGGGTCCTAGTATGCCTTATCATGCATTAGAACCCCTAATAAGTAACGATGACCCCTAGGAAGTACTGATGACCTCTTTTGACACATTTCAACACTAAACTATGTCCCAAGGGGTCGTATGACACTTCGGACACACTTGAGAGTTCAAATTTGTCAAAAGGGTCATGGGGAATTCATAAGGGTCCTAGTATGCCTTATCACATGTTAGGACCCCTATGAAGTCCGTATGACCCCTTTTGACACATTTGAACACTTGAGGGTTCAAATGTGTCAAAAGGAGTCATGGAGACTTAATAGGGGTGCTAACATGTGATAAGGCATACTAGGACCCCTATGAAGTCCCCATGACCCTTTTGACATATTTGAACTCTCAAGTGTGTCTGAAGGGGTCATATGACCCCTTGGGACACACTTCAGTGTTGAAATGTGTCAAAAAAGGTCATCAGTACTTCTTAGGGGTTCTAACGCATGATAAGGTGTAGTAGGACCCCTAGGAAGTCCCCATAACCCCTTTTGACACATGAGAACATTCAAGTGTATCCTAAGGGGTTATACGACTCCTTGGGACACACTTGAGTGTTAAAATGTTTCAAAATAGGTCATGGGGACTTCCTAGGGGTCCTAGTATATTTTATCATGCGTTAAGACCCCTAGGAAGTCCCCATGACCGCTTTCGACACATTAGAATTCTCAAGTGTGTCCTAAGGGGTTATACGACCCCTTGGGACACACTTGAGTGTTGAAATGTGTCAAATTGGGTCATCGAGACTTCTTAGGGGTCATAACATGTGATAAGGCATACTAGGACCCCTAGGAAGTGCCCATGACCCTTTCAACACATTAGAACACTCAAGTGTGTCCGAAGGGGTCATACGACCCCTTGGGACATAGTTGAGTGTTGAAATGTGTCAAAAGGGGTCATGGGAACTTCCTAGTGGTCGTAGTATGCCTTATCACATGTTAGGACCCCTAGGAAGTCCCCATGGCCCCTTTTGACATATTAGAACTCTCAAGTGTTTCATAAGGGGTCATACGACACATTAGGACACACTTGAGTGTTGAAATGTGTCAAAAAGGGTCATGAAGACTTATTAGGGGTCCTAACATATGACAAGGCATACTAGGACCCCTAGGAAGAACCCATGACCCATTTCAACATATTAGAACTCTCAAGTGTGTCCTTAGGGGTCATACAACCCCTTGGGACACACTTGAGTGTTCAAATGTGTCAAAAGGGGTCATCAGTACTTCCTAGGGGTCCTAACACGTGATAAGGGTCCTACTACATGATAAGGCATACTAGGACCCCTAGGAAGTCCCTATGACCCTTTTTGACACATTTCAACACTAAAGTGTGTCCCAAGGGGTTGTACAACCCCCTAGGACATAATTGACTGCTCTAATGTGTTCTTAGGGGTTACATAGTAACCTAAGGGGTCCTAATACACTTTCTCAAGCACTAGGACCATTAGGTACCCTCTATGACCCCTTTGGAAACCTTTTGGATGCCTTATAGTGGTGTAATTAACCTATGTATTAATATGTCCTATATAATATATATATTATATATATACTATACTTAATTTTATTATATATACAACAATATTTTATATATAATACATATTATATTTATATATATATTTATATTAATATATAATACATATAAAATAATATATAATATATGATGTGTAATGTAACATTTACTATTAATATATATTATATAATATTTAATGTAAAATGTATATTATATAATATTTAATATATAATAGATATTATGTAATATTTAATATATAATTTTTGATATATAATATATTCAAGTATGGAGAAATTGGAGGGATAAAGGAGTTGGAAATAAATTAAGAGGGAGAAAGGGAAGGGAAAATTTAAAATTCAAAATTCTGCCAGGATTTTTAGGTACCTGAAAATATTGGGTACCCAAAAAATATCGGGTACCCAATTAGGCTCGGTATTGCTTTGTGCACCAAACCTACCTGGTCAACTCTTCAAATGTCACAAAAACATATTTTTCCCCTGTTTCTCTAAGTTCCAGACTTCGACCATGTAGTTGACTATTTTTTTTCACCTAAATTTGATGAAATTAAAAGGGTATCTTAAGGAGATTAATAGCTTTCTATCGATATAATTGCTATCAAATTTTGAATTCGGTAAGTAATTATTAGTTATTTTCTAATTGAGTTACTTCTAAAGTGCTGATTTATATACTGATTGAAAAATGACTATAACTTTTAGATGGTATAACATTTTTGAAATTTGAAAAATTTGTCACATTCTATGCTTCGCCTACTATAAGGGAATTTTTTTTTTTGAATTTTGTAAAGTTTTGAATGAGTTAAGGTGGTCAAACACGGGAGTTTTTTTATTCTGAAAATGTTGTTGCAGAAAATGCATAATTAATTATTTTTTTGGAACAAAATTACAAAAAAATATGTCACATCCGTGAATGAGTCTACTACTTATATAAAAAATCTTATAAAAAAATATTATCATTTGATCATGATTAAGGTGGTCAGACATACACCTACTTCTTATTTTTTTTTTGAAATTTTTGTACTACTGCATTGAAATCTATACTTTTCACCAATGAGATTAATATTTTTTTAGAAAAAGCTTAGTAGTTTAGAAACTACATTCAATTTTCTACAGATTCTATTCTTACAACTTTTTGGTATTAGGTTGATAGCTAGTTCAAAATTTCATGTCAAGTCGACTAACCCTGATTTTCTAATTTTTCATTGCCACTTAAAGGCATAGTTTGGCCCCTCATGATCTTGCAAATACCCACCAAATAAAGTGTGTCCTCAGATAAAAAAAAAACTTTCTTTAGAAAGTAGAACTAGTTAACTTACCCAAATGAAATTCCTTAGACATCATGTTGCCTGGCTTGACTAATTATGGTAATCCCCTAAATGCACTTGTCTTACTCACTTTGATTAAAATACATAAATTTACATGACAAAACCTTCTATGCCATAGCCAACTATCTTCAACCTTTGCTACCAAACAAGTATTTACATTATTAATTAGATGTAAATTATCTCTTATTTTCCTACTGGTAACAATCTCATCACCTGATGTTTCAATTATTCGACACATACCTTCTTTGAATTCTAATTTGTAACCTCTATAATTTAGCTGACCACTTTCAACTGATTATATGTTAGACCATCCACAAGATAAACAATGTCTATATCAATCTTACCATTCAAAGAAATATTACCTTTTCCTTTAACCAAATAAGGTACATATTATTGCCAAACCTTACCACACCACCATCAAACTCCTGAAACTTAATGAACTTACTCTTGCCACTGGTCATGTGATGTGAGCACCCATTATCTATAATCCATTCATCATTATCTCTCACGTGATAAACTATTTTTTTTGCCTTCAAATGGATCTTCTTTGATTGTAAAAAATATAATCTCCTCTTCCTCATTATCTTCTGATTCTTCATCGATAACTCCTTCATCAACTGCAACATAGCATTGTTTCTTTCATTTTCCCTTAAACTTTATGAACTTGTTTTTTTGTTCGCCATTAGGACATCTAGCTGCAATATGTCCAATCTTATTACATGAAAAATATTTCAGTGTAAGCTTGTCTTTGTACTTATAACCAATCCCTCTAGGAAATATCCTTGCTAGTAGTGCTTCAAGATCTCCTTGTCTTTTTTCATCTTCCAAGATAGATTCAAGTTCCCTGGTGTAACTTGACATGCAATCGTAATCATCACTTAATTATTTACCTTTCCTTACTGGTACATTAGACATAGATTCTTTGAAGGTTTTCTCAACTTTTGGAATACTGTTATCAAATATATTTAACTCAAATGCAGTAAGCTTGCCAATCAGTCCATCTATAGTAACATTGTTAAAATTTCTTAGCTCATTTATATAAGATACTCTAATGGCATAATAAAGCAGTACAATTCCCAACATTTTACTTACCACAACATCTTCCTCAATAGTTCCACCAGCACCTCTGATAGAACCAACAAATTATTTTATTTTCTGACCATATTGTGCAATAATATCTCCTACCATCTTCATATCATCGTACTTTCCTCTAAGACTTTCTTCCTTAGCTTTTTGTACATGAATGTCTCCACTATAGATTAGTTTTAACTTTTCCAAAACATCATAGGAAATATCAAGTCCACAGATATCAACATATTCAATATTAGATAAGCAACTTACTATAGGTTCTTATGCTTGAGTATTCCCCCATTCTTCCTTTAGTTCATCTGCATTGAGAGTTCCAATAAGAGTGGTATACTTGTGTGTGACATGCATCCAGTATTGTGATCCCATACCTTTTAGATATAACCTCATTTTGTCACTCCATACTAGGTAGTTGTCTTTAGTGAACTTGGGAGATTCTTTCCTCATCATTGTGATCTTTTCCTGAAGATGTTAGGATTACCACAAAGAGGATGAAAACTTTGATACCAATTGTTAGTATTATCGGGTCCAAGATTAATGAGGGGTGGTCAATTAGTAATCTAACAATATAAACTTTTCATAAACTATTTATCAACTTTCATC
The DNA here is from genome assembly GCA_027943335.1 of Chamaecyparis obtusa. NCBI lineage: Eukaryota > Viridiplantae > Streptophyta > Pinopsida > Cupressales > Cupressaceae > Chamaecyparis > Chamaecyparis obtusa. The sequence continues at coordinate 183,614 of BSBK01012305.1, forward strand.
GATTAACATCCATTGCATACATAAAGAAATCAATAAATATAAACATCCACAATCATGCAACACATAACACCAATATTTTTCTCATGGAAACCCAAATGGAAAAAACCACATGAGGGGATGGAACCCACAAATAATTTTGCACTCTTCTAAAGTATGCCTAGTTAAGAGAAATACTCTATTAGGATCCATTTGGTTAAGGGAATTACCTCTAGTCCTGTTAGGAGCTTTATCTTGTTAGGACTAACCCTTTTAAGGGATTTAAAACCCTAGTTAAAGGGTCACCTAGTTAAAGGATTTAAAAATTAGACCTATTAGGATCTACCCAATTGAGGGATTTTCTTGTAGAAATTGTTAGGAATCAACAAGTACAATGATATGAGAAAATAACACTCCTCCTCTGATAATGAAGATCTAGTTCAAGCTTAGTCTTTGCTTCACATGCAGCACATTTGAACCCTACAATCACACAACTACACTTGTGATGTTTCTCCTCCACACACTCTTCCTATAATACTAAAAAATGATATAAATATGTTTTCACTAAATAGGTCAGCCATGACCTAATAAATTTGAGTTATAATTCATTCCTCTCAATCCTTAAACCCCCCAAAATGTTACCAATTATCATGTACAATTTCAAGTCCATGTCGGCCTCCAAATCCATCCCAGAATCAATTTGATAAAGAAAAGTCAAACCACATCACACATTCCAATGTTCTTGCACAACTTAAAGAAATTTGATTATAACGATCATAAAAATTCCAACTCATCATTCCACGTCCATCTTCCACATCATTACAATCCTTCAAATACATTATCACCTATTACAACACAATACAACATCGCTAGTTAAGGATCAAGCCAATTATTCTAAGAACTTTTTTTTTACTGAATGGTATTTTGTCCATTGAAACTTTGTCATCCAGTTACCAATCATGATGTGGTCATAAAAAAAACCCCATAACATAGTCAAGATAACATATCCTGAATCACAACACCTAAATCCAAACATATTTGACATAATCATCAAATCATTCCTTGTTGGCTTCATCTTGTTCTTCTTATTGACTTGTCAACCTTCAATCAAGCATAAGTCACAACATATACATGATAAACCTGTGCAATCATACATATAGAATCTAGATGCATCACTTAGTCTCCCTTTATGATCACACACTCCAATTCTGACTACTTTGGATCTAACCTTCTGAACATACATTACCATAATAGGTACGTTGTCAACCAACAAATACTAAATTGACATCAATGACAACATCATAACTGAACATCCTGACATCAGATCTACATCAAAATCCTACCATAATATACTCAACTTATCTGTGCCTCAATTATGTCTATTTTGATTGTTAACCCAATTGATACTAGTACCCAAAATGATGATGATAATGAGTAAGGACTGAGAAATGAAAGGTATGTAGAGGGATTGGATCAGTTGTTATGTTGTCATTGATGTCAAGCCTATTGACTTATTGATTTATGCAAGTTTACATAGTAATTTGAAATATGTAATATTGAGTAAAGAAATGGTTGGTAAATATAGAAGATGAAATGATGAAGTGATATTAAGTATGTGAGCTTAAATGGGCAATTGTTGAATCAGTCTTTGACAAGGTAATATTGATTTGATTGTTTTACATGATTTGATGAAGTGCTAGAATGATGCACAAGTTAATTATATTTTTTGGTAATAACGGATTGAAGTTGTGAAATGAAAAGAAAAGGCATCAATGTGTGCTACCAAACTAGAAATGGTTGTCGGTAAGTAAAGATATTGGTCATATACATTTAACTAAGAAGTTGGTAAATGAGGAAGATGTCAACCGATTAAATGATAACCAAGAAGGAAGACTTAACCGAGAAGATGAAGTTGGTCAATTAAAAAATGAATCAATTGAAGGACAACATCAAGTGAGGATCTGGATTGATCTAGAAGATTCTCAGGAAGGAACAAAGTCAATTAAAGAAATTAACAGATAAAAATGTTAGGTACAGATAAATGGTGAAGATATAATGATTGGTTTGAGATTTGAGAAAAGTTTAACTTCCAAGGTGAAGATACAACAAAAAAGATTCATAAAATTTTTAACCAAGCTTCATATACATTGAATCTATATTGAGATTTGATCGAATGGATGAGATTAATTCAAGGAAACCCTAATGAATAGGACTAAGCAGCTAAAATTGTCTATATAAATGATGATCAAGATTATAATGTTTTTGATTTTCTGATAGCTAGAACAAATAGTCAAATAAGTACAAAAATGTACACCAAGTAGAACACAGTTGAAGAAAAGTGTGAATCAAGTGAAATAAAGTGATGAGATGAAGAGTGTCTATTGATCAACCAGAAAAGAAGAGTTTTAAGAAGAAAAGTGTGCAGAAAGCTTATTTGAACAAGAAAAGGTAGTTGCATATTTTATCAGGTCATTTCATTGTTACTCTCTAAATATTGTAGCAGAAAATCTCTTAACAGAGTGGATTTAATAGTCCTATTTATAAATCCTTTGTAAGGTGGTATTCTAATGAATGTTCTAAGTCCTCTAATAAGGCCACTCATTGTAGGGTGACAAATCTAGTTGATCTTTGGTGAAAATCCCCTAACAGGGTCACATCTAGAAAATGCATTTTGTAACCTTTAACAGGATTGGTTCTTAACCAAGCTCACTTCAGAAGAGTGAATTATTTTGTGGTGATCATTCCCACTGTGGTTTTTACCCAAATTGGGTTTCCATGTTAGAAACTAGTGTTAATGTTTGATTGAATGTTTTGCATGTGTTATTTACTCATTTTCATATGCATAATGCTTTGATTGGTTGAATTCTTAAATATGATTATTAATATTAGTTGCTGAGAATATTTTAAGGTTGGAAATTGTTAAGGGACCTAAGATAACTGATTCTTCCCCCCTCTCATTTATCCAACAATTGGTATCAGAGCATTTGGTGCTTAGAGGTAAAAGTTTAAAAGAATTAAGCTAAAGATCCAAAGATGTATAGGAGAGAAGTACCAAAGTTGAACAAGGAGAACTTCCCTATATGTAAAATTATGATGAAGTTATACTTATCTAGAATTGGAGATTCTGCACTCTACTATTTTGAAAATGAATACTCTCCACCACCTCCTAGACCTATGAAACTTGATCAAATGAGAGAAAAGTAGGAACACAACTTGGTAATGTTTGAGACTGCTTCTTCCCAGACCGATGTTGAGTTTAATGACATAAAGGACTACCCTACATCAAAAGAAATGTGGGATAAACTTGCACTTGTTTATGGAGGTGATCTGCATGTACATAAGGAAAACATTGATAAAATCAGAGGAAATTTTGATGAGATGAGAATGAAAGAAGATGAAAACATTGCATAGTCAAGGAAGTGGTTAGTTCTATCAAAGGTGTTGGTGGAAACATAAATGAAGAAGATACATGGTAAGAAAAATTATTATAACTCTCTTACCTAAATATGTTATTTGAGTCTCTTCTATTCAAGAATTGAGATCCATGCCTAGTAATTTTGTTACTCTTGATGCTTTGATCGGTAAGCTGACTGCATTTGAGCTTAGAAACTTTGATAATAGTGTACTGAAAATAGAAACTGCTTTCAAATCATCTCTAACCATTGGTAGTTCAAGAAGAGAAATAGACATTCAGTATAGCTTAGGTGGAAGTGACTATGAAAATATACTATCTGAGGGAAAAAAACAAGAATAATTGGAAGCACTGGTGACAAAGAGCTTATCAAGAGGGGGAAAAAAATGTACAGAGGTAAATTACCCTTAAAATATTTCAATTGAAAAAAGATTAGTCATATTGCATATAGGTGTCCTGATAATGATAGGAATGATAAGAAGGACAAGAAGGAGAATCAATACCAAAGGTTTAGAGACTGCAAGGATAAAGAAAATAAATCATGGTACCTAGATGAGGAAGGACTAACCGATGATAAATCTGATGACATAAATGAAGATGAGGAAGAATATTATGTTTCTATGAAGGATGTGTCAGAGGAAGAAAGGTATCAAGATGAAAAAGCCCTTATTTACCAAGTTAGTTAAACTGACCCATGGATTATATTGACAATGGTTGTTCACATCACATGACTGGTGATATTGATAACTTTGAAAAATTAGAAGAATATGATGGAGGATTTGTCAGATTTAGAAATGATACTCCATGTTTTATAAAAGGAAATAGATCTATTATGATGAATGAAAATATTAAGTGTGATAATGCTTATTGGGTTCAAGAATTAAAATAAAACTTGTTGAGTGTGGAACAACTGAATAACACAGGTCACCAATTGGAATTTCATAACTGAAAGGTGAAGATCTATGATGTTGCTAGAGATCTAATTTGCACTAGTGAACAATCCAAAGGTTACTTATTTTATTTGAATTCTAGTGAAAATATATGTCTGATTGCAAGAAGTGAAGATGCTTGGTTATGGCATAAAATATTCTATCATGTGAATTTTGATAACATGATCAAGGTAAGTAAGAAGAAAGAGTAAGATTTTTACCAAAATTAAGCAAGCCAGATAAAGTTATGTGTAAGGAATGTCATATCGCTAAGATGAAGAATCAAGTTTTTCAAGCAAGCCTTACTCATCTAATGGTATATTAGAGTTAGTTCATACTGATATTTATGGCCCTATCAGAGTACAAAGTTATTATGGTGATCGATACTTCATTTTGTTTGTTGATGACTACTCAAGGATGATGTATGTAATGTTTTTAAAAGAAAATTATGATGCATTCTAAATGTTTAAATGGTTCATGGAAAGAGTTGAGAAGGAAGCAGGTAAGCAACTAAAGTGCTTAAGATCAGATAGATGAGCTTAATTTATCTCTGATGAATTTACTATCTTATGCAATGAGAATGAAATCAAAAGAAAAGTCTCTTCACTGAGAACTCCACAACATAATGGTACAACTAAAAGAAGAAATAGATCAATATTTGATTGTGCAAAAACATTGTTGATTGAGGAGGAGGTTACAAAAATATTCTAAAGAGAAGCCATTAACACTATTGTTTACACCCTCAACTAAGTACAACTAAAGAAAGGTACAACTACAACTCCCCATGAACTCTGGTATGGGCATACACCTAATGTTAGCTACTTTAAAATCTTTGGAAGTAGGTGTTACATTCTGAAAGATGCTAGAAATGGAAAGTTTGATTTTAAAGGAGATGAATGTATATTCCTAGGATACTTTGCTAAGAGAAAAGATTATAAATGTGTGAATAAGGCTACTAACAAAATTGTGGAAAGTGAAAATGTAAGGATTGATGAGTTTGCAGATAAAAATGAAGGATCTATAGAAAAAAAGAACCAAAAGATTATCAAATATTTGTATATGTACAAGAAGGAGTTTCTGGTACTTTACCTAAAAAACAAGAAGAAACCAAGGAACTAGTTGAAAGCCCACAAAGAGAAGAAAATGTTGAAGAACAAATAACCAAGACACTACTAGAAAAGTAAGTCAGAAGAAACCACTCACCGACTCAAATAGTTGGAGATAAGAATGTAGGATTCATGAAAAGAAGTAAGTTGAGAGAGAATGCATGTTTGATTTTTGAATTTGAGCCTACATTAGTCAAGGATGCACTTGAAATTGAAGATTGGGTTAATGCAATGAAAGAAGAGATTGATTAGATTGAAAAGAACAATACTTGGTCACTAGTACTAAGACCTAATGATAAGAAAGTTATTGGTACAAAGTAGATTTTCAGAAATAAACTAAATTTTAATGGAAATGTGATAAGAAATAAAGCTAGACTTGTATGCAAATGATATGCATAGGAGGAAGGTATTGACTATGGTGATACATTTGCTCCTATTGCTAGATTATAAGGTGTGATAATTCTACTTTCATACACAGCTTATAAAGGTTTCAAAGTTTATCAAATGGATGTAAAGTTTTCATTTTTGAATGGAATACTAGAAGAAGAACTATACATTGAGAAACTAGAAGGATTTATTTATAAAATTCAAAAAAACATGGTATGTAAACTACACAAGGCACTATATGGTTTGAAACATGCACCCTAAGAATGGTATAAAAGACTCCACTCATATCTAATGAGAATAGGTTTCATTAGAACTAGTGATAACAATAATGTGTACTTGAAAAGTGAATTTGAAGATAAGGTGTTAACAACTAAAATCTTGGTTGATGATATCATATATAGAGGAAATGAATTAATGTGTAGATCATTTGCTGATGAAATGAGGAAGAGATTTGAAATGTCAATGATTAGAGAGATTCAATTCTTCATTGGATTAAAAATTCAATAGATCGAGGATGACATATACATAACACAATCAAAATACATCAAAGAGATCCTGAAAAATTTTGGAATAGAAGACTCGAGACTGGTTGGTACACCAATGATTACTGGATGCAAATTGTCAAAGGAAGACGACTCTATCAAGGTGAATGAAACTTTGTATAGATAAATGATCAGGAAGATGCAATATATTATTCGTAGTAGGAAAGATATTACACATTTTATTGTTATTGTGGCAATATTTTCTTCTAATCCTAAAGAGACTCACATGATTGTTGTGAAGAGAATTTTTAGATATCTAAAAAGAAATGAGGACTATGGATTATGGTACAAAAAGGATAGAGATTTAAAATTGAAAGTGTATATTGATACTGATTGGGCTGGTAATGTGGATGATAGGAAAAGTACAAGTGGAGGAGCTTTCTTCTTAGGAGAAAGATTAGTGACATGGATAAGCAAAAAACAAAGTTGTATTTCACAATCAATTGCTGAGGTAGAATATGTTGTTGTTGCAATCAATTATTCTAACATTGTTTAGATAAAATAACTACTTGAAGGGATACAAGAGGAAATAGATGGTCTCGTGACAATCTATTGTGATAATACAAGTGCTATAAAAATCTCAAAGATTCTGGTGATGCACTCAAAGAAAAAGCATATATCAAAGTATCATTATTTGAGAGAATAGATACAAGAGAAAGAAGTAAAGCTGGAATATGTGAAATCCAAGGAACAAATTGTTGATATATTCACAAATCCATTGCCTAAGGATACTTTTGAGTACCTAAGAGGTAAACTAGGGGTCATTCCCCTATCTAATGTTCATTAGAAAAAGATACAGGTTGCATCAATTCATGCTTTATCAGATTAGCTATTTGTGAGTTGATGGAAATGGTCACTCTTTAGGAGTAACCTAAAGTTGTGAGAAAGATATGAGGAAACATAAGTAATTGGTACAGGAAAGGTACAAGGTACAACTACAAGGACAATTAGTTTTAGATTAAGGTTTTTTAGGTACGTTTGGCATTGTTATCAAAGGCAGAGAGATGTGAATAAGGGGGAGAGATAACTATGGAAGAGAGATATTGATGAAGGGAGAGATATTAATGGAGAAAATATATTAATGAGGAAAGAAGACTATGTAAGAATAAAGGGGGAGAAATCAAGAGATATATTTTAGATGTGAGATGTGAGATATATAAGATGTGTTTCCATCAATGCCAAAGAGGGAGATTGTTGTGATTGTTACCCAAAATGATGATGATAATGGACAAGGACCGAGTAATGAAAAGTATGTAGAAGAATTAGATCAGTTGTTATGTTGTCATTGATGTCAAGCCTATTGACTTATTGATTTATGCAAGTTGTCATATCAATATGAAATATGTGATACTAAGTAAAGAAATGGTTGGTAAAGATAGAAGATGAAATGAAGAAGTGATGTTAAGTATGTGAGCTTAAATGGGAAATTGTTGAATCAGTCTTTGACAAGGTAATCCCTAGTTATGCATGATATTCAATATTATATACATCTTTGTATTATCTTAAAATGGAAGAACTTCCATGTTAAGAGTGTTTATCCCTCTGAGTAAGTGGTCTAGGGTCATGTCAAGTGCCTTGATTGGGTCTTTGCATGTATCTGGTTGTTTCCCTCCTATTTTGCTTCTCTCTCCTCATTTCCAACCTATTTTTTGGCAACTTTCTCTAAGAATATGAAGATCTTGACCTTCTACGTCAAGGATGACCTAAAGGGTCAAGGATGACCTCTTCCCTGACATAGGTCAAGGAAAACCTTGACCCTAACCTTGGGAAAATTCTACCTCGTCCCTGACCCTAGGTCCAATTTTCAAATTTCAGAAGTTTTGGGATGTCAGGTTTTGGAAAGTTTTATTTTCCTGCTTCTGGGTCAGTTGTTTCAAATTTTGGAATGGTAAATCCTTAAATTGAATTTAATATAGGTCCATTTCTAGGTTTTAAGGTTAATTTGGATTTAATTCTCCAATGTTGACCTCTCTAGAAGTTTGTGCCCTAGATCACTATAAAAGGAAGCCTTCCTCTCTCATTTTCTCCATTAATTCACATCCAATTTTCATGAGCATTCACAATCAAGAAAGGAAGAAGAAGGAAAGAAATAAAGAATTTTTTCATCTTCAATCATTGAAGCATTCAAGTATTCAAGCATTCATCAAGGAGATCCATTGTTAGCTATTGAAGGATTCAATCTCTTTGGAGCCCCCTTGAAGATCTCTCCATCCACATTCATCAAAGCCTCTTCCTTTAAAAAGATACATTCAAGATTGGTGTTGAAGATCTAATTCCATTGATTTGAGACATCCTACATATTTCTACATTCATTTGGAGCATTCCTACTTGTGGATTCAAGGATTCAAATCCTCCACAAGGACTTCAACATAAGTAAGGTGAATAGTTCCATTTACTTTGTTTATACATATTGCAATTTCAATTAAATTTCAAGGTTAATTCCAAAATTAGCGTTTGACCAAGGAAAAACCCCCATCCAAATAAAAAAAACCATTTTTCTTCTAGGTACAGGTACAGGATAGTGAATTGAAGTGCAAATCTACATACTCTTTTCGACGAACTTCTGAGATCCGTGAACAGAATATCCGTCAAAGCTGTTTCAGGTCAGGGATGACCTTCACTGAGGGGTAGGATCCTACCCCAAGGTAAGACCTTTCCCAGCTATCTGGGTCAAGGAGGACCTACCCTCAGAAAGACATTTTTTTTTGAGTTTTCTCTGTCTTGACATTTCTAGTCCACAACAAGTTGCAGAATTTCCCAAACCTGTGCACAAAAATAAAAAATCTACATTTTCTCAGTTTTCCCTATTTTGAGGTTAGTATTTTCCTTTTATTCATTTAATATTTCAAGTACATAATTTCTATAGTAGATTATAGAATTTTCTCCTTTCTTCATATTCTCCATTGTTTGATTTTTTTGTGCATTGATCATATCTTTGTGATTAATCCATTTGGATCTTTCCTTTTGGGGAATTTGGATTGAGGATAGATCCTATATCCCCCTCTTACATCATCCATTATACTCCTATTCAAATTCAACCTTATTCATTTTGGTGAACCTGACACACTTACCCTCCTTTCTTTTGTGGAATTAGATGCCCTATTGTGTTTTGTGGTGTTAGATTTATCTTTTATGTTAAATCTTGCGTGTTAATTAGATTTCTTGCATTTATATTTGAAAAATACAAAAAAATTGCAAAATTTCTTTCAAAATACAAAAATAGTCATGCTTTATGTGTTCTTAGTTTAGTTCATTTGCATTAGTTTATGAGCTTTACTACTTCTAGTCCTACTTATAATATTCCGGTTAGATGAAGTCGTAGACTTATGGGTGCCTTTGATCTTGAGTCTTCCTCTCCTTTCCTTAGGATCTCAGATGATAATTTGATTCTTCATGATTCCAATCCTATTATGGAGAAAAACTCTTCTCACCCATCTCATGATGAGGGTGATGCTTTAAGAGTTCCTCCTAAACAAGTCCAAAAACTTTTAACCAAACTTGATAAAATAGGTAATTAGCTTATTCAAGAGAACCATAATCAAGATTTTATTCAAGCTATAGAGGCTCTTAAGAAAGTTCTTCATGATAGTTATCAAGGTGTTAATCTCTTGCATGGTATTACTCACCTTGTCCATTCAAATGTCAAGCCTTTAGTTGAAGAAGCTCAAGATTTAGGGTTGATTACTCCTGTCACTAGTGTAGAACCTTCTTCTATTCCTTTACCTAGTGTTCCTACCTATACTCCTTCTTTGGTGACTGTGACGGTTCCCTCTATTCCTATGAGTGTTCCTCCTATGTCTCTTCCTACATCACAACCTTCTTATCATAATGTTCCTTTTACTTATTCCATTCCTCTTCCAACTTTAGTTCCAAGTGCTCCTCTAGTTGTGTCTTCCATTCCTGTAGCTTCTTACACTTTACCTAGTGTTTCTAATGTTTCTATTCCTCCTATTTCCTCTAATGATTCAATAATTATCAATTTGGCTCAAACTGTGTCATCCTTACAACAACAACTTGTATCCTTAACTCAAAACAAGTTTATCATTCCTACATGTGAGATGGGAAGTCCCTTGTCTCGAGATATCATTCGTACTCTAGTTCCTCAGCAAGTCGATATGCCTCATCTTGAGAATTATAATGGAAAAGGAGACCCCTTTCATCATGTTAAAACATTTCAAATCCTTTGTAGTGATTATGCTCATGACCACAGAATTTTAGCCAAGTTTCTTGCTAGAACCTTTTGTGACAAGGCCTTGCAATGGTATTGTTCCTTGCCTCCTTATTCTATTGATTCATTTCCACAACTTTCCAATGCTTTTATTCAACAATTTCAAAACAACATCGGCCCACAAGTGTCTTTGACTAATTTGATGCATTGTAAACAAAGTGCTAAGGAAAAATTGACTGAATTTATTGGTAGATTTAAGCATTTTCATGCTCAGATTTCCTATCTTGTTCCTGATATTGATATTCAATGTATGTTTATTTCAAATTTGCAAAATAATATTAGAGATAAGATTCTGCTTACTGAATTTACCTCTTTTCAACAACTTTGTGTAGTGCTTCATCATTATCAATTACAAGTGAGTCAATTTGAGAGCACTACTCCAATGGCTTCTATTCCAGTTCATAAAAGTGATTTTTCTCCTAATTCAAACAAATTTCAAAAATTCAACAACTATGTCAAGATAAATAAACAAGCAAATGCAGTTGCTGATCAAGTTGTTGTTGCATCTCACAATACCACTTCTGCATCCACTTCTTTTCAATTAAATCATACATTTACTCCTCTTTCTGAATCTATACAGTCTATTATGAATAGGTTGTTAACTACTAATATGATTACTTTAACTCCTATTCGACCTCTTTTACCTACTACGATTGCATCTAAATATTTTGATCCTAAAGATTTTTGTCAATATCACCATTAGAATAGTCATGATACTGATAAATTTTATTCTTTAAACCATAAGGTTCAAGACTTAATTGATTCTAATGCCTTATCTATTGGTAATCTTGATGGTAGTGCGAACAAATCTATTGATTCTAATGCCTTATCTGTTGGTAATCTTGATGGTAGTGGGAATAAATCCATCTCTCCTCCTAATCAAAATCTTCAAATCTATATGAATCATTTACCTGCGCATGATACTAATACCATTGCTCACCCATCTTCTATGGAAATTATATATGATTCAAATATGGATGATCTTAATCATATTGTTAATCGAGTGGAGCATGTTGTTCAATCTGTATCTCCACCTTAGCCTCAACCTCAGCTTCAACCTCAAGTTCTACCTTGACCTCATCCAAAACCTAAGCCCAAATTGAAATCTCAACCTAAACCTCGACAAAAACCTAAGAATAAAAGGCCTCAGGAACTTTTGATTACGTTTGATGATTCTAAGACTATTAAAGCTCATGATGGTCCCCTTTACATTTGTGCTAGGATTTCTCAGATACCTACTCGTGGTTGTCTTGTTGATCCTACATCATTAGTCAATGTTACTACTGAAGAAAATCTTTTTATGAAAAATTTGCAACACGATTCTTATGATACATCTAATGTGTGGATTCAAACTTGTAATGGTTTTCTTTATCCATCATTTGGTTCTATTAACTTGCTGATTGAACTTTGTGGTAAAATTGTGAACACTACCTTTGTTGTTGTTCCTACTTTTGATCAATTTCAAGTTAAGCTTGGTTTGCCATGGCTAAATTCCATGCATGTTGTTGCTTCACCTATCCATAAATGTCTTAAATTTGTTCATGATGAAGAAGTGAAGATGGTTAATCATAGTTTATATCAACCTTCTAGGCCCATAGATTGTGCTTCCCTTGATTTCTTTTGGCCTTCATTACCTAATTCATGTCCTTCTTGACCTAATAATCTTTTCCGCTCATATCAGGCCTATAATCATTGTAAGATCTCAAATTAAGTGTACCTCTAATGGATCTTAATCATGGTCTTTTGCCTACACCTTCTATACCTCCTTTATCCATGGATTCTACATCTGTTAATCAAGCTCCTACTATTTCTTGTCAATCTACTGATAATCCTATTAATCTTCCTAAAGAACCTATGAAGGATCCTATGATTGTTCCTCCTAGTTCTCAACATATTACAACTAAAGAAAAATGTAAATGATCTGCTAATGAACGTCATAAAAAGCATCATGCTCAAGCTAAAGCTCATAATTCTACTCTTCAAAATTCTTTATCTTCTTCGGATAAACCTATGCATGATGTGTTAGAAGAAGTTGTTGCTAATAATGATGTTAAGATTCATGATTATGATGATCCTATTCATATTTTAGATCCTATTTTGATTAATTTGGATGAGGAAGATACTCTTGATGATGTTAATGATGAATATGAGACTATTGACATTGACATTGATTTACCTAATATGCTTTCATCACAATTAACACTTAAATCTAGTATCGAACATTGTGATTCTCAAGAGGATCCTTGTTTGGAACTGGCTATCATTCCTACTATGTTGGATATAGTCCCTTTTGCAAGTTACCCACCTTCCCTAAATGATATAGAACAAGATGGGGAAAGTAGGTGGCATGCTTGATCAACTTGTCCTTTATGGTAGCTTTTTTGTGTGTTTTCCTATTGTACGGTGCTTCTCTCATGATGTGTTTACTAAATGTTGTTAGATTCTTTTATACAACCCTTGTTCCTATGTTGGAGCAAGGTGATAAAGGAATCAAACCGATTGTACAATTTCCTCTATATGTATCTCTATTCTTTCATATGTTGTTTCATGTTATGTTGTACTTTTACTATTGTTCCTAAATGTTTCCTTGTGTAATATGCTTGGATCTGGGACTTGGTAGCATTGAATCATTTTGGTCTCCAGGTCATGGTCTGAAAAGATTCTTCTTTGTATATCTTATGTGATCTTTCCTCCTTTGTGATTGTAGATCTACTTTCTTTTGGGAATGATGTCAATTCATTTGCAATAATATCATATATATATTATCTTATGATCATACTGACTCCACGATAGGTAGATCCCTTCTATGTTCTATGTATGTTTATGTGGTATTTCGCTTGATTTGTCTTTATCTAGGAGCTTCTCATAGTGGAAATATAATCAGTGGATTTGTTTATGTTTTCGTTAAAGACATTGCTCATTTTAAAGTGTTAGCAATGACTCTAATGTGGGGGTATACTCTCTTCTCACCTATTTCACACACACACTTTTTGATACACATATATTATTTTTCAAGATACCTTTTCTCTCTTTTTGGATTAGTGACAAATTCTTAAAGCATGGATTTATATTTTAGGATCTCTTGATCCCTCTAGTTTTAAATTTTTTATCCCTTAAGGTCAAAGGTATCCTTAAGATTGGATCTCTTTTTTTTTTAGTTTTACTCTTATGGAATAAAATATTCTTGAGGGTGAATCCTTGATGGGTTGACTAGTGAATAGCCACATTCACTAGGTAGTTCAATTCCATCTTTCCAATTGTTCTATTTCCTTGTGTGGTTCACAATGGGACATAAGTTCTTACTGGGTGAGGTAATCTCTCTCTCTCTCTCTCTCTCTCTAGAGATGTCTCTCTTATTGTGATCTTGGAGTTGATGAAGACTTGAGTCCCTGGGGGCTTGAGGTTTCCTTTGTCCCTTTGATTATGATAAGATTATCTTTTCATTATGATCTCCTTTACCGAGAATTTGCATCGAGTCCATACTCTTGCTAAAGTGGGGGTTTAATGTATCATCTTAAAATGGAAGCACTTCCATGTTAAGAGTGTTTAGCCCTCCGAGTAAGTGGTCTAGGGTCATGTCAAGTGCCTTGATTGGGTCTTTGCATGTATCTAGCTATTTCCCCCGTGTTCTGCTTCTCTCTCCCTGTTTCTAACCTATTTTTTGGCAACTTTCTCTAAGAATCTAAAATTCTTGACCTTTTGGGTCAAGGATGACTTGAAGGGTCAAGGATGACCTAGTCCCTAACCTAGGTCAAGGATGACCTTGAACCTAACCTAGGGTAGGGTCTACCTCATCCCTGACCCTAGGTCTAATTTTCAAATTCTGAAAGTTTCAGGATGTGGGGTATCAGAAAAAGTTTTATTTTCTTGCTTCTAGGTCAACTGTTTTGGATTTTGGAATGCTAAATCCTTAAATTTAATTTAATCAAGGTCCATTTCTAGGGGTTAAGTTTAATTGGGATTGAATGCTCCAATGTCGGCCTCTCTAGAAGTTTGTGCCCTAGATCACTATAAAAGGAAGCCTTCCTCTCTCATTTTCTCCATCAATTCAAATCTGATTTTCATGAGCATTCGCAATCAAGCAAGAAAGAAGGAGAAGGAAAGAAAGAAAGAATTCATTCATCTTCAAGCACTCAAGCATTCAAGTATTCAAGCATTCATCAAGGAGATCCATTGTTATATATTGAAGGATTCAATCTCTTTGGAGCCCTCTTGAAGATCTCTCCATCCACATTCATCCAAGCCTATTCCTATGCAAAGATACATTCAAGATTGGTTTTGAAGATCTAATGCCATTAATTTGAGACATCCTACATATTTCTACATTGATTTGGATCATTCCTACTTGTGGATTCAAGGATTTGAATCCTCCACAAGAACTTCAACATAAGCAAAGTGAATAGTTCCATTTACTTTGTTTATACATATTGCAATTTTAATTCAATTTCAAGGTTAATTCCTAAATTGGGGTTTGACAAGGGAAAACCCCCCATCCAAAAAAAAAAACCATTTTTCTTGTAGGTACAGGTACATGATAGTGAATTGAAGTGCAGATCCACATACCCTTTTCAGCAAACTTTCAAGATTCGCAAATAGATTTTCCATTGGAGCTATTTCAGGTCAGGGATGACCTTCTGTGAGGAGTAGGATCTTTCCCTAGGGTAAGACCTTGCCCCATTATCTAGGTCAAGGATGACCTGCCCTTAGAAAGAAAAATAATTTTTGGGTTTTCTCTGTCTCGACATTTCTAGTCCAAAACAGGTTGCAAAATTTCCCAAAATTATGCACAGACATCAAAAATCAGCATTTTCTAGATTTTCCCTATTTTGAGGTTAGTAGTTTCCTTTTATTCATTTAAGATTTCAAGTACATACTTTCTATAGTATATTATAGGATTTTCTCCTTTCTTCATATTCTCCATTGTTTGATTCTTTTGTGCATTGATCACATCTTTCTGACTAATCCATTTGGATCTTTCCTCTTGAGAATTTGGATTGAGGATAGATCCTATATCCCCCTCTTACATCATCCATTATACTCCTATTCAAATTCAACCTTATTCAATGTTATCTTTTCTCACCTTAATTTATCATATTTGAAACAAATAAGAAAATAGAAGGAAGGAGAGAATTTAGTAATCTTGGCTATATTGATTTGAGTTTTTTACATGATTTGATGAAGTGTTCAAATGATGCACAAGTCTGTTATATTTGTCGGTAATAAAGGATTGAAGTTGTGAAATGAAAAGACAAGGAATCAATGTGTATTGCCGAGATGGAAATGGTTGTTGGTAATTAAAGATATTGGTCAGATACAGTTAACCAAGAAGTTGATAGTTGAGGAAGATGTTAACTAATTAAATGATAACTAAGAGCAAGAATTAACTGAGAAGATGAGGTTGGTCGATTAAAAAAGGAATCAATTAAAGGAAAACATCGATTGAGGATCTGGATTGATCTAGAAGATTCTAAGAAAGGAACAAAGTCAGTTAATGAAATAAAAAAATAAAAAATTTTAGGAATAGATAAATGGTAAAGATTTAATGATTGGTTTGAGATCCAAGATAAGTTCAAGTTCCAAGGTGAAGATACGACTAGAAAGATTGATAAAATGTTTTATCGAGCTATAGATACATTGAATTTGGATTGAGATTTGATTGAATGGGTGAGATTAATTTAAGGAAACCCTAACAAATATGATTAAAGGACTAAAATGATCTATATAGAGGATGATCAAGATGATAATTTTGTTTATTTTTAATACACAAAATAGAAAGTTGAATAAGTACAGAAGCATACATTGAGCATAACAAAGTTGAAGAAAAGTGTGAATCAAGTGAATGAAAGTGATGAGATGAAGAGTGTGTGTTGGTCAACTAGAAAATAAGAGTTTGAAGAAGACAAATGAGTAGAAAGGAGATCAGAACAAGAAAAGGTAGTTGCATATTTGATCAGGTCATTTCCCTATTATTCTCTAACCATTGTAGTAAAAAATCTCTTAACCGAGTGGATTTAACAGACTTATTTCTAAATCCCTTGTAAGGTGATATTCTAATGAATGTTCTAATTCATCTAATAAGTTCAATCATTATAGGGTGGAAGATCTAGTTGATCATTGGTGAAAACCCCCTAATAGGGTCACATCTAGAAAATGTGTTTTGTAATCTTTAACAAGATTGTCTCTTAACGGAGCTCACTTCAGAAGAGTGAATTATTTTGTGGGTGATAATTTTTGCAATGGTTTTTATCCAAATTTGGTTTTCACATTAAAAACTGGTGTTAATGTGTGATTGAATGTTTTGCATGTTATTTACTGATTTTCATATGCATATTGTTGTAATTAGTTTAATGCTTAAATTTGATTATTAAGATTAGTTATTGAGAATACTTTTAAGGTTGGAAATTTTTAAGGGACATAAGATAACTGATTCAACCCCTCCCACCCCTCCCCTTACCCCCTCTCATTTATCCAACAATGCCAACATTGATAAGTTAGCCTAAAATGTGACATGACTTTGTAGTTTTACCCATTTTATTGTGATACTCAAAAGTCTTATTTTAGAAGTGAAGAACTTGATATTTCATGCCAAGGTGAAACATATTGGTATGCAATATCATTTGTGACATATATGGTTGAGGATGACATGATAAATCTTATATTGTGTTCAAAATCAGGGGGTCTTTCAATCCCTAGTAGTTGAGTCAATGATGTTATGGTTCCCTTTTCTCTTATAAGGTATTCAATGGATGAGAGTATGTTATGAAATTAGGTGTCTCAACCTTACAATTTTTTAAAGATTTATTTATTATTTATTTCCCCTTAATTTCATAATTATTTCACAAGATTTAAAATTCATATTGCTAACTAATTGTGCTCAACCAAAAATGGGCATGAGATTTTGAGTTTCCAACTTTTTCACGTGTTGCAGCCTTCAAAATTAGTTTATTAGTTGTTGAAATATTATCTCTTAGTGGTATATTATAGAAAGAGCAATTTTAAGTATGTTATGCCAAATTTTATGATAACCATAAGGATAATAAATACAAGAGATTAAGGATGATGTGAGAATCATCATGGGTGGATTATTTATGATGAATTATGACAACATGAGAGATACATACTATTCTTGGAGGTTCTACATGTTGGAGATTTGCCAACAAGCCAGAGTGCTAACTGTATGTTTGTCATTGATGACAACATATGGTAAGCAACACACGTGGAAGCCTGATGGAGAGAGCCTTGAGTATAAGTTTCCTAGATATGTTATCAACATGATATCATAGACACATAGGTTGATTCTGAGTGAAGACAATAAAACAACAATATGTATCAGTGAGTGTTCCTGATAGGTCCCAAGAAGAGTTAGATGTATGTGATTTACAGTATGGTTATAATGAAGCCTTGCACATTTATATTTATGTTGTAGACATGTGTATGATGCTATGTTCATGGATGCAAAGTTAGATATGTAGTAAACTATATCAATCTTTTGTAACCATCGATTCATTAGTGTTATTTCCTTGGTTCTTCATAACTGAAGGGTTTAGATGTGATACTAATGTGATTCTTATCGACAATCGGGTCTGGAATCGGTCACTCACTTCTTCGCAATCATAAGCTTCAGAATCAGGTGTTTTTAACACTTTTTCACAATTGACGGTTCATTGCTGTTATAGTTAACATTATCTTTGGTCATTCAGGACCTATTATCTTCATATCAATTTCAATCAGTTTCTATTTCATATCAATTTCAATTTCACACCTCAATTTCTATATCATACACAGATTATCTTTGAACCACTGTGCTTCACACAACAATTCAAAGAGGGGCAAAATGTAATACCCAAAATTTGGGCTATAGGTTCATTAACCTCCTACATCTTCAATTTGAAAGAAATCAACATCAAAGTCCTAACCTAAGGCACATCTAAACATCATCAAATCCTAATTGATTATCTCAAATTCTGCATTGGGGAATATTCCTAAATTATCCTAATTATCTTTGATTTAATAATTATTTGGTGATAAATCCTATTTATCCTAAAGTTTGATTAATTGAATATTCTAAATATTTAATTAATTAGATTTAATAATGCCACTTAATTATTTAATTGAATTTAATTATATTTATTCATAAATTGTATTATTTTATTTTTGACAATAAATCAAATATCCTATGGCTAATTGATTAAATTCTTATTTAATTAATTAATGTCAATTATCAAATTTAATAATATAGTTTTTGAATAAAAGTTTGATTTTTAAATCAATTGTTTTATTTTTAAAATCAGTTAAGTTGAGGATAAATCACTTTATTTATTTATTTAATTCATAATTAATTATGCACATCCAAAAAATAGTTAAACTATAAACTAGAAAATTAATTCAAGTTGTTTTAAAAATAAACTCAACTCTCTTTTGAGTTAAAAGCTGATCTCAACTTCTGATTTAAATCAAAAAGCTATTTTTGCATGATTTTTAGTGAGTTAACTATCTTTAATTCCTTGTTGACTCAAAAATCGACTAGAGTGATTTATGGCTTTTCCATGCATCCCCAAAGCCCTGGATTTCTATAAAATCAAGGGTCAGCTCTTCACAAATAATCTCACAAGTTTGCATACTTACTCTGCCAAAATCAACCCTCAAATTTGCACTATCACGCTGGTGAATTGACATCTGAGGAATTGAAGCTTCTTTGCATCAACAACTTTTGTGAGATCAATCTTGTCATTTTAGTTTCATATTTAGCATATCATTGTTAGCTTATTTTCCATATTAGTTTTTTTCCATCTAGAATAGACTCATATCAGTTTATTTCATCTTATTGCATAGAAAACAAAAAAAAATAGATTAATTTGCATTCATTTCATATCTAGATTCTGCATTCAAATCCTTCATTTAGGTGTCGTCAAGGTCACTAATCTTGGTCCAATCTGAGAATACATACTCACATCTAGTAGAAGGCAGTAAATCACCTGGTTAGATTAGTTTTTATTCCACTGCATGATTTTGATTTTAACTAACCTCTAATGTTTTACTAAAGTGTTGTGTCTACAGCTAGGTACAATATTCACACACATTTCTGGCACCCACCGTGGGGCCCTGAAATGGGTTTCCATTCAATTTTTATCAATTTCTATCATCTTGTCATTTTGTGTTCCAAGCTGCGATTTTTAATTTCTGTCCATACAATTTTCATACGAGTTTTGTCAGAAACTTGTATCAGGAGGTACCCACTGTCATACGATAGTTGATTTGATCAAGGATTGTACCACTAGGAACACAGTGTCGTTTGGAAGCTCTTTTGTCGTATGATCTAATACCCATTGTCGTACAAGTTTTTGGATTATCATATGGTAGGTGACCCACTTTCGTACAAGTTTTAGTGCCAGGTTTCAATTGTTGTTTCACTTTTCCAGGTAGTTTTCCAGATTTTTTTTTCTGATTTGGATTGACAGCTAACATTAATAATTGAAATTTGTTATTTCTGATTGATTTCTGTTGATTTTGATTGGGGAAAAAGCATGAGAATTGCTACAAATAGGTAAGAATCTACTAAGCGCATTGCAAGGAATTCAGGTAATCTTCTCAGCTGATAACGTTTTGATTTGGATTAAAATGAACTCTTGCATGTCAAGCTTGTGTGACCTTTATTGCTTTCATATCACATATTTCATTTGGGCTATAAAAATGAACATAGATTTGTTTTTCAGCATCTTTGTTACACATAGTAAATAGGCCCTATGGACACTATTCGTGGTTCTTGAGAGAGTGGGTTTCCAGTGAAACTCTTCTCAATGAAGGAACCCTTGTAGGTAGGGAGGTTACTAAGAGAGTCTCACGTTCTACTAGATTTGTGCGTCTTCAACTTTTGATTGATACATTCTCTCTCTGGAGAGGTTGATAGATCATAAGTGGTTGACATCATAGATCTTTGTGAGATAATCTCGGTCTTAGCGTGTCAGATTAATATGTCTACTTTGTTTGGGTTAAAAGTTAAAAGGCTAGAGGATTATGCTCTACTCCCTTTTTGGGTAGTACTAGAAACTCAGATCCTTGAATCTGGAACCAGTCTCCATGTGGTATATTTTGTGAGTCACCTTTAGAGAGGGTTAACCATAGTGGACATTCCCTTAATTGGGTCAACCACGTTGACGGAACCTCAAGCGGTAATAGCCATTTTCATCGTGGTAGCAGCAGCCGCTATATAAATGTCCTTGTGGAGGAAATCTTCACAGGTGTGGTCTCTTGTTGGGCTGTTAGCTCTCCCTAGTAGCTCTTGATTGATTAATTTCTCAAACTGTGTCAAAACCCCGATGCACCTAGATTGGAGTTCGCCCTCTTGAGATCAAAAAATTTTCAGAGTCAAACCATTACTAAAAACCCTAGTGAGGCCAAATTTTCATTTTCTAGGAACATGTGCGTTATTGCAAAAATTTTTGGAACATACATTGCTAGCACTCCAAGGGATTAGCACAATTCAATCACTTGATTGTTCATGCACAGGGTTCCTTTGTCCCCTGCTCATTATTTTTAGATGTGCTTGAAATCACTTGCTTGTTGTTTTCTGTGCATGTTTATCTATCTAGTTACTAAGAACAAATCAATCCACTACAATCTTCAAATCTGGACAAAGAATTTTGTGAACAATCTAAAGCTAAAAATCTAAAAAAATTGCAAAATCTGATGTCAAACACCTTTCTAGAGTCAAAAGTCATCTTGTGAAGTTAGAAATTCATACGACTTTTGGAAAGTGTCATTTCATAACCCTCAGATTGTCATATGGTAGTTGGTATATTGTCCTATGAGTTTTGTTGCCAGTCAATTCAAAAAAGTCAAAAATCTTGCTAGCAACTGTCATGCAAGTTTTGCAATAGTCATACAAGTTTTTCAATTATCGTTTCATGCTATACCCACTGTTGTACAAGCCTGCAGAAAGTCGTTTGAGAAATTTTGAAAAATTGCTAGAAAGTTGTCAGAATTGTCAGAGACCCAACTTTTCCAGCCTATTTCCAGAATCTATCAAGAAAATCCCTGTGTCAAGAATAGAGTAGCAATTACTGAGAATCCAATCATTTTCCTAAAGTGTCCTTTTGAATCTGATTTAGCCTTCTATTTAATCGATTTGAGTCTTTATCATCTTGTGTCAAAACCTTGTAATAACTATCAATCTTCAATCAATCATCAAAATGGCTAAGTGTTGTGAACTCATGCCCGCTATCTTTTGGGCATCTACCCATACATCCAGGGCACAGTCTCCTTCATTTACATCTAATCTAAGTTCTAATCAATAAAAGCATGACAAGGTTGTGTCATTTGATCTTCTTGAATCAGATCTTTCTTCAGTTGTCTTCATCATATTCTTTTGTTTCACCCAAGGTTAGTGGTGGAAACTAGAACTTCCTCTCACAAGAAATCTGGAGAAGTATCCCATCCCATACCTTTGAATACTCTCCAAGCTCCAACTCTTGAGCAACTCTACAATTCTAGTCTTTATGAAGACGATGGTCTTGGCAATTTTTGATTGAAAACTGGTTACATTCCTCCTTCATCAACTCACAGAGGTAATCAACAAACTCCTCCTTGATCTATCCCAGGGAGAACTCCTACCATGTCTCAAGTAGGGACAAAATTTGGCTCTCAAAGAGCTCAATCTCAACATGGTGCAGATCAGGAACCTACACCTTCTGAAATTACTCAATATCAAAATGATGATAACTTCAAAAGAATGATGAAGCATTTCTTAAAAGAAGATAGAAAAGCATACTTTTTATAGTTATCTCATCAAGTTGCTAAACTTCCTCCCAACTTTAATTTTGAAGATATCATGATGCATGAGGAAGAAACTCCACTCATAGCTATGATGAAACAAATGCATGCCATGCAATTCAAACTTAATAAACTAGAGAAAGAAAAGGAACCCAAGGAGTTCTCCATGGAGGCCCTATGTCATTTTCCATTTGACAAAGACTTGTACATGCCACCATTCCTAAAAAGAGTGGAGATGCCTAAATATGATAAGTATGATGGACACTCAGATCCTCAAGATCATGTCAGAGAATTTTGTACACAATCTATGGAGTTCATGCATGAACCAACTTATCTGATGCATCTTTTCCCTTGATCTCTGGGAGGAGTAGCCATTCATTGGTTCTCTAGATTGCCTTCTACTATCAAAACTTTTGAGGAGTTGATCAAATTGTTCTATCAGCAATACTCCTACAAAATTCAACATCCAGTCACCATGATTGATATCTATAATCTCAAACAATATCTAGGAGAACCATTCCTGACATTTCTCAAGAGATGGAGGAATAAATTCTCTCTATATGCTAGGCCTATTCCAAAAACTAAAAAATTGGAAATCTTCATCAATAATCTTGTCCCAGAGATCAACTACCCTTTACAAATGCAAGATCATACATATTTTGATAAGATGGTAGAAAATGTGATCAAAATTGAAAAGGTACTTGTGAAAAAAGGAGACATCACACTTCAAAAGGACAAGTATGAATCAGGATCTAGTTCTAAAGACAAGAGCAAAAACTAGAACAAGAATAAAGGCATTGTCACAGATGGCATTGTTGATACTATCTGTGCACCATCAAAGGCACTAGTTTTCAATGTAACTATTGGCACCCAAGCCATCAAAGCCTCAGAGAAAAAGGAGTCTAAATCATCTCAAAAGAAGCCAGAATACAAATCTTGGTCCACTGATAATAAATGAAAGTTTACTCCTCTTGGAGAATCTTTGGAATCAGCTATGAGAACTCTGCTAGCTAATAACATCATCTCTTTGCCTGAGATCTGATAATTTGATCCAAACCCTAAACCAAAATGGTGGAGAGAGAATGAATTTTGTGATTTCCATTAAGGTAAAGGTCACAAAACCAATAACTGCTTACGCTTGAAACATACTATTCAAGATCTGATTGATAAGGGAGACATCACGATTGACAATCATAAGAGCAATAATGATAATACAGCATTCACAAAACCATTTCTAAAACATGGTCAAGAAGTTTCATCTTCTCAGCCTAATATGGGGACAAAGGTCAATTATGCTTACCTTGGAAATAATGTTGTTATCAATATGGTTGAACCTTGTCTCTCTAAGCATTGCAATGTCATCATAATTGTGCAAAGAGATAGAGATCATACTTTAGCTAACACAGTGACTCAATCACAGGCTCAGGCACATCTCAATGGACAAATCCCAGATTCATCAAATGTCCCTAACATGCCTTTCAATCTTTCTTCCGCGTCCAAACATAAGGCTTCTTCTAAATCTTCCAATCCTAAAGATACAAGGCCAACATCTTATAGCATTGTTCAACAACTCCAACACACTAATGGAAAAATCTCCATGTTTGAGTTTCTTTGGATATCTCTAGCTCATAGAGCTATTCTAGACAAAGATTTGCTCGGATCCAATGTTCCCGATGACCTTGATTTAGACAGGTTCCAGACTATGGTTGGACATCTTACATCTCCATATTATATATCCTTTTTAGAGGAAGATGAAAACTCCTTGACTCACCCACATAACCAGCCCTTGCATATAGAAGTCTTGATCCAGAACCATAGAGTCAAACATGTGTTGATAGATGGGGGCACTAGCCTAAACATTTGTTCTTACAGCTTGGTCACACAATTGGGATTTTCAAAATTGGTTATTGATCCTAGAAAGAAAATAACTATAAAAGCCTATGATGAACAAGAAAGATCTTCTAAAGGCACCATTGTCTTACCTATCAAAGTAGGTCTGGTTATCAGAGATACTATATGTCAAGTTCTTGATCTACCTTTGGCTTACAACATTCTTCTAGGAAGACCCTGGATACATGAGATTAAGGCTATTTCTTCTACATTCCACCAATGCTTGAAATTTCCTTATGAAGCAGTAGAGGTCACTATTCCAGCAGACATATCTACCACTTGCAATACATTGAAGGAGAGCGCGGATAAACTTGTGCCCAATAACAAAGAATCTTCCATTGAGCCAACAAAAGAAGCATCCACATCTAAAATGGAAGACATTGCAAAAGAGGTCAATATCAAAGAAAATGGTATGGGAGAATATACTATAGAACTAGTCTTATCTTTGACATCTCTACCTATCTCACCTAAGTCTTATGGACAATCTTTAAAACAGTCCAAACTAGACTCTAAAGAACCTCTGGAGACATATAAAAAGAATTTTTTAGTAGAGAAAGTATCTAAACAAGAGTTTGAAGAAGATGAAGTTGTGCTTACATGGCTATAAAAAGATAAACCTGAATCTCAAGCTATTCCAACTAGTGACTTTACAGTATCCAAAATTCCTTCTAAGTCATATGGCCCAGGGGATAAACTGATAGCTAAGATGGGATATCCAAGTAAAGGACCTCTAGGAGTTTGAGGAGAAGGTCTTATAACACCTATTTCACATACTGGTAGGGAAAACAAAGATATTGTTGGCTTAGGCTTTAAAAAGAAACCCTTCCACCTCAAAGGTAATTGTTCTCATGTCATAGAGAAGATCACACCAGGAGAACCCCTTCTTAAGAAGGAAGAAACTAAACCATCAAATAGTGATTCAGACAGCTTTGAACTCATCCCTTATGAGTGTTTTCCTAAGGAAATCAAAGATCTCCTTGAGGTTTAAGATGATCCAATCAAAAGAAATAATGTAGTAGAAACACAAGAACCTACTATCAACCAAGAGATAGTTGCAACACAAGAACCAAGTAATCTTGATGACAATCAAATAGACAAAGAGGAAGGTGGTAGTTATTCTGAGATAGATTCTCATGAGTATGAATTCAAATCAGAATCTAAAGGTAACCCTTCTTGGGGTATTCATCCTGACTTTACTCATGTTCTTAGATTTCCTAGAGGCATAGAGGAAGAATCTAATGACTATGAATGGGGAGCCATTCCAAAAGAAGATGAGCTTATTACAGAGAAACATGTTGATGTTATTCCCCAATATGCACCTAAACCCAATGTAAGTCTAGAGTGAAATGATGAACTTATTGATTTTGATCCACCTATGGCTAAATTGGACTCCCACAATGACATTGAGACTATTTAAGAATTGAATGTCTTAAGTTGTGATATCACCTTTGAAATCAAGTGCTAGGTTAGGACCAATGGTGATAGATCCATATCTGTAAACACTATCTCCCAATCTTTCCCCATTTTGACCATCCAACATCCTGAACTTCTTGATCAAACCTCGAAAAATCTGAGTCGTGGTATTTATACCTTCCCAAATGACTATGACTATGCCCTTGCTTGCTACCTCAATGCAGTTGAACCTATGAGGACTTCTATCAGTGAACCAAATGTTAGCATGACGGAGTCAGACATCAAGTATCTTAGTTAGAAAAATAAGAATAAGAATAAGAATAAAAAGAAAAGGAGTTCTGAGGGTGAAAACCACTTTGTGGCAGTCTCAGAACCTACAAAAGTAAAAATAAATGATGTATCCGAAGGTGAAAACCTCTCTGAGACACCTAAGGATGAGATATTTGATGTCCTTCCAAGTCATTTATAGGACAGATCTCTAGTTCTAATTGAGCCCACTCAATCCATCAACTTGGGAACAACAGAAGAACCACAATTGATTCATGTAGCACAATCTTTATCAAAAGAAGAGAAGCAAAAATTTACTACATTCCTAATAGAAAAGAAGATCAACTTTGCATGGAAATATTCAGATATGTCGGGGTTAGATCTTAATCTTATAATGCATCATTTATCTACAACTCCAAATGTCAAACCTGTCAAACAAAAATTGAGAAAGATGCATCCTCATGTTGCACTCTTGGTAAAAGCTAAATTAGAGAAGCTCCTGAAAGCCAGATTCATCTGAGTTATTGACTATGCAGAGTGGATCTCTAATATTGTACCTATTTCAAAACTAGATAAATCAATCAGAGTGTGCATAGACTTTAGAGATGTAAATAGAGCATGCCCTAAGGATGATTTTCCATTACCTAACATTGATATGATAGTGGACATGACTACGAGCTTTGAGATGTATTCTTTAATGGATGGTTTTTCTAGATATAATCAAATAAAAATTGCTCCAGAGGATCAAGAGAAAACTACTTTTACATGTGCATGGGGAACCTTCTATTGGAATGTCATGCCATTTGGGCTTAAAAATGCTAGTGCTACATATCAAAGAGCTATGACATCTATTTTCCATAACATGATGCATAGGACTATGGAGGATTATATTGATGACACTTTAGCAAAATCTATGATTAGAGCTGAACATCTAAATGGCTTGAACAAGATACTAGACAGAATGGAAAAATTTAGTCTCAGACTAAATCCTAAGAAGTGTGCTTTTGTTGTCACTTCTGGAAAGCTCTTAGGATACATAGTTTCAAAGAAGGGCATTGAAGTTGATCCAGCTAAAGTAAAGGCTATCATGGAAATGCAACCTCCAAAGAATATTAGTCAAATGAGGACATTGCAAGGGAGAGTTCAATCTATCAGAAGATTCATATCATAGCTAGAAAATATATGACAACCTTTTACAAAAACATTACATAAAGGTGTGACATTTGCATGGAATGAAGAATGTGAGAACAACTTTGACCATATCAAGAAGTATCTATCAAATCCTCCTATCTTGATGCCTCCCATTCCAGGGAAGCCTTTGATCTTATGTGTCTCTGCTATAGATACATCACTGGGGGCATTGCTCGCACAACATGATGAGAACCAAAAGGAAAGAGCTATATACTATATCAGTAGAACATTGGTTGCATATGAGAAGAACTATTCAATGATTGAGAAAGCTTATCTAGCTGTGATCTTTGCATCATAGAAACTGAGACATTTTATGTTAGCTCATACCACACATTTGGGAGCTAAAATTGATCCACTCAAGTACCTACTAAGCAAAGCCGCCCTCACATGTAGATTAGCTAAATGGGTCATGCTCTTAAGTGAATTTGACATTGAATATGTGGAAAGAAAAGCTATCAAAGGATAGGTTATTGTTGATCAATTAGCAGATGCACCTGTGATTGATGATATACCAATACAAATGGAATTTCTAGATTCCTCTATCATGACTCTTTCTTTTAGAGAATGGCAGTTATTCTTTGATGGCTCCTATACACAGAATGGATCAAGAGCGGGCATATTGTTCATAACTCCTCAAGGATACTCAATCCCAAAAGCATTTAGATTAAAGTTCCCTTGCACAAACAATATTCAGAATATGAAGCCCTTCTTAATGGCATGAAAATAGAAATTGAATGGCGAGTGACAGAATTACACATTCATGGAGACTCACAACTTGTAATCCATCAAGTCAATGATGTGTACCAAACTAAAGATGAAAAGCTCATCCCAGACAAGAGAATGGTAGATGATCTAAAGAAGTATTTCATATCTATCACATTTGAGAAAATACATAAAATAGAGAATAAGGTTGTCGATGCAATGGCAATGCTATCTACTTGATTACAGCAGCCTGAACATGAGCTACGTTATGAGTTCCTAGTGGAAGCACTATCTTATCCTGCATATGATTCCCTTGAAACCCACATGATCTACACTATTGTTGGTCATGATTCATCCAGATACAAAAACCTATTTTCCTATCTCCAAGACCAAATCATTCCTGATACCTTCAACCACCATGAGAAGAGATACCTTATCCATAATGCATCTTGATATGTCATCATTGGTCACAATCTGTACAAACGAGGTCTAGATGGTACACTACTTAGATGTTTAGAATGGGAAGAGTCTCAACGTGCATTAGAGGAAGTCCATGATGGTAATTGTGGGTCACACTCAAATGGTTTAACACTAGCTTGAAAACTTATTAGGGCTGGGTACTATTGGCCTAAAATGGAGAAAGAGTCTATCAAGTTTTCTAAGAATTGTCAAAAGTGCAAAGTGCATGGCAACTTAATTCATGCTCCAGGGAGAGATCTCATTACCTTTACTACACAATGGTCTTTTCATCAATGGGCCTTTGATTTTAAAGGAGCTATACATCCTCATTCTTCTAATGGACATACCCATATAATCACAGATACAGATTATTTTACAAAATGGGTAGAAGCAGTCCCTTTGACACAAGCAACTGGAAAACAAATATCTATGTTCATCTTGAACTATATCATATGCAGATATGGGATACCTCATTCCATAATCACAGATAATGGTGGACAATTCAAGAACAAAGATCTAGATGATTTATGTGCTAAATTCAAGATTACACAACATTGGTCATCTATCTACTATCCTCAAGGGAATGGACAAGTAGAGGCTTCTAACAAGAATCTATTGAAAATCTTACACTGAACAGTTAATAAAATACGAAGAGACTGGCATCTCATGATCAATCCAACTCTCTGGGCCTACAAAACAAGTATTAGAATGCCCACTGGGGCTACACCTTTCGCTTTAGTTTATGGGTTTGAAGTGGTACTACCTATTGAGGTTGAAATCCCATTACTAAGAATCAGAAAGCATGGTCTAGTAACTAATGATGACTACAGAGTGTCTAGGTTGCAAGAACTTGAACTACTAGATGAGCGCAGACAAGCAGCGTATGATCATCTTAGAATATATCAAAAGTGAATGTCTAGAGGTTATAACAAGGAAGTCAGACACAAAGAATTTTAGGTTGGTGATCTAGTCTTGAGAGAGAATCCTAAAAATCAATCACATTGAGAACGCAAGGGGAATTTTGAACCCAACTAGCTGGGTCCCTTTTTTATCACTACTACTTTTGGCTCTGGTGCCTATCAACTCTCAACGACTAAAGGAGAACAACTCTGAGAACCAATCAATGTTATCCATCTAAAGAAATTCTATGCCTAAGGAATTCAGTGTATGGTAAAATGTCTTGAAAAAATCTTTAAAATTGGAAAAAGTCCTGAAAAAATGAACATCTTGGTGAAAACCTAGCAATGGGTGCCTTGATGATTCGCAAAAAAAATTTAAAAATATCAAAAATACAAAAAAAGAAAAAAAAGAAAAAGTGCCTTGGTGAAAACCTGGAAACAAGCACCTTGGTAGCAAAAATAGAATCTCTACCAAGATGGTGAAAACCCGGCAAATGGGTGCCACTTGTTTAAAATGCTCCATCTATTAGTGCAATCTTGGTCTTTCCCAGCTTTCAGTCTTGCTTTAGTTTGTACATATTTCCCAGTTTGTTTCTGCATTCCTATTTTCAATAAGTCGATCTGTTCACCAATCAGCTCAAGTGTCTGTATCCTATCAATGCTTAACACTTGGGGGCAATCAATGTCATATCCTATGGTCTTCAGTATACCTCAGATGAGTCATATCCAATCAAGGTCCTTTGAATCTTTATCCGAGTTAGTTAGTCTGTCTCCTCTCCAGAAAGGATTTTGCATCTACAACAACGCAATCAAACACAAACTAAACACAATCTATGCTTTTTACATGCTTTTATCTCCTTGTATGCTTACTGATTCGCATTGAGATTTTTGCATATTGTGTCCCTTCGACTCTTCGATGATGTCCTTTATAGGATTTAGAGAGTGATGACTGGGGGCATAATCTTTTCTTTATTTTCTACTTGTATGTGAAAATCTAAGTTTGGAAATTCTGGATTGATATGGTGTCTGACTGTAAGAGCCTCTATCTCAAATTGGATGGTCATGCGTACCTCGACCATTGATACCCAAAAAACTCAAGGAAGTTTGAACTAACTATTGTCTTTTTGGGTGAGTTCTTTCTCCTACTGTGAAACACGATCTTACCTAAGGATGTGAACAATAAAGGGTCACTACGGGTAATTCACATGGGATTTAGAATGATCTCTTGACTGTTTGACGTGTTTGTAATGTAAGGCATATTCAGTTCATCATGACATTTATGTTGTGAAGCTTATACAAATTATTATATCAAAATGGACATGATATTCAGGTCATCCTAGCATTTATGCCTTGGTGCTTATATCTAATCTGACATTCCAAAAATAAAATCAATATTCACATGCCCAAGGTTGCCTAACCAATGGGTCTTGTATTGATTCCTGCGCATACAAATCAATATTCATATGTCTATGGTTTCATAACTAGTGGGCATTGTATTGATTTATCTGGTTACCTAAAAATTCAATGATGAGAATGACCGACACATGATCAGTGACTAGGTCCTAGGTCTTAGGTTGCATTTTAATTTGCTTGTTTATTTGCATTTTGCATGTTTGCATGATCTCACAAATAGCTAAACAAACTTCAATGCTTAAATGATTCTTCAAATCACATTTTCAAATCTAACAAGAGCTTAATCTTACATGAAGGTCCATCCAACGAAATAGCAAGTGGAATTCTTTTTTGGGATCAAAATCAAAATCTGAGATCGTTCATATTATTAACTACTTGCATAATCGACCTTCAATCATCATAGAAATCCAGAATTCAACTTAACTGATTATCTTACATCAAACTATCAAAATTTCAACTTGGTCAACCATGGTCAACTCATGGTTTAACCTTGTCAAACTTAGTCTTCTGGACCTCCAAATAATGCAGAATGCATTCTCGAACGTGTTCAACCACTTCTTATATCAATTAACATGCTTCTGAACTATTCAACACTGACTTTTCTTGACAGATTTCAATTTTTATCCCGAAGGGGGCATGGTATTGCACATCATTCAAGTCTATAATTTTGAAATCATGTATTTCCTTAGTAATCAAGACAACAACCATGTCTAGTTGATGATTCATCAAAAGACCTCATCACTTGGGGCAAATCAATCATCGCTCGGGGCATATCAGATTCATCGAGATCCATATCAATTTGGTATTCTCCTAATCTTGTAAACTATATCAATCTTTTGTAACCATCGGTTCATTAGTGTTATTTCCTTGGTTCTTCATAATTGAAGGGTTTAGATGTGATACCAATGTGTTTCTTATCGACAATCAGGTCTGGAATCAGTCACTCACTTCTTCGCAATCATAAGGTTCAGAATCAAGTGTTTTTAACACTTCTTCACAATCGACGGTTCATTGTTGTTATAGTTAACATTATCTTTGGTCATTCAGGACCTATTATCTTCATATCAATTTCAATCAGTTTCTATTTTATATCAATTTCAATTTCACACATCAATTTACATATCATACACAGACTATCTTTGAACCACTGCGCTTCGCACAACAATTCAAAGAGGGACAAAATGTAATACCCCAAAAATGGGCTATAGGTTCATTAACCTCCTACATCTTCAATTTGAACGAAATCAACATCAAAGTCCTAACCTAAGGCACATCTAAACATCATCGGATCCTAATTGATTATCTCAAATTCTGCATTGGGGAATATTCCTAAAATATCCTAATTATCTTTGATTTAATAATTATTTGGCGATAAATCCTATTTATCCTAAAGTTTGATTAATTGAATATTCTAAATATTTAATTAATTAAATTTAATACTGCCACTTAATTATTTAATTGAAGTTAATTATATTTATTCATAAATTGTATTATTTCATTTTTGACAATAAATCAAATATCCTATGGCTAATTGATTAAATTCTTATTTAATTAATTAATGTCAATTGTCAAATTTAATAATATAGTTTTTGAATAAAAGTTTGATTTTTAAATCAATTGTTTTATTTTTAAAATCACTTAAGTTGAGGATAAATCACTTTATTTATTTATTTAATTCATAATTAATTATGCACATCCAAAAAATAGTTAAACTATAAATCAAAAAATCAATTCAAGTTGTTTTAAAAATAAACTCAACTCTCTTTTGAGTTAAAAGCTAATCTCAACTTCTCTTTTAAATCAAAAAGTTGTTTTTACATGATTTTTTGTGAGTTAACTATCTTTAATTCCTTGTTGACTCAAAAATCAACTAGACTGATTTATGGCTTTTCCATGCATCCCCAAAGCCTTGGATTTCTATAAAATCAAGGCTTAGCTCTTCACAAATAATCTAACAAGTTTGCATACTTACTCTGCCAAAATCAACCCTCGAATTTGCACTATCACGCTAGTGAATCGACATCTGAGGAATTGAAGCTTCTTTGCAAATCAACAACTTTTGTGAGATCAATCTTGTCATTTTAGTTTCATATTTAGCATATCATTGTTAGCTTATTTTGCATATAAGTTTTTTTCCATCTACAATAGACTCATATCAGTTTATTTCATCTTATTGCAAAGAAAACAAAAAAAATAGATTAATTTGCATTCATTTCATATCTAGATTCTGCATTCAAATCCTTCATTTAGGTGTTGTCAAGGTCACTGATCTCAGTCCAATCTGAGAATACATACTCGCATCTACTAAAAGGCACTGAATCACTGATGCAGGAGCATCCTGGGTGTAAGAGCAATCTTGCATCACCCAAAAATATTTCTATTTTTGTATTCAATAAGAGCTATCTTGTGCAGAGCTTCTATTTATGGAAACTTGCTATTTTTAGTAAGTTGGTCTTACGATCTCAGAATGTTCTGATTTTACATGTGGAGGTTCATCTCAGTCATATCAACCTACCAACAAATTTTCATGGCTAGATTAGGTCTAGTTTTGAAGATATTGAAGATTTTTGGTATTAGCAGCAGGGTACAAAAACTTTGAACTCAGTTTTGAAGGCTTTAGAGGCCCTAGATGAGGTCAAAAATTTGGGTGACAAACACTTGTGCCTAGATAGGTGCTTGCGCCAATCAAGCCTATAGAGTGCTTTGTGGCATTTCTGAAATGGGGTTATAATAGTCAATCGGGTCAACTGGTGATGACTTATGGTCTCCGGAAGTCGGGCCACTTGAAATGGCAGAAAATAATTTTCCTTCAAAATTTATGTTCAGGTTTCAAAAGTTATTTTGAGGCGACTTTGATGTAATAAATTGAAAATAAAATAATTATAAGTTTGGTCGGCCCTTAGGGCAAGATTTCTGGAACCTTCTCAGGCGGTGGAAAATGCCTATATAAAGAAGGCTCGTAGTGTTGTCTAGGGCAGTTCTAGGTAGTAGATCTAGGTATTGATTCGAGGCTTTGTCCTACATAATATTGTAAGGGAATGCCCTTGTGGCTTTGCATATTGTAATTCTGAAAGTTTGTAATTCCACATTTGTGGAGATAATAAGAAGCCAATTTTCTGTTCTTGCATATTGTTGTTGTTGTTTCTCTATTTCTGTTATGTGTTTGTGGTATTAAGGGGAGCACCCTTCATCAACTGGTATCAGAGCAGGAGTTCTTGAGTGTGTAAACAGATCATCGACTATGAGGCAGTTTGCACCAGGACCGTGGTTAGGGTTTTAGCACACATCGTGAAAATGCTTCCATGAAGGGAACATGGTGGAAGAGCTGGTGTTGTAACACCTGAGATTAGAGCACTCAAGAGACAAGTGTGAGCATTGCAAGAGGAGATTCATAGAGGAATGAATCTTAATGTCAGAGATGAAAGCGAGGATGAAGCCGAAGAAGAAAATCAAGAAGGAGAAGTCGAAGTTGTGAACCAGGAGGAAGAAAGACTTTTTCTAGCCATTTCCAAGATCAGAAAAAGACCTAAGATTGAGGTCCCTACATTTTTAGGAAATCTTAACCCAGAAGAATTGATCGACTGGGTCAATGAATGTGAAGAATATTTTGAGTATGAAGATATTGAGGATCTTGATAGGGTCAAATTCATGAAGTTCAAACTGAAAGGTCATGCAAAGATCTAGTGGCAAGAGATTCAATTGGAGTGAAATAGAAGAGGGAAAGGTAAAATCACAAGATAGGATCAGATGGTGGATAAATTGAAGCGATAGTTCATCCCTGTTGATTACGAGCTTGACCTAATGAAGAAAATACAAAGTTTGAAGCAAGCGGGATGATCTGTTCAGAAGTATACAGAGGACTTCTATCGAATCCTCATCAAAATAGGCCATGCGAAAGCTGATAAGGAGAAAGTTTCTCGTTACCTTAATGGGTTGAGGTCCAGCATTCAGAAGGAGCTGAATCTAGTTCAAATGAACAGTATTGAAGAGACATACCAGTTTTCCTTAAAAGTGGAGGAAAAGTTGAACAAGAAGTTCAAGAGCAGACAAAATGGAAGAGGTCATGGTGGATGATCTAGTGAATGATCATATGGAGGCCAAAATGAAGATCTAAAAAAGGATGAGGCCAGTAGTAGTCAAAATCAGAGAGGAAATAATTCCAATCATTTCCAAGATTAGAATAATAGAGATTACAGAGGAAGAGGAAGAGGACAAGGTTTAGGAAGAGGAGGCTTCCGTGGAACATGTTTTCACTATGGAGAAGAAGGTCATAGGGCATTTGAATGTCCTCAATGCCAAGGAAGGACAGATAGGAGGAATGAAGGCCAGGCCAAAGTTTTACATGTAGATGAAGATGCCAGATCATCAAATTCAAAAGATGCTGAAAGAGGAGAAACACTGATTAACAGAAGAGTCCTGCTGAGTGGTGAGAATGAACCTGAGCAAAGGAGGAGCCTATTTTGCACTAGATGTAAGTGTGAGGGCAAATGTTGTGATGTGATTATCGATAGTGGAAGCACTGACAATTTAGTGTCAGAAGAGATGGTGACAAAGTTGAAGCTCAAGAGATAAAAACACCCACATCCATATCAGATTGCCTGGGTGCAGGATGACCACAAGGTCATGGTCAGTGAACAGTGCCTGGTAAAGTTCAAGATCGGTGGGTATCAAGATGATGTACTATGTGATATCATATCTATGGATGCATGTCATATGTTTTTGGGTAGACCGTGGTAGTTTGACAGATGTGTTGTACACGATGGTCATGCGAATACCTATTCCCTGCCAAAGGATGGAGTGTGACATAAGCTAAAGCCATTGAAGGAGACTGAAGAAAAGGTATGTGGTAATGTAAGAATAACATTTGTTGATGGAATAAAATTTCTAGATGGTATGAGGCATGAGCATGTGTGTTTTTCTTTAATTCCACAAGTTGGTAAAGAAGAAGTAGAGGATGTACCTGTAGAGGTTGAAGATTTGTTGAATGAGTTTCAGGATATTGTATCTGATAATGTACCTGATGGATTACCACCGGTAAGGAAGATCAATCATTAGATGGATTTGATTCCAGGAGCTAGTTTTCCAAACAAGGCAGCACACAGAATGACACCAGCAAAAAGTGAAGAGTTGAATAGACAAGTACATGAGTTATTGCAGAAGGGGTTGATTCAAGAGAGTCTGAGTCCCTGTGCTATACTAGCGGTATTAGCACCATAGAAGAATGGAGAATGGAGGATGTGTATAGATTCCAGAGCAATAAACAAGATCACAATCAAGTATAGGTTTCCATTGCCATGAATTGATGATATTATGGATTGTTTGAGTGGAGTTGTGTATTTCTCAAAGATAGATCTGAAGAGTGGATATCACCAAATTCGGATCAGAGAAGGAGATGAATGGAAGACTACCTTCAAGACAAAGGAAGGACTTTATGAGTGGTTAGTCATGCCTTTTGGGCTAAACAATGCACCGAGCACTTTCATGCGACTCATGAACGACGTTCTGAAAGAGTTTCTAGGTAAGTTTTTCATTGTGTACCTAGATGATATTCTGATCTTTAGTAAGACATTGGAAGAGCACATGATGCATATTCGTATGGTGTTTGAGAAGCTGAGAGATGAGAAATTGTTGATTAATTTGAAGAAGTGCAGTTTTGTGAAGAAAGAGTTAGTGTATTTGGGATTTTTAGTTTCAACAGAAGGTCTAAAAATGGACCCAGAAAAGGCACAGGCTATCTTTGAATGGCCTACTCGAAGGAGTTCTACTGAGGTAAGATCTTTTCATGGTCTAGCTAGTTTTTACAGAAAGTTTATCAAAAATTTTAGCAGTGTTTGTGGTCCCTTGACTGAAACAATGAGAGGGGATAGAAAAGAGTTTAAGTGGACTAATGGGACATAAAATATTTTTCAATTATTGAAAAAAAAAGTTACAAAACAACCTGTTTTAGCACTTCTAGATTTTAATAAGGTGTTTCAAGTTGACTGTGATGCTAGTGGTACTAAAATAGGAGTCGTTATGAGCCAAGAAGGTAAACCTGTTGCTTATTTCAGTGAGAAGTTAAATGATGCCAAGAGAAAATATTTTGTTTATGATCAGAAATTTTATGCTATAGTTCAGGCATTGAAGAAGTGGAGACACTATCTTCTTCCTAAGGAGTTTATTTTGTATACTAATCATCAAGCTTTGCAATATTTGAATAGTCAAGGAAAGTTGAATCAAAGGCATTTGAAATGGGTTGAGTTTTTGCAGAGTTATACATTTGTTTTGAAACACAAAAGTGGAAAGTCTAACAGGGTTGGAGATGCGCTTAGCAGAAGGCAACTATTACTGACAAAGATGCAGATTGAGGTGATTGGGTTCAAGGAACTCAAGAATTTGTATCTAGAGGATCCTGATTTTGGTGAAGCTTGGAAAGCTTGTAAAGAACCTGTTACTCTAGATAGGATGAAATGGCTGGATTTTATCATCCAGGATGATATGCTATTTAGAGGGAGTCACTTGTGCATTCCATGAAGTTCTATGAGGGAGAATCTCATCAAGGAGAAGCATAGCGAAGGATTGGCTAGACATTTTGGTCGAGATAAAACCTTTTCTTTGGTTAGTGAAAATTATTATTGGCCACAGTTGCAGCAAGATATCAAGAAGTTTGTATAGAGTTGCAGAGTATGTCAAATGGTGAAAGGAGTAAAGTAGAATATAGGGTTGTATCAGCCATTACTTGTACCAGAGAAGCCTTGGGAGGATATCAGTATGGACTTTGTTCTTGGTTTACCAAGGACACAGCGGGGACATGATTCAATTTTTGTAGTAGTTGACATCTTTTCAAATATGGCACATTTCATTCCCTGCAAGAAGACTAATGATTCTGTTCATATAGCAAAAAAAAATTTCAGAGTAGTGAGACTACATGGTTTTCCAAAGACCATAGTTTCAGATAGAGACACTAAGTTCGTTAGATTAGTTTTTATTCCACTACATGATTTTGATTTTAACTAACCTCTAATGTTTAACTGAAGTTTTGTGTCTACAGATAGGTAAAAAATTCACACACACAACACTCACTTAGGTGTTCTCCTAGAACCTTAACCTCGGTGTTATATTATGAGGATATTTTATTTTCTTTATTCTTGTTTTTTTGAGTCTTATATTTATTGGTATTTGAGACTTAGATTGCCTTAAGGTATTAAGAGTACCTTGGTTCTATCTCCTAGCACGGGGGGTGGAACTTTATCAGTTTCACATGGTTGGGTGGAAAATCTCTTTTGAGGTATTGTTCGTGGTTCGTGTCATGGTCTGGATTCTAATTTGTTCAGTGATGAAGTTATCCTATCTTGTATCATGTATCTCTATCTTTTGAAATCAAGATGTAAAGATGTATTGTAACCTTTTGGGAAACTTGATGTAATTATCTTTGTGTATGCCTTACGGCCATGTGCAACAACAATAATTGTAATTGTGTTGAAATTGTAAGAAAGAAGTTATGTATTTGGGAAGGGTAGTTTTAGGAATTTCAAAAGATGATTGAATATTGGTGATCAGACATGGATTATGTTTAAGTAATTCTTACCCTATCTCTCTTATGAATTTTAAAATGAAATTGAAAGTAATGATTCTATGTAAGTATTGGCAAGGCAATAGATGAAAACTTTTGAAAGGAAACTCATTTTGTTAGTGAAAAGATGTGCTAAGGGTTGAAGGGTATCTCTAGGTGAAATAGTAAGGGAAATGAAACATGTACGTTATTGAAATTAGTAATGAGATGTGATTTCTTAAATTTATAAGTTCAATCTGTATGATATAAGGTTATTTAAACTAGGTTCTAATCTCAATTCTTAACTAGATTTATACAAGGTTATAGATGATAATTTGTGGAAGCTAGACTTGTGGAAAGAAATGATTCAGTGAATGGTTTATGTTGGTTAGTAATAGATGGTTAAGTACTTTACACTTTTTCTATTATGATCTTTGAAATAAAAATGTAAAGTAAGGACTTTTAATAGATGGTTTATGTGATGATAGTGCATAAATAAGGGTATGGATAAAATAAATGAAAAATGAAAGGATAAATGTATTTGGTGTATTAGATAAATGATGGGCTTCTAATTCATTTCTAAAAGTGAATATTTATGCAAATTAGGTAAAGAAAATGAATGCAATTATCTCATTAATGTAATTGGTTTTGATGAGGAATGAAATCAATGTCTCAATGTAAATTGAAGTTGAAACAAAAATAGAATTGCATTAGATTAAGTAATAAAATGTATTTCTTGATAATGTTAAAGGAATTTTGTAAGAATTTGCCTAAGGCAAAGAATAGAAACTAAGATCTAGAAGCTCAAGGAATAGCACAAACAAGAGAGACAAGACAATATGATCAAATGAAGAATTCAATAATGATCAAATGATGGATAATTGATTGATTACATACAATGTAGAAATGCCTCAATATATAGGCAATGCATGATAACTAGAAGTTATGCAAGTGATAGGCTATCAACTAGACATGGTGGAATCACATGTCCACCAAAGGTGGATCATCCTCCATTGTACTGTTGCCCAAAATTTCATATCTATTAATTTTGTTCATAGGCTAAATTTAATCCCTGGTCTACATTTTAGCCCTATTGAACACCTCCAAAAAATTTCATGGGTTTAGCATCTTTCCCCTGGTCTTTGCAGTGTTTCGTTCTATCTTTGGCACCAAAAAACCTAGGTCAAAATTCATAAATGTAGCCGTTGGAGCCAAAAAGCCCTAAAACCCTAAGCCTATTATGTTTCACTATTACCTTTTCAGCTGCTTAAGTGATTTCTATTTCCATGTGCTCTTTATTAAATCCTTCAGTCGCCAAGTCTCTTATTCCTAGTGGTTAACCCCTTAACACCCAGTGACCTGGCGAAGCGGTTACAGTTTGTTTGGCGGTCTCGATTTCCTACAAGTCAAATCTCAGGCAGAATTGATGATCCTCGCTATACCACTATGGATATGTGCTCAAAGGTTAACATTGTGATGCAATGATGGTCGTCAATCTTCTTTTCAGTGCAACGCATCTATGTCAGTGGGTCCACTGCCAGGTCATGCCAACATGCAAGCTTCTGATTGGTCAAAGGTTGGTGATGTGGATTTCTGTTAGCAGGCCCAGCAAGCTATCTTTCCTTAAGATCTAATGGCTAGTGCATGATCTGATGGAATATTCTTGGCCCATGAGATCATGCACCAACCGTTGATCTTACTTTATCTCTAGGCTCTGTCAGGTGGGTCCTCTTCATCTGATGTGCTCGCATTCCATTGGCCAGCTGGGTTGTGATGTGGTAGTTTGTCAGTGGGCCCATGGTCTTTGGCTTATGAGGTGGGTTAAGATCTGAACAAGATCTATAGTTCTCATTATACCACCAAGGAAAAGTGCTCGAGAGTTAAAGCTATGGTATAACGACAACCGTTCGATGAAAGATTTAGAATGTTGTGGGTTTGATGTGTTACCTGGCGCTAACATGCTCAATTCTCATTGGCTACTGGGAAGAACAGTTGGTGCCTATTAGTGGGTCTGGTTGTCAGAGGATTCACAGAGTTGATGAAGATCTATAGTGGTCTTATGATCTCATAGAATCTTCTGACCCTATGAGATCATGTGACAAGCATCCAATGAGAATCTCAATGGGTCGTGGGTCCAATGTGCTATGTGTTGTTGAAGTGTTCATTTTTTATTGGCTTCTGACCGATGATGTGGCACTTGACTTTTCAAAGGGTCTCCCAACTATTATAAGGATGATCTGGGTCGTTCATCTGCCAGGAAAAATAATTATCGATGGCCATGTTTTAAAATTAGACCAGCTAGCTGTTATTTTCAAATTTAAATATTTTTACGAGGTCTTTCTTCCTGGTTTCTTATTGTTGGTTGAATGTGAGGCTGCGGGTAGCTCAGAATCAATTGTTCTAGGATGGTTGTAGTTGGGGGAATGTTGAGAAAGATCTGGTGGCCGTCTCCTATGATTTCTCAGGGTACCAAGTCAGTGCTCTTGTGTCGAAGAAACATTAAAAGGTGGCGCCACTTGTGGCTTCTTGTACTTTGAAATACACAAATCAAACCTGGATCAGATTTGAGCATTCATGGCAAGGCTGAATTGCAAGGAGGGTAGATGAATCAAGGTGAATTGTCCGTAGGTTGATACAGTATAGAGATGGGATTGCATTCAAGGCACATATTTGATCAATCAAGATATTTCAAGATACATTTATGATCAGACACGATTGGTTTAGGGTTGGATTATTTTATGCAGATCAATGTAACCCTAGTTAGGTTTTACTCTAGCTTGTGTGCCAAAGAGAGATGTATATAATTAATTTTTGGAGCTTTTAGAGCTTGGAGTTTTACACTTGTAAAAGGAGAGTTCTTCTTTCTTAGAAAGTTATATGTGGCATTCTTTCTACCCTCTGGCTTTCTACATTTTGTAACCTTTCATTGGTTGTTTAGACATTGTTGAGGTATTTGTGACATTCTTTCTATCCCTATCCTTTCTTGTTTGAACTATCTCTTACTGAATTGAAGTGTATGCATGTTCTCAGTGATATCTTAGGGTTCCTGGTCCCTCTTTCTTTCTGCAATTTGTGTATTAATATGTCTGATTTGATTTGAATGCTTTTGTGGGTATACTTCAACCCCTCACAATCTATCTCATTCTTATACCCAATTGCAGAAGTGAATGTTTTCTTGGAGGTCATAATTTGTCTTATGTTCAGACCTCTCTATGAAATACTTATGCAAGCCTATTTAGTAAGTTGTGATCTCTTAGACCTAAGTTCTTTACTGATTTCATCCTATATGCTGAAGTTCATACCATATTTTTGGTGTATCACCTAGTAGGTAGTTTTCTTTCAAGTCATTTCCCTTTCATGCATTCCTTCTATCCCTTTCCCTCCAAAATTCAAGAAGAAAATTAGGGTGATTATGCAAGAGGAACTAGCCTAGAACCTGGAGGTCTCATCTCAGTTAGCATAGGTCCTACAACCTGGAGATGATTGCCATGTTATACTAGGTTATCAAGACCAAGAGAGCTTGAAACAAGGGTGGAAACTTAATGTATAACAATTCTGGCACACCCGGTGGGACCAGAAGTTAGATTTATGTTCAAAGGTGTTACAAGATTAGATTCAGATCCAAAGATACCTCACCTTGGGCATAAAATTTTTGACCACAAAAGAAGTTCATTTTTTAAAAGATTATGCTATCTCTGATATACTGACTGCATAATACAGACTTTTAGAAGTTTTCTATCGAGTATATCTGGTGACTCCACTGATTTCACAGATCCAGGCTAAATTTTTTCAAGGTTTATGAGAAAGATTGAGACTAGAAGCTCAAAGCCTACTGAATTTTCAAAGTTTCCCTTAAAAAGAGGCTACAAAGGTAGATCTACTCAGAGAACATTTCCTAGAAGGAGAGTACAGTCTACACCTCCTAATACTTTAGAAAGGAGACCTTTTCCCTTTCATCTCAGAAGAAGAGGAAGATCTCTAACTAGAGACCTAGAAGAAGATTCAAATCTAGCATCAAATACAACTCACATAGTTTCTACTGAGTAGGTTTCAATTCCTACAATGGCTAGACAGTTTGCTTTTGCACCTTTCAACCAAGGGAGTCCATTAGCCTTTTCCCAACATCATGATGTGCCCTTGGTGGCACTAAAGAGTCTACCTAATTTCACAGGGGAAGGACAAACTATAGCTTTTGAGCATATAAGAGATGTGACTACTATCTGCAGCATACACAATATAACTCAAGAGGATGTAGCCACCAAACTATTAGTAGCCTCTCTCAAAGGTAAGGCTCTTGAATGGTTTAGAACATTAACTGTTGGCTCCATTACTTCATGGGATGAATTAGGATATGCATTGAGTAAACATTTTGAGGATAAATCAGACAACTTGTCTTTGGTTGAGAAGTTGACAACCATTAAAAGAGACCCCTCAAGAACAAATGACAGATTACAACAATAAATTCCTCAAGACATGGAATTGAATTCTAGTCTCAGTGAGGCCATCAGCTGATCATGCTTTCTTATATTTCTTGTAAAGCTTGAATAGCCAAATTTCTATCATGATCCAATCTATGGGTGGTACCTCATTACCCAAAGCTTTTGACATAGCTATCAGGGCTGAAAATTGTTTGATCCAAGTAGGTATGATAGCTAGAAGGCCACCCATGCCCATCTTTCCTAGCCTTCAACCTATTTCACCTCCACAAGTACCCCCATTTATGCCTATTCCCACCATATTAGCACGTCAAGCCAGTACTAGTGGTCAAGAGCTGAAAACAAGTTTCTCTCAAGAGCTGTAAGAGATAAAGAATAGCCAACAAACTAGTCAGCAAGAAATGGAAAATTTTCTACAAACTTTGACTAAAGAGGTCACAAACCTAAAGAGGTGAGTGCAAGGAATCAGACCACCCTTTCAGCCATAAGGCCAAGGTCCTAATCAACAATATCAGAATCAGGGACAGCCTTATCAACAAAATAGGCCACAATACCAAGGAGGGTATCAAGGGCAAAGACAAAATTTTAATCAAAGACCATTCCAACCATACAACCCTA
This sequence comes from Chamaecyparis obtusa, assembly GCA_027943335.1. Taxonomy (NCBI): domain Eukaryota; kingdom Viridiplantae; phylum Streptophyta; class Pinopsida; order Cupressales; family Cupressaceae; genus Chamaecyparis; species Chamaecyparis obtusa. Next base: position 226,782 of record BSBK01012305.1, read on the forward strand.
CACCTCTCAATTATGTGAATCTAGTTAGGGACATGGTTCCTAGTCAAAATAATATGGCTATGGATAATGAATGGTGTTTCCCTTGTAATCAGCCCCATAATCAAGCTACATGTTCAAATGGATGGATGAACCAAGCACTAATGGTTCAAAATGCCTTAGAAGCTCAATCAGAGGCTTCTTCTAGTGGACCAGTTCCCCAACAAGAACCATAAGATAATGAGACTACTCTTTTCAATTAGGAGCATTAGGACTTCAATGGATTCATTGGTGAACCTTCCATTGCTACCAACACAAGGTCAAAGAGAAGAGCTCAAGACATGGAGCAAGTAGACTCTAGTACTAAAGCTACTACATCTGCAGAGCCAATACAGCAAGCTACTCCCATCATATTTAGGAAGGCTCCTACCATTATGAGGAAAGAGGGCCAGATTCTCAAAGAGGTGGATCCCATCATAGTAAAAGCACAACAAAGAGTACACACTGTGACACCTTTCAACATTGTAGACAACATGAAGAAGGTGAACATTACTATGTCTATATGGGACTCTTTGGCTATTCCAAGGCAACCTAAGATTTTGAGAAAGGCTATGACTGAAATAACTACTCCTCAGCATACAAAAGAAGCTACAAAGCCAGTGTTGGTTAACACTGATCAAGAAAAGGAGGTTCCAAGTTGCAACTCCAAAGCCAATAATATGCAAGGTAGGAACTCAAAACCACCTCCCTTTTATGTGTCTTTAATCATTGGAAAATCCTTAGTACATAATTGTATGGTAGATAGTGGAGCTACTAGTACTGTGATGCCTAAGAAAGTGGCTGACCAATTAGGACTCAAATATGAACCCCTCCAAAAGAAGGTTACACAACTTGATGGATCCTCAGTTAACACTATAGGTGTGGCTAAGGATACCAGTCTGATCCTTCATGCTAGTCCTAATTTCTCTATCCTACTTGATATATACATCATAGATCTCCATGCCTTGTTTTCCATATGCCTATCAAGGGAGTTCATAGCTAAAAATAGGAGGCTACCTTTCTTATGATTGGTCTCACATGCTTTTTCACACAAGATATGGTACCAAGGTTACCATCAAATTAGAATCATTAGCAGCACACCATATAGAGCCATATGTGTCCAATACCATCAATGCAGGCTGCCCTATATTTGATGACAGTGATTTCCCAACTATCAAAGAACAAAACACTAAGACAGAAAGTATCCCTGATATTTTCCTTGATGAACTAGAGTCAAAAAAGGTTTTTGAAGCCCAAGAGAATGTCATTTGGGATGCTGGTTTAGGAAGTTATTTGATACAAGAAAGTGGATCCATAGAGCCAAGTCTTCTCAAGGAAGACACTGATTCAGAGGATCAAGGCAATCAAGTTTGGGAAATGTTTTTTGATGGAGCTAGAAGTAGACATGGTTCTAGTGGTGGTGCCATGCTAGTGTCCCCAAAAGGAGAAAGATACTATATAGCTTTTAGATTCAGTTTCTCCTACACTAGCAACACTGCAGAGTATGAGAGCCTTTTGAATGGACTAGAATGGGATAGAAAAAGAGGGCTCAAGGCCCTAAAATTTTATGGTGATAGTGAATTAGTAGTCATCCAAGTGAGAGGGATAAGTTCAACTAAAAATGACACCTTGAGAGCATACAAACATAGATTTTGGGATGCAATTGAAGACTTTTTTGCTTTCAATATTGTTGCTATCTCTAGGAAGCTAAATCAAAATGAAGATAGATTAGCTGCTATTGGGTCTCAATATGATATCCCCAATAGCATTTCAAAAGAAATAGACCAACAGCATATCAAAGTGATTGTCAGACCTTCTATCCCTGGCAATGACACTAATTGGTAAGTGTTTGACAATGATGAGCAAATTCTACAATTCTTGTTTGAAGAAGATGTCTTCTTAGAGCATAACCAAGATAGGCTATCACAAAACTATGGTGACCAAGTGATACAACTTAATTTTAATAAGATTCCTAGAGGTCTTGTCACCTTAGAGACTACCTTCAACAAGGATGATCAAGTTAAGAAGAATAAAGCTAGCCTGGTAGTTCAACAAGAACATTGTGTTGAACTAGAGTTGGAACTAGGTAAAAGTTTACAATTTGGAAAGGTAAACACTGATTCAGAAAAATAGGCATACACCCAATTATTCAGAGAATTCAGTGATGTTATTGCATGGTAATATGAAGACCTCAAGGGTTTTAACCCATCCCTTACTCAGCACACTATTGAACTAGAGCCTAATGCCAAGCCAGTAAGGAAAAAACAAAGGCCTATTAATCCCAAGCTTGAGCCACTTATGCATAAAGAGGTGCTCAAACTGATAGAAAGTGGTATCATCTACCCCATCAAACATACTAGTTGGGTTTCCAACCTTGTTCCTGTAAGGAAGAAGAATGGGGAATTGAGGTCATGCGTTGACTTCAGGGATCTTAACAGGGCCTCTCTAAAAGACCGCCATCCATTACCCTCTATGGAACAAATTTTACAATGTATCTCTAGATCTGAGAGATTTTCATTATTGGATGGCTATTTAGGATACAATCAGATCCTGGTTAATGAAGAGGATCAATATAAGACTGCATTTACAACCAAGTGAGGAACCATGCCTTATCAAAAGATGCCCTTTGGTTTGTCAAATACAAGTGCTACTTTTCAAAAGGAAATGGATATGGCCTTTAAAAGCCTCATGTACAAATTTGTGCTAGTCTACTTAGATGACATAACTATCTATTCTAAACATGCAGCAAATCATATCAAACATCTGAGGAAAATCTTTGAAAGATGTAGAGAGTTTGGGATATCTCTTAATCCCAAGAAATGTGTATTCATAGTACATCAAGGAAAATTGTTAGGATATGTAGTATCCAAGAAAGGAATCACAGTAGATCCTGAGAGGATTGCAACTATTCTAGAGCTACCATTGCCACATCATAAGAAAATTCTCCAATCTTTCATAGGAAAGATTAATTTTGTTCGGTGTTTCTTGCCTAATATTGTAGATTTATTAAAGCCTTTAATAGCCATGTTAAAGAAGAGTTCAACTTTCAACTGGACTAAAGAAGGAAAAGCCAATTTCTAGGCTATCAAAGAAGCCTTGACTGAAGCTCCTACTCTCTTAAACCCAAATTTCAGTAAGGATTTTATCCTTTATGCTTATGGGGGTCATGATGCTATATTTTCTATGTTGACTCAAGAAAATTTAGAGGGGTTGGAGAAGCCTATTACCTTCTTCAACAAAGGTTTAGAAGAGTATGAACAAGGATACTCTTTTGTAGAGAAACATCTACTTGCTATGGTAAAGAGCCTTAAAAATTTCAAACATCTATTGACCCATAGCAAGGTACACTTGAAGATTACTCATCCAAGTGTCAAAGAATTTTTGCTTTCCAAGGACCTAAATGAGAAAAGAGCTGGTTGGATTACCAAGGTAATGGAATATGACATTGATGTCCAAACCACCAAGCTGGTTAGAGGAAGAGGTCTTTGTGATCATTTGGTAGGGGGTGAAAGTTCAAAGAAAATAGAGCAAATAGATGCATCTCTGGTTGTGCATTTTACAGAAGAACATGCCAAGGTATCAGGTTGGTTGCCTAACATGATTCATTACTTCAATATAGGACAATGTCCTATAGACCTAGATTCAACAACAAGAAGATACTATAGGTTACAATCTGTTCCTTTTGTGCTGATAGATGAAGTTCTTTTCAGAAAGGATCACAATGGTGTCCTTTTAAGATGTATTAATTCAGAAAAGATAGCTGATGTCCTATTTGAATTTCATGATGGACCTTCTAGAGGTCACTTTTCTCATAGGACTATTTCTTTTAAAATCATGAGGGCTGGATACTATTGGTCATCTATCTTTAAGGATAGTCATGGTTATGTGAGAAAATGCATCAAATGTGCTATGTTTGTAGGAAAAGAAAGGCTTGTAGCTCTGCCCCTTCAACCAATCAAAATAGAACAACCATTCATGAGATGGGGCATAGATTTCATTGGTATGATCAATCCTCCATCTAGTGCAGGACACAAGTGGATAATTACTGCTACAGATTATTTCACTAGATGGATAGAGGCAACTGCATTGAAAGAAGAAAATGAGAGTGTTGTCTTGAGTTTTTACGATGATATAATCCACAGATTTGGCACTCTAGATTCCATAATATCAGATAATGCATTAGCATTCACAGGCCTTAATGTCTCAGAATGGACAATCAGGAATGGCATCTATCTGAATACTAGTTCAAATTACTACCCTCAAGGCAATGGTTTGGCAGAATCAACAAACAAGAACTTAATCAGGATAATCAAGAAAACTCTGCAGGACAACCAAAGAGATTGGCATACTAAGTTGAATTCTGCCTTATGGTTAGATAGAATTACTCCAAAGAATATCATTGGGAATTCTCCTTACATTTTAGTGTATGGCAGAGTGGCTAAGTTGTTCATTTCAACTGAATTACCAGCTCTGGACTTAGCCACTCAATATGTCATGTTTGAAGAATGAGATCCCTTACAAATTAGGTATGCCTAGCTCATGGAGTTAGAGGAACTCAGAGACAAATCCATGAAAGATATGGAGTTCCATCAAATTCAGACAAAGAAAATTTTTGATAAAAGAGCCAGGGCTAGAAGCTTCAAAGTTGGAGATCTAGTTCTCAAATGGGATGAATTCAGATCAAAGCTTGGTAGACACACAAAATTTGAATCCTTCTAGGATGGACCACTTGTTATTACATAGTGCAAGGGGCCTAATGCTTTTTAGCTATCAACTCTTGAAGGAAATGCCCTGCCTATATCAGTGAATGGTTTCCACTTGAAGCCTTGCTTTGAGGTTAATCCCTCCTTGTAAATTTTTGTGAATATGTTTCTTTCTTTCTTTCTTTTCTTTCTAGGTTAATTTGTCTTGCTTTCCAAGAAGTGCTCATGCACAGTCTTTTTGTCCCTTTGGTTCCAGGTTTGTCTCTTTGTCAAGGTTCTATGTTCAAGTATGATTCCATGCCCAATGGATATGTCAAGGCCACTGGTTTCAATGTCTACCAGGCTGACATCTAGCAGAAATCACCAAAATGTTGCCCAAAATTTCATATCTATTCATATTGGTCATAGGCTAAATTTAATCCCTAGTCTGCATTTTAGCCCTATTGAACACCTCCAAAAAATTTCATGGGTTTATCATCTTTCCCCTAGTCTTTGTAGCATTTCGTTCTATCTCTAGCACTAAAAAACCTAGGTCAAAATTCATAAATGTAGTCGTTAGAGCCAAAAAGCCCTAAAACCCTAAGCCTATTATGTTTCACCATTACCTTTTCAGCTTCTTAAGTGATTTCTATTTCTACATGCTCTTTATTAAATCCTTCAGTTGCCAAGTCTCTTATTCCTAGTGGTTAACCCCTTAACACCCAGCGACCTGGCGAAGCGGTTACAGTTTGTTTGGTGGTCTCGGTTTCCTACAAGTTAAATCTCAGGTAGAATTAATGATCATTGCTATACCACTGTGGAGATGTGCTTGAAGGTTAACATCGCAATGTAATGATGGTCTTTGATCTTATTTTCAGTGCAACACATCTATGTCAGTGGGTCCACTGCCAGGTCATGCTAACATGCAAGCTTCTGATTGGTCAAAGGTTGGTGATGTGGATTTTTGTCAGCGGGCCCAGCAGGCTATCTTTCCTTAAGATCTAATGGCTAGCACATGATCTGATGGAGTATTCTTGGCCCATGAGATCATGCACCAACCGTTGATCTTACTTTATCACCAGCCTCTGTTAGGTGGGTCCTCTTCATCTGACGTGCCCGCATTCCATTGGCCGGCTAGGTTGTGATGTGGCAGTTTGTCAGTGGACCCGTGATCTTTGGCTTATGAGGTGGGTTAAGATCCAAACAAGATCTATGATTCTTGTTATACCGCTAAGGAAAAGTGCTCGAGAGTTAAAGCTATGGTATAATGACAACTGTCCGATGAAAGATTTAGAATGTTGTGGGTCTGATGTGTTACATGGCACTGAAATGCTTGATTCTCATTGGCTACTAGGTACAATAGTTGGCGCTTGTCAATGGGTTCGATCGTTAGAGGATTAACAAAGTTGATGAAGATCTATGATGGTCTTATGATCTCATAGAATCTTCTGACCCTATGAGATCATGCGACAACTGTCTGATGAGAATCTCAGTGGGTCGTGGGTCTGATGTGCCACATGTTGCTGAAGTGTTCATTTTTTATTGGCTTTCGACCGATGAGGTGGTGCTTGACTTTTCAAAGGGTCTCCTGACTATTACAAGGATGATCTGGGTCATTCATCTACTGGGAAAAATGATTATCGACTGTGACATTTTAAAATTAGACCAACTAACTGTTATTTTCAAATTTAAATATTTCTACGGGGTCTTTCTTGCTAGTTTCTTGTTGTTGGTCGAATGTGAGGCTATGCGTAGCTCAGAATCGATTGTTCCAGGATGGTTGTAGTTGGGGGAATGTTGAGAAAGATATGGTGGCCGTCTCCTATGATTTCTTAGGGTACCAAGCCGGTGCTCTTGCGCTGAAGAAAAATTAAAAGGTGGTGCCACCTGTGGCTTCTTGTACTTCAAAATACACAAATCAAACCTAGATCAGATTTGAGCATTCATGGCAAGGCCAAATTACAAGGAGGGTAGATGAATCAAGGCGGCTTGTTCGCAGGTTGATACAGTACAGAGATGGGATTGCATTCTCGGCACATATATGATCGATCAAGATATTTCAAGATACATTTATGATCAAACATGATAGGTTTAGGGTTGGATTATTTTATGTAGATCAATGTAACCCTAGTTAGGTTTTACTCTAGCCTGTGTGCCAAAGGGAGATGTGTATAATTAATTTTTGGAGCTTTTAGAGCTCAGAGTTTTACACTTGTAAAAGGAGATTTCTTTCTTAGAAAGTTATCCATGGCATTCTTTCTGCCCTCTGGCTTTCTACATTTTGTAACCTTTCATTGGTTGTTTAGACATTGTTGAGGTATTTGTGACATTCTTTCTGTCCCTATCCTTTCTTGTTTGAACTATCTCTTACTGAATTGAAGTGTATGCATGTTCTTAGTGATATCTTAGGGTTTCTAGTCCCTCTTTCTTTCTGAAATTTGTGTATTACTATGTCTGATTTGATTTGAATGCTTTTGTGGGTATACTTCAACCCCTGGCAATCTGTCTCATTCTTATACCCAATTGCAGAAGTGAATGTTTTCTTGCAGGTCATAGTCTGTGCCTTATGTTTAGACCTCTCTATCAAATACTTATGCAAGCCTATTTAGTAAGTTGTGATCTCTTAGACCTATGTTCTTTACTAATTTCATCCTATATGCTGAAGTTCATACCATATTTTTGGTGTATCACCTAGTAGGTAGTTTGCTTTCAAGTCATTTCCCTTTCATGCATTCCTTCTATCCCTTTCCCTCTAAAAGATTTTACTTTTCATGTCAAGAAGCAAATTAAGGTGATTATCCAAGAGGAATGAGCCTAGAACTTGGAGGTCTCATCTCAGTTAGCATAGGTCCCACAACCTGGAGATGATTCTCATGTTATACTAGGTTATCAAGACCAAGAGAGCTTGAAACAAGGGTGCAAACTTAGTGTATAACATGTACATAAAAGTATGAGAAACATGTGCAACAATGAGAGGATGATAATGTGATAAGAGCACTAAAGGTGGATCTCACACACAAAGAGGTATGTGATGACACCTAAAGTGGAGATTCTCCTAACCATGTGCTAAAAATAAATGCAAACTCCTAGGTGTCTCAAAGACAACTAATTATGCAAATGCATTATCCTAAGTAAACTTAAGTAAAGTGTAATTAGTAAATACTTAATTACACCAACACACCCCCTTAAGTGCAACTTAGGGGAATGCACTTAAGCTCACAATGCAAGATGGGTCCTAGCTACTAGGCCATGTTAGGTACCCATGTACAATATGTAAGAACAATGCAATCTCTCATAAAGCGGAGAAAGAGGGAAAACCTCAGGGGAAAAGCCCTCCCCAAAAAAGAGAGATGAATACAATAATAGAAAATGAGAGAGAAGACCTCATATGAGGAAAAGATCCCCCCATAAGATAGAATAGAGATGTCATGTGACCCCCCCTGATGGAATATCTTGCACCCCCAAGAGAGCTCTCAACTGAAGAAACTTGCTCTCAGTGAAGGGTTTGGTGAAGATGTCTGCAACCTGCTCTCCTGGAGGACAATACTGCATATCAATGACCTACTCCTATATCAAATCTCTAATGAAGTGCATATGAACCTCAATGTGTTTGGTCTACTGATGTTGGACCGGATGTCTGGAGATCTCTATAGTACCTTGATTATCACAATGAATGACTGTAGGTCATGGAATACTGAAACCAAACTCCTTTAGGATATGCTAAGGCCAAATAGCCTTTGTAGCTGTAGTAATAGCCCCTTGATAATCAGCCTCAATCAAAGAAAGAGCAATAGCATGCTGCTTCTTACTCTACCAATAAATGGGGCCTGAACCAAGATGAAATATGTAACCTGAAGTATACTTGTGACCATCAAGATCGCCTACGCAATCTGAGTCTGTATATCCAACCAACTAAAGTCTTGTACCTACTGCATAGTGAATCACATGTGTATGTGTACCCTGTATGTAGTGCAATATGTGCTTGGCTACCTTCCAATAAAGCTCATGTGTCTCTTGCATGAAGTGAGAAACCATGCCAACTACAAATGATATGTCAGGGCATGTATGTGTCAAGTAGATGAGACTTCCAACAAGTTGTCTATACAAAGTATCATCAACAAGAGGTGTAGATAACTTAGCCTCTAACTTGACACCTGATAAAAAATGAGTGGGTGCAGCCTTGCAATCACTCATGTGAAATTGAGCAAGTAGATCAAGAGCATACTTGGGCTGAGAAAGTGTGATCCCTGCTGAGGACTGTGTGATCTCAATACCAAGAAAATAGTGAAGTAAACCCAAGTCTGTCATAGAAAATCTATCTTGCAAAGAAGACTTGACAATAGCAATCATGGATGAAGTACTTCTTGTAATGATCAAGTCATCAACATAAAGTACAAGTATCAAGTGTGAGTCATCCTGCTGAAGAATGTAGACATTTGAATCTGAATGACACTTGGTGAATCCTAATGAGAGAAGGAAGGAATCCATCTTGGCATACCAAGCCCTAGGAGCCTGTTTGAGGCCATAGATAGACTTCCTTAACCTGCAAACCATAGTAGTATCCTAGATGAATCCCTATGGTTGCTCCATATAAATCTCCTCATGAAGATCCCCATGTAGAAATCCACTCTTAACATCCATCTGATGTATAGCCCAACCATGAGCTGTAGTAATAGCAAGTGTCAAATGAATGGAGTTCATCTTGGCTACAGGTGCAAAGGTCTTAGTGTAGTCAATACCAGGAACCTAAGAGAAACCTTTTGCAACAAGTCTTGCCTTATACTTATCCACACTTCCATCCGCTGCAAACTTGGTCTGATAGATCCACTTACATCAAACCAATTTTCTTCCCTTAGGAAGAGGAGCTAAGTCCCAAGTTTTATTTCTCATCAAAGAGTTATACTCATCCTCCATAGCTTTGTCCCATTGAGGAACCCCTAAATCTTCCTTGAATGATTGTGGATCAGAAGCAATTGCAAGATAAGCATGTGGAAATGAGTTGTGTTGTGACCTTGTCCTCCTAGTGTCTGAAGGATTCCCCACAAGTGAACCTGTTGAATCAAGTGTTTGTTGTGCCCAATGAGGTCTAGTGGAAGAAGAAGATGATGAAGGAATGTCCTCAACTATGTCTTGACCCTGCGAAGGTGGAGGCATGCAAGTCGAGGTTGAAGGAGTTTCATCTTCCAAGTCACTATCATCACTATCATTATCCAAAATGGAGGAAGTAGGAGGAGTTGAAGAATCCAAGCTAGGACAATTCTCTTCAAAGTGAACACTCCTCTCAAAGAAGATCTCATGTGTCTCAGGATCCATTAGCTTGTATCCCTTAAGATTTTTGGGATAACCAACAAATATGCAAGCCTTTCTTTGTGGTTCCAATGCCTTGCATTTTTGTGGAGGTATTCATGCCCAAGCTAGACAACCAAAGACTCTAAAGTGTTTCACAACTGGTTTTCTTCCACACCAAGCCTCAAAAGGAGTAACTCCATCCAAAGCTTTATAAGGAATTCTATTTTGTATGTGAGTGGCACAACATATAGCTTCAGCCCAAAAGGCTTGATCAAGAGACTTGGCATGAATCATACAAGTGGCCATCTCCTTAAGGGTCCTATTCTTCCTTTCTACAACACCATCCTGTTGTGGAGTGTAGGCAACTGAATGTTGAAGATCAATACCCTCAAGTGTGCAAAAGTCTATAAGCCTTGAGTTCACATATTCCCTTCCATTATCTATTCAAAGAATCTTGATGGCTTTACCTGATTGCTTCTCAACATGGGCCTTGAAGATGAGAAATTTTTCAAACACTTCACTCTTGTGACCAAGAAAGTAGACCCAAGTGTAGCATGACAAGTCATCAGTGAAGGTGAGTACATAACAAGCCTTTCCAAATGATGGCACTGGAAATGGGCCCATCACATCACTATGAACCAACTCAAGAACAAATGTTGCTCTCCAAGACTTCCCCTTATCAAACTTCTCTTCGGGATGTTTTCCCAATTCACAACCTAAACATACACCCTTTGAATACTTGACTTGAGGTAGACCTTTGACCATATCCTTGTTGCTAAGCTATTGAAGATATCTATAGTTGAGATGTCCAAATCTTTCATGCCAAAGTTTACTTTGTGAATTTGAGTGTGTCAACAAGGCATGTGAAGGAGTCTTAGGTACAAAATTAGAAAATGAGTAAAGCCTTGTGTCATGATTCGCTTTTCCTATTGCCACCATAGAAACATCTTTAATATTTTTTACTATAATTGAATTAGGTAGGAATTCAACTTTCTTTCCACCTCCATAGTGAGTGATTTGGTAAATTGAAAGGAGCTTTGTGCTAAGGTTTGGAACATAGAGAACATCTTTGAAAGCTCCATTTTCCATCTCAACTTCCCCTTTCCCTTCAACTTCCACTTGAGTATCATCTCCTACATAGATGTGAGGTACCATAGATGGTTTCAAGGAAGAAAATTGCTCCTTTGTTGCACCCATATGATGTGTGGCACCTAAATCAAAGATCCATTCCTCTGAATTATTTGTACTTGCCACCAATGCTTGCCCTTTACCCTTTGAAGTGGAAGGTGTTGAATCCTTTCCCTTGTAGGCATTTGGCAAATCAATGTGATGCTTCTTCAATATGTTTGTCAACTCATCAATTTGTTTCTTGTGACATTGACGCTCATCATGATTTGGCTTCTTGCAATATGCAAAAATTTTCTTCTCCTTCTTAGAGTTATCCCCCTTGTTTTTTTTTTTGTTGTCGTTGTTTTTGTTGTGGGGAGAAGACTTTCCTTGTTGTGAGGAGGAAGATTGTTGAGTGTCTGATTGTGATTTGGCCTTCCACTTCTTTTGCTTCTTGTTGGAACCTTTACCATCTTGATTCCCTTGATTCCCATTATTAGCCACCAATGCCTTAGACTTTGAAGACTTGAGGATCCCCATACTCATCAATTTTTCTTGTTCTAAGACCAAATTTTTTTAAAATGACTCAAATGAAGGCTTAGTGAAGGCACTACCCATTGTTAACTTGTGAGTATTGTAACTTGAAACAAAAGCTACATATTTGGGAGGAAGATGATTCAACAAGTGACTAACCAACTTCGCATCCTTTATGGGATTACCACAATCATCAATTTGTGCTCTATAGTCATTGACTTTGTTGAGATAATCTTGGATTGTGTCAAAGTTCCTAGGATCTAATTTGAGGAGATCAGTCTCAATTTTGAATCCCATTTCTTCATCCACTTTACCAAACAAATTTGCAAGTTTATCTCGAGCATCTCTAGCATCATTTATGGTTTTGATGTGATACATGATAGCTTCAGAGATATTCTCTCTCAAGACTCCTAAAGCTTTAAAAAAATTTCATGACCAATTTTCTGTTGCAGTAGTATCATCACCAATGGGTTTTTTAATTGTACCATCCACATAAGGATTTAAACCTTTAACCATTAACTTGCTCCATAAATTATCTTTCCATGTAGCATAGTTATGTGGAGTTAATTTTTCAATAGAACCCATGATGCAAAAATGAAAAGAGCAAAAGAAAGAGAGACACCAACACACAAGACACCCCCCCAATTCACTCAATCAATGAAACCCCCCCCCCCAAAAAAAATGATGATTTTGGCACTTTATAGCTAGTGCGTGTACAATTGCCACTTGACAAAATGGATCAAAGTGGACTTCTAATTTTGATATTTACAACTGAAAATATGAAGCTACAACAGACTCAAGAAGATAGGACATAAGATCCCTCAAGGATCTAATCACTTACAAGTGCCACAATAGGCCAAAATAGACCATATTCTAAAAGTACTATGTCTACAAAAAATTTCTCCAAAATGATACCAGATCTGGAAAGTAGACAAAAAATCATGCACTTTCAAAAAAAAATTCACCTGAAAATGTGTCTGTATGAGCCTGTACGAAGCCTTTGAAGTTGCAAAAATAGGGATCAGACAGGTACAGTCACCAAAAACTGTAATTTCTGCAAAATCCATGATCCAAAACCAGAAAAGAACACCACCATTGAAAAGTTCAGGAAATTTTAGCCAAAAAAAAAAAAAAAAATTGCACCTAATTTGGAGTCTGGATGACCAAGTTATGGCCTCCCAAAGTTGGACTGCCAAATCAAAACTGCAAATGGTGAGGGCTTGTAATTTTTTAAAACTGCTAATGTCACCTTTTTACGGTCTTAAATTTGACATTTAAATGATCATCATTGCAATGCAAAATTGCCCAGGTTTGACGGTCAAACGGCCATCAAAATTAATATCATGAACTGCTGATGCAATCACTAGCTTAAAATTGACGTCTTGGAGACCGTCACCATAAAGCAAAAAATGCCCCAGTTGATGACTGGATGGCCATCAACTTTAAGATAGTGAAAAATACCAAAAGTTTGAATTTTTTTTATAAAAATACCAGTTTTAAAGTTGTCGCCACTTGTTGCTTTTGGGTTGGTGGATGTGTTGATGGCGGAGACAGAGCGAAGGAGGGTTTGGTGTGGTTGTCAAGGCTGAGTGGTGTGCTAAGTGGAAGTCTTCCCACACTATGGTGGTACGGGTGGTGGGTGTCCACAGTGTGGCGCTGCTGGCATCAGAGGAGGGCAAAGGCAGCGACGGGAGCCTACGGATCCAAAATAACTCAGCGGAGGGTGAAGGACAGTCTGACCGCTGGTGGACTAAGCAGAGGATGGAAACCCTGGTGAGTGGTCAGCTATGTGGTGGTTTGATGCCCGTGTTGGGAGCAGAGCTGATGCGCTAGTGGCCTGAGCTGAGGGCAGCCCGCATGGTGTGCCCGGGAGTGGCGTGTGTTGAGGGAACAATGCAAAGTGGTGGTTGGTGGAGCTACCCGCAGAGGAGGGGTGGTGGATGTGGGACTTTAGTCCCACATGCACCACACTACTGTGTTCGGTGGCTTTTATAAAGGCTAGCACCCACTCTTAAAGTAACGAGCTTGGCCTTGGCTTGGACCTCTACTTCCCATGATTGTGATAGACTCAGCTCGCTGGCTTGGGTGTGACGAGAGACCCCTTAGTGGGTTTATAAGCTCAAGCTCTACTCGATAACTTATCCAACTTCTTAACTTGCCTTGTATCCTCTGTCCAACACATAGGCCTAATAGGCCAAACTTTTGCAAAAAAAATATCTCCAAAAATAAAAAATATTCCAAATCTAAAAAATAAATGAATTGCAAATTGCAAATCTGACAAAATAAATGATAGAAATAGAATAAAAATTCAGATCTGAACAGAAATTGGTAAAATAATTACCCAATTTGTAGATTGGGCCTTAGAGGTCCGATTTGCAAAAAAAAATTTCCTCAAATTTGATTTTTGCCCAATATAGGCAAATTTATAGTCAAAATTTATGAAAATAGCCACCCGGATGCAATGGTGAGGTCCGATCTTGCTCAAAATGCTCTCACAAAATGCTAATCCCAGATTTGGTTCGCGGCTCTCCAAAAGTTGAAGCAATCAATGGCTCTCCAATGGCTATCCAATGAAGACTCCTTTGGCTCTGATACCATGTAAGAATTTGCCTAAGGCAAAGAATAGAAACCAAGATCTAGAAGCTCAAGGAATAGCACAAACAAGAGAGACAAGACAATATGATCAAATGAAGAATTCAATAATGATCAAATGATGGATAATTGATTGATTACATACAATGTAGAAATGCCTCAATATATAGGCAATGCATGATAACTAGAAGTTATGCAAGTGATAGGCTATCAACTAGACATGGTGGAATCACATGTCCACCAAAGGTGGATCATCCTCCATTGTACATGAAAGTATGAGAAACATGTGCAACAATGAGAGGATGATAATGTGATAAGAGCACTAAAGGTAGATCTCACACACAAAGAGGTATGTGATGACACCTAAAGTGGAGATTCTCCTAACCATGTGCTAAAAAGAAATGCAAACTCCTAGGTGTCTCAAAGACAACTAATTATGCAAATGCATTATCCTAAGTAAACTTAAGTAAAGTGTAATTAGTAAATACTTAATTACACCAACAAATTCATTAAGGGAACCTTAAGGAATGTACTTGTAAATGGTAATGATGATATGTTAGAATGTTAGAAGAAAAAATAAATTTGTTAGTTGTAATTTTAGGTCACAGACCTGATTCCTTATGGGTTCCCTAGCGGGGACATTACATTTGGTATCAGAGCCCTAGGTTGCTACACTAGGAGCTCTAGGGTCTATTTGCATTTAATTTAGTTTCTTCTTCTTATTATTAAGTTATGTCAACTCAATGGCTATACTTAGGTTGTAACATTGTTCCAAGATGCATTCCAACATCATAAAGTCCTTATGAATAAGCTCACTATTTTCCCTCATCATCTCAACAAACATTGTTCCCATGTGAAAGTGTGGGAGAACAAAATTTGAGTAATGACTCAGAGGGAGCTCAAATGAGACAACTCTAATACTGATTTTGCTAAGCTAGAACCCATCAGAAGAAAAGTTATCCATGAGGAGGCAACTTATGCTGACCATTATGATAGGGATAGAGTATAAGCCCTAGGTTGTTCTACTAGGAACCTTGGGAATCATACTTGACCTACTTGCAATACTTGAGTCTATTGTGTTTCTCTGTCTGATGTTTTCTTTCAACCTACCAAACTTGAATACATTGTGGGTCTTCTTTTTAAGTTTTCTTTATGTTAATTAACTTGAGCACTAGACAAAAAAGGTATGTTTTCTATATATCTACCATAATATCTTGAAAGAAATGATTATTTATGTTTTGCATTAGAAGATTCAAGAATTCTTGATACTTGGGTGTTGTGTTCTTATCCTTGTTCTAAGAAAATATTAAAGAATTGTAAGGAAAATTATTTATCTTATCCCCTGATCTTATGATGGTTTCTATAAATGGCTTCCAAAATAGTCTCCAAGTGATTTGAAAAGTTAAATACTCTACTCTCATATAAATTTTAGATAACATTGTGATTTTTTATTTAAAGCTAGTAATATAAAATCTCAAGATAGATTCGGATCATGTTTTACTTATGGTTGGGAACAAGGGATGATTAGGTTTCTAGGACAAAAAGGATTGTAATATTGGATGGTTTTAAAACATGTCTAGTAAATGTAGCTTTATCCTTCCTCAAGAACTTAGGAATTTATGAACTTAAAAAGAGATAATGTGTTGAAATTAGGTAAGATCTGATATTTCAAAATATGACAAGATTAAGAAGTATCTCTCTTTTATATATCCTATCAAAGTAAGAAATTAAATCTATTGTTGAAATCAAATGTCTCTCCCTTATTTCCTCAAGAAATATGTTTAAAAGAATAAATTACATCGGGGAAAATAAATGTGCCATTAAGAAGAATGTTCTTAGCTAGAGGAAACCCTTGGGTAAAGGACCTATGTCCCCAAGGTTTTGTAATAAATAGGATCATAAGTACACAATTGTTGAAAGGAGAAATATTTACTTATATGGTAGGAATTCTAAATTATATATGATCCTCGTAAGTCGTGTGAATTGAACCAATGAAAAATCATCAACTATAAGGAAATAATATGATATTTAAAAAAATGGTGTAGTAATTATTTACTTTGTTGGCATTTTGTGTGTGAAATGGAAGTTGAAGCTAACAACATTGCTAGTATATAGGAATGATGAGTTATTATGAAAGGAATAATGATATTTCTATTAGACTAAGATTTAAGTCAAACTTTCAAACTGTCCTAAAATGGAAATATTAGAAGAATATGAATTTGTAGGTAATGGTATAGATGTCATATTGAGAATGCGTATAAGGATAACAATACTTGTAGTTACTCTTCAAATGTGCTTTTATTGAAATGTGTGTAAAAAAAAAAGGTTAGTGGGTTGAACATATTAAATTGATTGAGTAAGAGGGTAGTCGTGAGACTCATGCATTTCTCTCTCACTTTATCAAAGAATCTATGAATTTTATTTTTAGTAAAACTCAAACAAACTTGTTAATGTTGGGAAAAGATATACTCGTAAGAAGCTTATTATGAATTTTTGGGATATGGAATTGGTTAAATAGCTAGTTAATAAGTAATGTTGATGAAACTCTGGCTTAATGAATCATGTTAAATTTCTTAGGAATATCTTTATGTGTATTGTTGTAATACAACACTAATAATTTGTTATAATGGAATCACAAAAGGTATCTTAGGGTACATTCTTTTAAGAGGATGTGAATTCTATCTTGTATGTAAGTTTGATATTAGTGATTACCCTATAAGTTTACCATAGCCCTTGTGAGAAAAGGTAACTTGTTGCATAAAGAGAATTATTTTTTACTTTCTGTTGTTATATGTGGCAATTCAATATTTGAATGATTTTGAGTTTTTAAATGTTTACCAAGGCAATAGAATGATAGTAGTATCTTATGTATACGCATTGAGAATAAATATCCCCTTTATCAATCTATATCTAGTTTAGAGGATGAAATTTAAATTCTTAATTGCATTTCAGAATCCTAAAACATATTTTTCTATTAAAATAACTCCTAAATCCCGAGGTGAAAATTATACCTAATATATTAATGTTAGACTAGAGTAGAAATGTATGTAATATTGTTATTTTATTTTTGTCCAATGGCTAGAAACTCCCAACTGTGTGCTATAAATGTGTAGCCTTAGAATTCTCAGATTGGTCAGAACTAGAACTGTTGTTGCTAATGGGTACTTTTGAACATCTAGTTGGCGAAGGTAACTGTGTATAATTGAACGGAGGATGACTCTCCTGCTCAAATTGAGACCGAGTTGTAACCGGCATGAAAAGAGATGTTGGTTGACTAATAGAATGAGACAAAGTTTCTTAGATATGAGATAAGCAAAGCTAATAAAGATCACTTGTCAAAGTAGAACAATAGAGAGATGGCTCATCAAAAGTGCTCAAGCACTTACAGCAATCAATTGACTAAAGCCGAGCAACGAGCAAGAAGCTCAATAAGCAAGTAGCTAGAGAGGTAACCGTGATGCGACAAGTGATCAAGAGCAGCATTCATTAAACTCAAACCCAATAGTTTTAGCTCATTTGTTTCAGTCTAGAACAAATCTAAGCATGTAAGTAACAAACTAGTTTCAGGTAAGAATAGAAAAGCACACTCTACGACAGGTTAAAGTGCAAGTTTAGCCACTCTGAATTGTAGCAATGACAGGACAGCAAAAATATTTTGGGTTATACTTTCCAGGTAGACAGGGTGATACTTCTCAGTTTGGGTGATACTTTGCCCCAAGCTAGGTGATAGACTATAGTATGGTTGGGCGATAGACTCCAGGCTAGCTGGGCGATAGTCCAGCAAGAGCGAACTATCATGTGATATATCTCAGCAAAGCGTACGATAAAATAGCAGGGCGCGAAGTATCGCGCGATATTTCACAGTAAGGCATGCGATACTGTTGCAGATTCATATGACTTTTTGACCAGTGAACATAAAATTCTTAGTTTTAAAGCGTTTTGATCAATTTCAAAGATTGGATAGTGCAATTTCTCAGTTTGACAAGTAGTAACAGTAGATAAAAGACAGGTTTGCAAACAGTAGGTGATCAAACATGTCATAGAACACTTGAAACAAGGGCAAAAGCAACCTTGCCAAGACAAGCACTTGTGATATCAAAATAGAAAACCTTATGAACGCTACCGTGTGTTTGAATGTTGAGAACGTTTACACTGGCATAGCACAATCGAAGATAGTTCAAGCAATTACTACCTAGAAGGACAAGGCTCATTACTTAGCAACGTGGCCCACAACTTGATGCTCCCTTGCCTCACACCAAGTGGTTGCCCACAAGAGATATTGGCGTTGTCATGGAAGTGTCAAAAACACAACCAAAGGAACACATATGGTGAGTTTCTTGGGGTGATCCGGGTAAGTCCACTTGGATCAATCCTTGCACCAAGAAGCTAAGCGGCTAAAATAGGGTGGCCTCTATCTAATGGTTCATAGTAAGGGTTTCTGTTCATAGCACCCCTCTTGCTCCTCATAAAGGACTAGGACCTCACGGCCTCAAGAGTACCTTAAGTATTCTTGCTTAATGCTTTCCTCATGGTCACAATCCCACAAGTTACTCACATCAAGCGAAGATAAGTACTATGTCTACCAAGGTTTTGTGTCCTCGATAGCCTTGAGATTATAGTGAGTTGGATAAATAGTGCTATAAATGTGTCACACTTCTATGGATCATTACATGCAAGGAAACTCAAGAATGAGCCCTCACAAATCGATCCATAGCTCCCTAGGCATGGAGTGCAAGGGTTTCTAAGAATGCTCTCAGCTAGAGCTATTAAGCCAATAACCTTGCCAGTAAACCATGCAATGGGAGATTCAATGAAGACAAGGGCAAGAATGCCAATATCCTCAAGAATCAAGAATGAAAATGCAATGCAATGCTATGCTAGAAATGGAAATGCAAGCTAAGCTATGAAAGGAAATATGCAAGTGTTACAACCCAAGCTAATTAATCTATGTGAGCTCATCTAGAGCATAGAAATGAAGCTAATCTAAGAAAGCATAAATATGAAGCTAAGCTAAGAATGCAAGAATGAGATGTAGATGCTAAGAATGCTCCAAATCTTCAAAAGCTCCAAGATGACCTAGAAAACCTGCAGCATAAAGTTAGCATAAAAAGTTGGGGATCTAGAATGAAGAAGAGAGCTCTTCTTTTATAGGAAATGAGGAGAAATGGACCATGGAGATTAAGAGGCAAAAGATTTAATCAACGGTGGAGCTTGAAAGAGGAGCAATCCATGTGCACACATATCCTCCAATGGGAAATTAAGAGTTGACTTTTGTGTCCATATGAGACAAAAAGTGCTTTTTCCCTTTTTATAAAATAAGAATAATGCTTTATTTGTGCAACTTAGGATAAGAGGAAAAGTGGGGGCTTTTTATTTATTAAAAGGGGAGGAAATATTCCTTTTAAATAAATAAAAACTTAGGATAAAATGGTTAGCCCATAGAAAATAATCGAATAAATGATAGAGCTAGGATTTGATCAAGAATAAGCAATTTATGATTTAGCAAAAGGGGCTAATAGTCTAGATGACCATTTTTAGGTGTATACATTTGCCCCTCTTTGACTAATGTGTGATCAATTTGGGAACACATGCAGTCAAAGAATGAAGTTGAAATGTGAGATCGATTTGGGATCACAAAGCAACTCAGATCAGCCAAGAAAGCAAGCAAATAGCCAAGAAGGCAAGCAGATAGTGATCTGACTCCAAAGAATGAAGTGCAGAGAGATAGAAAATCCTGCATGGTCAGCCCGGGTAGCGACAGTATTAAACACTTAGGAAAGAGATAGCCAATAAGATATGATGTGTCTACCCCCTCAGGATCGAAAGTGAAATCCAAGTAGAGGGAAAGCAGAAGCAAGAGCAGCATGATCAAATCACTAGAAATCATAATCAAAGGAAGAGAACAGAATAACCATTAAGCAATGAAGGTATGCCCCACACATGGGACACGGGGCATGAACCTATCGGTCCCTCAACCCGTAAACACCATGGAGAGAGGAGTTGAACTTGGGATTTGAAAGTGAATGAAAGACTAGAAGTTTGAAAGAGATGGAGATGAAGAGGTGAAGAATGCCCCAGCGAAGATCGAAGGATCAGGCCTCAAAAGGTTAGCCAACTACGTGAAAGAAGGAGAAAGATGATTTGGATGATCAAGGATTTTGGTTTGGATCCCGAAATGAAAGGAAAGATGATGTGATATGAAAGACAAGAAGCGAAAGACATGATTAGGAAGAAGCGAAAGGTGAGCGCAGTTGATTAACAAGTCCATGAAAGATGAAAGGAGAGCTCTCTCCATATGCAAGATGCAAAACTAACTAACATGAAACTAAGAATGCAAGCTACATGAAAAGTGGTTTACTTGCAAGGTCACAAAGCCAATAGACATCTAATATTCATCATTGAGCGTTATTGGTAGCGTTGCAAGATCATACAATACACACTAGCATAACTATGTGGATCTAAATATGATCTATATCAAATATAAATGTGGAAATCTCACCTAGGCATCAAAGACATGTAGGTCAAGATGACTAGTGCAGTGAGATTACCTAAGTTTGATATGGCAAGATTATGCTAGCATCAAGACACATGAAAAGTCAAGATAGCTATAAGCATGCACTTGCAAAACAGTCAAGGATAATACCTTGTAGATCCCAATGTCAAGTGGAACAAGCATAAATGCTTAATGACAGTTAGGACCAACAAGATATACCCACAAGCAGATAAAGAAATAAAACATGTTCTCATACCCTCAGTCTTCTAGCTATGCATCATCGAAAACAATCATAGGGGGAGAACACTCAGCAAAGAAATCATCATAGACAACATGCAAAGAAATAAAGTCAAACAAATCTCAGCAAGTCAAGTGCGTGTGTGTAGGTCATAGAGTCAAACTTTGAGTATCACATCTGCCAGTGAGAAATATTGCATCATCTAGACTGCAAGTAGGATATCCGATAAGTGTTAAGAAACACTTGACGCTAGGGTAGTGTTGAAAAAAACAGTTGAGGTGGTGTTGAAAAACACCATTTGTGAGGTGCCTAAGAAATCTAGATGCACAAAGAGACCCAAGATAAGCTTAAAACAACGTATGCCCCCTAGACTAAGACAAGAGTCAATTCCAAGCTAGGAGAGGCAAAGCGAGAAGTGGAGCGAATGAGCGCCACGCAAGACTGATAGACATAGGTGCAGAGGGTCTCAAGCAGTGCCTATTTCTAGGTTTTCACCACTTGATAGATTTTTTCAGGACTTTTTATAAAAAATTTTTGTATTTTTGCTACCAAGGCGCCTGTTTCCAGGTTTTCACCAAGGCACTTTTTCAATTTTTTTGAATTTTTGAATTTTTGATTTTTTTGGTGAGACATCAAAGCGCCTATTGCTAGGTTTTCACTAGGATGCTCATTTTTTCAGTACTTTTTATGCTTTTTAGGATTTTTTTCAGCATCATATATGAATTTTTTTGGTATTTTTTCAGGATCATAAAATATGTACAAAGAATGCCCCAGACAGAAATGGTCATCAAGAATCTGCTTCCTCTGATGTAGAGAACTGATAGGTCCCAGGCCCAAATGCTGCAACTGTGACAATAGGAGGTCTCAACCAATTCGACCAATAATAACCAGCCCTAAGCAATGTTTGAGCTAGCGGAGGATTGTTAGAATGTGATCCACATATGCCATCGTGGATTTCAGTTAGCACTTTTTTTGACTCCTCTATTTCTAGACACTTAATTAGAGTTCCATCTAGACCCTTCCTATACAAGTGACCAGAGACAAAGGCAAAGTGTAAGGGATGGCGGAAGGAATGGCGTGGTGGATTTGCAAGAGGAATATGAGGTGGAAGATATGAAAAGATGGTAGGATTGTAAGATTTGTGAGCAGGATAGTGTAATTCATCCACCAGGAATTTGAAGCAAAATTTATGCTTTTTCATTTGTAAGATGGATGTCGAAGTAACCAAGGCATTAGCAACTTTGTTCTTAGCTCTAGGAATGGGCTGAAGTATAACAGATATGAGATCATGCTTGAAGTAGTGCACCATTTTTTTGTAGAGAATCAGCTTGTCATCTTTTATTTGATAATCAGTATTTTTGAGCAGATTTTTATTTTTACTTTTCTTAGGTTCGGATACCGCCACAATGTGGTTTTCGCCATCCGACCATTGCTCTTTTCTTTTGACTTGATGACTGTGATGTTTGATTGTTGATTCAATCTTTTTTGTGGCTAGTTCACTGGTGGAAGAAGTAACAGGTGTTGATGCAAGATGAAATGAAGTGACCGGTTCAATAGCATTTATGCGAGGGGTGTCATCTCTGGTAACAACAGAGGTTGAGCCTATAGGGTAAGCTCCAAAAGTAGCTAGATCTAGACTTTTCATAGAAGAACCAGTGTGGTCCACTAAGGCAATACGAGGAACAAACTCATCAGACCCCACACAAGACCCATCAACCACGTCGAGATGGTTACTACAAGAATGAACCATATCAACATCCATATCATCAGTAGATATACATTTTTCTCCCCAAAGAAGTGAAGTAGAGGGAAGATCATCTCCCATGTGAGCCATAGTGTGTATTGGTGACTCATCTGTATCTGTGTCTGAATTACTGAGCATGGGAGTATTTCTAGAATCCTCTCTATAGATCCACTCTTGAATAGCTTGTTCTTCTCTTTCTGCTTCTAAAGGAACGGATGAAGGAACAAAAGTATCAAAGATCACCATAGCAGAAGTGGAAGGCTTCATCTGATCAGAAGGTCTGCCATATGACCTAGGAGAAATAGGTATAGAAGCAAAGGAACCCAGTTTATATTCACCCATACCAAGGCTCATCATCTTAAGTGATTTCTCAGTAGCAGCTAGAGACGTACTAGGATCAACAAAAGGTTCATTATGAGGAACAAATTTTTCAGTAGCAGCAAGAGCATTGATAGCAATAGTATGGTCTCCAGGAATCACAACCTCAGTGTCATTGTATGGAAATTTGACGCACTGATGATAAGTGGAAGGAACAGCCTGCATGTCATGGATCCAAGGATGACCCAAAAGAATGTTATATGCGAGTGGGATGTCCAATACCTGGAAGCTAATATCTTTCATGATAGGGCCCACTCGAACAGGCAGCGTGACAAGACCTTTGGAAGATCTTTCCACTTCATCATAAGCTTTTATAGTAATCTTCTTCTTGGAATCCACAACCAATTCTGACAAACCCAATTCTGACAAACCCAATTGTTGTATGACATTGAAAGAAATAATATTTAACCCTGCACCATTGTCTATCAGGACTCAGCGGACTCGGGTATTGTAGACTAGAACTTCAATGTGTAAAGCTAGATTATGTGGGTGAGCAATAGATATGTCATCTTCTGCAGAAAAGGAGAGAGATAGTAGAGATGAAATGTGGTTGACCATAGCCTAAAATTGATCTGGATCAATGTCATTGGGAACACGTGTTGTACATAGAGCCTCATCAAGAATCTCTCTATGCAAAGAGGATAACCGAAGCAACTCAAGGATAGATATCTGTGCTGGTGTCTTTTGCAAATGTTGGACAAGATCATAGCTAGGGGTGGCTGAAGGAGCCACTTGTTTGGAAGGCAAAGCTTGCTTGGGATCTTGCGCAGTTTTAAGGACAATCTTGGCTTGCCCCCTAGTAACAACATTCAGTGTCTCACTTCGGGAAGATGAACTACCACGTGTTTGCAAGACTAACTTTGGCTTACCATGATTGGTGTTATTATCATCTTGAGATCTCATCATTAGAACACTCCCAACAGGCTCTACCATGTTAATCACAAGCGTATTAGAAGGATACGTGTAATTGATCTTTGCATCATGATTCTTCTTATGTGTTTGAGAGGTTTCCCCCTTATCATGCTTAGGTAGAGGATCTTTGAAAGCTGTGTGATTAGAATTTTTAGTTAAGCCATCAGTGGAGATTGTGTCGTTCTCAATAAGATCCTGAATATCATCCTTAAGCCTAAAACAATTGTTTGTTGGATGTCCCTTGTTTCTGTGATAATGGCAGTAATGATCCTCTCTCCACCAATCAGGCTTATTTATCAGATCCCAATTACCAGGTTTATCAGGAAGCGTAAGATATCCATTATCAACCAAAGTCTTAAGGATCACATCGTAAGGTTCTGCCAACTTGGTATAGACTCACTTTCGAAATGACTTCTTAGGCTTATCTGCATATTGAGGTTTAGGAGCATTGTGAGCATTGCCAGCTTCTTGTTTTTTTGCTGCATAGATAGCATTGGAGAGATTGAAAGCGGGCTCTTTAACTTTAGGAGCATCAACAACCCCATCATTAACAACATACTTGTTCTTATTCCAAGGTTTGTTCTTGTCTTTACCATTGCCTTTAGCATCTTTATTAATAACAATATCCCCTTTTCTTATAGCTACATCCTCAATCCGATATGCACTTTCAAGTTTCAACCATGTCATTGAAAGAGGAGAACAGTTGTTTCCTTAGATCATAATACAGCTCAGGCACAAGAGTGTTGACAAAAATATCAATCTTTTCCCTTTCGGGTAGCTGACGAGGATATCGAGAATACAATGACCTCCAACGTTGTAAGTAAGTTGCAAATGGCTCACCTTGATGTTGTCTTAGATTACCGAGATCTATCACAGTGACAGGTTGTTGGATGTTGTAAGAGTACTGCTGGGTAAATCGCTGAGCTAACTCATCAAAAGTCTTAAGCAGTGGTGTCAATTTTGCAAACCATTCCAAAGCTTGGCCTCTTAAGCTTCGAGGGAATAAGCGTAGGAGATATGTGTCTTCATGAAGAAAGTCCATACTAAGAGCATAAAAATGATGCACATGGTCATGAGGGTCACCATTTCCATCATACTTGTCATATTTAGGAACCTCAATATCCTTAGGAAACGGCACCATGTATAGATCTTTATCAAAAGGAAGAACACAAATTGATTCTACAAAAGAGACCTTTGGAGGCTCTTTTTCTAATGCCATTTGGGTAAGGCGTTGATTTGTCTGACGTAATTCTTCTTGAAGGACTTCCAATTCAGTTGGTACTCTTTGTTGGACAATTTGTCTGACATCATAGCCAGGAGGAAGCTTGTATCCTCTAGAAGTCATATATTGAAAATATTGATCGCCATTACGCTCTAAAAGCTTATGCATCATTCGTTGGAAATCCACATCTTGTTCACATCTCATAAGATCCTCACTAGAACTCTCATCATTAGCCTCTGCCTCATGTTGAGAGGGAGGAGGTCTAGGTGGTGAAGAAGGCATAGCAAAAGTTGGCCTTGGAGGAGATCTTGGTGGCGTGTTGTTGTCATTGTTGCCATTGTTAAAAAGAGGTCTATGCTCATGATTACTAGTCTCAGGTTGCTCATGAAATGTCCCTCTATAAGCCATGCACCTAGTAGCATCCATCCTTTGTTGATTGTGTTCTTTGTCTAAGCGCTCTTGATTATCCTTACGCTCAAAGTGTTCTTGCAAGAGTTGAAACTTTTCTTGTTCAGTCAAAGTGAGTGAGACACTGCCTGTGTTTTTGGGGGTCTTGAATGCGGAAAAGAGGAAACCTCCTTTATACCACGGTGTAGCCTTAGAATTCTCAGATTGGTCAGAACTAGAACTGTTGTTGCTAATGGGTGCTTTTGAATGTCTAGTTGGAGAAGGTAACTGTGTATAATTGAACGGAGGGTGATTCTCCTGCTCAAACTAAGACCGAGTTGTAATCGGCATGAAAAGAGATGTTGGTCAACTAATAGAATGAGACAAAGTTTCTCAGATTTGAGATAAGCAAGGCTAATAAAGATCACTTGTCAAAGTAGAACAATAGAGAGATGGCTCGTCAAAAGTGCTCAAGCACTTACAGCAATCAATTGACTAAAGCCGAGCAGCGAGCAAGAAGCTCAATAAGCAAGTAGCTAGAGAGGTAACTGTGATGTGACAAGTGATCAAGAGTAGCATTCGTTAAACTCAAACCCAATAGTTTTAGCTCATTTGTTTTAGTCTAGAACAAATCTGAGCATGCAGATAACATACCAGCTTCAGGTAAGAACAGAAAAAGACAATCTACGACAGGTTAAAGTGCAAGTTTAGCAACTCTGGATTGCAGCAAGGATAGGACAGTAGAAAGATTCTGGGTGATACTTTCCAGGCAGATAGGGCGATACTTCTCAGTTCGGGTGATACTTCACCTTAAGCCAGGTGATAGACTACAGTATGGTTGGGCGATAGACTCTAGGCTAGCAAGGCGATAGTCCAGAAGGCACGAACTATCACGCTATATACCTCAGCAAAGCGTGCGATAAAATAGCAGGGAGCAAAGTATCGTGCGATATTTCACAGTAAGGCGTGCGATACTATTGCAGATTCGTATGAATTTTTGACCAGTGAACATAAAATTCTTAGTTTTAAAGCATTTTGATCAATTTCAAAGATTGGATAGTGCAATTTCTCAGTTTGACAAGTAGTAGCAGCAGATAAAAGATAGGTTTGCAAATAGTGTAGGATCAAACATGTCATAGAACACTTGAAACAAGGGCAAAAGCAACCTTGCCAAGACAAGCACTTGTGATATCAAAAATAGAAAACCTTATGAATGCTACCGTTTGTTTGAATGTTAAGAACGTTTACACTGGCATAGCACAATCGAAGACAGTTCAAGCAATTACTACCTAGAAGGACAAGGCTCATTACTTAGCAACGTGGCCCACAACTTGATGCTCCCTTGCCTCACACCAAGTGGTTGCCCACAAGAGATATTGGCGTTGTCATGGAAGTGTCAAAAAAATACAACCAAAGGAACACATATGGTGAGTGTCTTGGGGTGATCCGGGTAAGTCCACTTGGATCAATCCTTGCACCAAGAAGCTAAGCAGCTAAAATAAGTGACCTCTATCTAATGGTTCATAGTAAGGGTTTCCATTCGTAGCACCCCTCTTGTTCCTCATAAAGGACTAGGACCTCGCGGCCTCAAGAGTACCTTAAGCATTCTTGCTTAATGCTTTCCTCATGGTCACAATCCCACAAGTTACTCACATCAAGCGAAGATAAGTACTATGTCTATCAAGGTTTTGTGTCCTCGATAGCCTTGAGATTATAGTGAGTTGGAATCACTCGCCACCAAGGAAAATGATGACAAGGTTGTCCCCACTTGGGTTGTTCCTCTTGATTGCTCAAGAGCAGGCCCGCTAAAGGACCCTAAGCTAAACAAAGAGTGGATTAATTCTTGAGGTTCAAGGTTTTTGGTTCACCACAAGGGTGAAGAGCATACTCCCCTATCTCAAGAATTTCTCCCAAACACACCAAGCAAAGATTTAATTACCCCCTTGCTTTCAAAATCCCAAGATGGGTCAAGATTTCTGTTTCACCACAAGGGTGAAGAGCATACTCTCCTACCACCTTAAAATTTCTACAACAAGGTATTAAGTGCCTATGAAAGGAAACAACTAGTATATGCCACACTTAAGAAAGAAAGCAATTAAACAAGCACTTGATTTAGTTTTTATGCTTAGGGCAGCCCTGCAAAAACCATTAGTAGCCCTCTTTGACATGCGATTTTAGCAAATTTCAAGCAAGAAGCACCTACAACCACAACTTGTTAGACCAACAAAAGTTAGGAGAATCAAAATCTAAAATCTAACAATGATTAGTACATGAAAAAAATCAGATAATGTGCAAAAAATAACTGATCAAATGATAAAATCTGAAAATGAAACCATCATGGTTGGATTAGGCTCGGAAAGACCTTTCCAACAATATATCACACTTAAACTTTTGATACCATTTGCAAAATTTCAAAAAAAAAATGGGCACCCATTTTCCAGAGTGCACGGATTTGAAAACGCTAAATTTTTTTAAAAATTTCAAAAAGTTAGCTAAGAACCTGAAACTTGCAAGATGGATAAAATAACTCAAAAATAGGTCACTGCCAAGTACAGACACAGTATCGTGCGATACTTCACCCGACACCAGGCGATACTTTTAGTCTTCGCGATATTTCACCCGACACCAGGCGATACTTCACCCGAGACCAGGCGATATTCTCTACTATAGCCAGGCGATACTTCTGATAGGCAAAGTATCGCGTGTGCATACAGAGGTATATCGTGCAATACTTCTTATGACAGGTGAAGTATCACGCACGCATACAGAGGTATATCGCTTGATACTTCTGGAAAGTATCACGCGACAGTCTGAGACAAAAAAAAATAGAGACTAAAAATTAAGCTAAAAACTTGCCAAAAAATTGACGAAAATGACGAAAATGTAGAATTTAAAGGACAAAGTCTATCTACTCTGCCCCACGGTGGGCGCCAAAAATGTGTGCTATAAATGTGTCACACTTCTATGGATCATTACATGCAAGGAAACTCAAGAATGAGCCCTCACAAATCGATCCATAGCTCCCTAGGCATGGAGTGCAAGGGTTTCTAAGAATGCTCTCAGCTAGAGCTATTAAGCCAATAACCTTGCTAGTAAACCATGCAATGGGAGATTCAATGAAGACAAGGGCAAGAATACCAATATCCTCAAGAATCAAGAATGAAAATGCAATGCAATGCTATGCTAAAAATGGAAATGCAAGCTAAGCTATGAAAGGAAATATGCAAGTGTTACAACCCAAGCTAATTAATCTATGTGAGCTAATCTAGAGCATAGAAATGAAGCTAATCTAAGAAAGCATAAATATGAAGCTAAGCTAAGAATGCAAGAATGAGAAGTAGATGCTAAGAATGCTCCAAATCTTCAAAAGCTCCAAGATGACCTAGAAACCTGTAGCATAAAGTTAGCATAAAAAGTTGGGGATCTAGAATGAAGAAGAGAGCTCTTCTTTTATAAGAAATGAGGAGAAATGGACCATGGAGATTAAGAGGCAAAAGATTTAATCAACGGTGGAGCTTGAAAGAGGAGCAATCCATGTGCACACATATCTTCGAATGGAAAATTAAGAGTTGACTTTTGTGTCCATATGAGACAAAAAGTGCTTTTTCCCTTTTTATAAAATAAGAATAATGCTTTATTTGTGCAACTTAGGATAAGAGGAAAAGTGGGGGCTTTTTATTTATTAAAAGGGGAGGAAATATTCTTTTTAAATAAATAAAAACTTAGGATAAAATGGTTAGCCCATAGAAAATAATCGAATAAATGATAGAGCTAGGATTTGATCAAGAATAAGCAATTTATGATTTAGCAAAAGGGGCTAATAGTCTAGATGACCATTTTTAGGTGTATACACCAACTTCCAGGAGTAAATCAAATCTTAGGGAGGGATGATGTAATGCCCCTCCAACCCTAACAAATCTTGGTTATGCTCACTAGGGAGTTAGATCATTCTATACGTGATTTCATGGTTATTTTGTGAGAGAATGATCCTTCTTGAGATGGTTGCTTACTAATCATGATAACTTCATATTTTAATTTGGGAAATAATAATATTTACATAAGTATGTCCTTTATATCTTCTTGTGTGTCAATGATAGTTTAGGATCTTAATACTAAAAGGATCACCTAATAGACTTATATGCTTCTTTGTGAAATGCTCATTATTAATATTTATGTTTACCTTAGGTTAATTGATTATAATCACTTAAGGGTTAGATCTGTTATCTTCTCTAATAATGTTACTTGGGATTATATATGATTAATACATTTAGGGTTATATATGATTTGTTTATCTTGTTTTGGTAATAAGATATTTTGAGTACATGCCTAATGGTTAAATGGGTTTGTGAAAGTTAATAGATGATTTACATTTACATGAATATGTTATGATGCATTATGGTTATACAATATGGAAAAAAGATTATTCTAGTACTAACCACGCTAATCCAATCATGCTTTGTTGATGTCACTATCTGATGTGAGTGTAGGATAAGGGGAGGTAGTCATAGTTACTCCTACAGGAGGTCCACATGATGTCGCACTCTCCATCCTTGTTTTTCATTATATGTTTATACATATGTATATATGCATGTTGGTTGGTGTTGCAAGATGCAGGTACTAGGCATCGACTCCACCTAGCTACACAGGTCTGAGCGTGTCTTCAAAATCCTCAAACTGTTGTTGTGTGGAGATATTACCAAGATTACTTTCAAGATTACTCGTGAACTTAGAGTTATGTTTAGGCTTAGCTGGGGGATCTGAATGCAGCATGTGATGAGGTCTTGTGATTTATAATTTGATGTTGTTCTGAGATTAATGATGTGAGTTAGATTTATCCTTGTAAGTATATGTATATATATTTATTATATATGTGTTATAATTGAATGTATGTTATATATGTATGTGTATATGTGGGTGCACACGCATATACATGTGCTTATACAAATAATAGTATTTGTATGATTTTATTGATTGTGTAAATGGTATGTTGTTTATAATAATTAAATAAAGTGTATTGAATGAAATGTATTAAATAAAAGTATAAAAAAAAATAGTAATAAAAGGGAAATGCTCTTTGTACTAAAACTAGCTATCTAGGAGGGAATTGAACTCAAGACCTCCTAGAAGTTAGGCTAGTTGGTTTCCATGTGTGCTATGTGTTTTCCTTGAAAGTTATTTGTTTGACTTTCTTGTTATGGTTTCTTTTAAAATTATTTAAAACTTTATTATGTGTTATGGGAAGATTTTTAATTAATCTTCAACCAACTATGGAAGTTGGAGAAGTTGCTTCCCGTAAACCAACTCCTCCAACCACATAGTTGGAGGATAAATATATGCAATTTTGTGTGGTTTGGGGAGATGATAATTTATGGAAGATTTTTTGGAATTGTCTGCAAGTATTTTCCGGAAATATATTTGAAGTTTCTATGAGTGCAATAGTCCTTGTTTGGTGATGAATAGTATGTGTGGATTGCTTGGAGTTGACTGCCAGAGGAAGCTTTTAGGAGGCTATCTACTCAATGCATGAAGATCTACAGAGAGACTCCAGTCAAGAAAAGAGAATTTCTCTGCAAGACCCCAGATAGGGTCTATATTTGGATGAATTCTCCAATTCTCCTCTCTATGTGTGTGTGTGTGTGTTTATTTACATAAATGATATGTTATTGATTGTTGACTATGTATTGAAAAAGAAAATATAAATGTCTTATGTTCTATGTATTTCTATGTGTTTCCGGGAAGTAGAATATGTATGTTTTATAGTTTTTGGTTTTACGAAATCTTTCCTGGAAGTCTATGATTGATTATATAATTTTATATATTTATCTATGTATATGTGTGTGTTCATAAATATTTATATTGTTCATATGGTCTGCAAATTTTACTTTTGGGAATGATTTTTAATTAGGATGATAATGAAAAAGGATATGTTAATTGGAAAGAGACAAAGTATTCTGGTTTATTTTCCTATACCCATATTATGTTGTGCATAACTTTTTTAAAAGACCTTATTTTTAAAATCTCTCTGGTGAGAATATGAGAAATTAAGTTTTATCCAACATATATCAAAATTAGGAAGATCCAACGGTTCAAAAAAAAGTTACGCTCATCACACTGAGACTGTATTTTTATGACAGTCATATATATGTTTCTAGAATTAGTCATTTCCCCATCAATCTTTATTAGTTTATAATTTATATTACTTTTATGTTCTATTTGGACCTATTTTGTAAACTTTGGAGTCATGAATTTTAGTGTTGGGTACCTGTTTGGCTTGGGGTTTGGTCTGTATCTTCCAACCTTCATCTTAGTCTATGTCTGCATCTTTGTACCTCTCTTAATGTTTATTTTATTATTTTAAGTTTATCATAATGTTGTGTTAACGCATGTGGAAATTTGTATCACCTATGTATGTTCATTACTTGTTTTTTTAATGCTATATGGTGTTACATGTGGTTTTTCTGCACTTGGTATAACCTTGAGCTTAGTTTATGAGGCTAGTACTTGTCTAGTTTGTGCATGGGAGGATTTCCTAGACCTATAAATAAGTCGTGGAAAGTTCTATTTATGCATGTGAAAATTTATATGATATGATTTAAGGTGTCTTGTGATAGACACTCTTCCAATGGTTCATGTTATGTATATGGCTAAGGTTAGGACTCACTCTAAGGGCCTAAGTGCGCAGGGGAGTTTCCTAAACCTATGAATCAAGACTTGGAAGTGTTATCTTGTATTTGTGGCTTGTGATGGGGTAAGGGAATATGAACCATAAGTGAGTGGCTCACCATACATGTTGGAACCCTAAAGTGGTTTCCAGATGATCCTATGGGTGGGTTTGTAAAAAGTGATAACCTTAAAAATTAACCTGGAAAGGGGGGATTCAAAAGATAATGAAAGAAAATATAATAATGGCTACACAGACCTGATTGGAGTATCGGGACCAGGGATAACTGCCAAGGTGGATCCCTATTCATAAAGGGGGGACCGGGATTACATGGTTGCCAAGGTGGATCCCAATACACAGGTTGTGTGATGACACTCACTTAGGTGGTCTCCTAGAACCTTAACCTCGGTGTTATATTATGAGGATATTTTATTTTCTTTATTCTTATTTTGGCGAGTCTTAGATTTATTTTTATTTGAGACTTAGATTTCCTTAAGGTATTGAGAGTACCTTGGTTCTATCTCCTAGCACGGGGGGTGGAACTTTATCAGTTTCACATGGTTGGGTGGAAAATTTCTTTTGAGGTATTGTTCATGGTTAGTGTCATGGTCTGGATTCTGATTTGTTCAGTGATGAAGTTATCCTATCTTGTATCATGTATCTCTATCTTTTGAAATCAAGATGTAAAGATGTATTGTAACCTTTTGAGAAACTTGATGTAATTATCTTCCTGTATGCCTTCGAGCCATGTGCAACAACTGTAATTGTAATTGTGTTGAAATTGTAAGAAAGAATTTACGTATTTGGGAAGGGTAGTTTTAGGAATTTCAAAAGATGATTGAATATTGGTAATCAGACATGGATTATGTTTAAGTAATTCCTACCCTATATCTCTTATGCACTTTAAAATAAAATTGAAAGTAATGATTCTATGTAAGTATTGGCAAGGCAATAGATGAAAACTTCTGAAAGGAAACTCATTTTGTTAGTGAAAAGATGTGCTAAGGGTTGAAGGGTATCTCCAGGTGAAATAGTAAGGGAAATGAAACATGTACGTCATTGAAATTAGTAATGAGATGTGATTTCTTAAATGTATAAGTTCAATGTGTATGATGTAAGGTTATTTAAACTAGGTTCTAATCTCAATTCTTAACTAGATTTATACAAGGTTATAGATGATAATTTGTGGAAGTTAGACTTGTGGAAAGAAATGATTCAGTGAATGGTTTATGTTCCTTAGTAATAGATGGTTAAGTACTTTACACTTTTTCTATTATAATCTTTGAGATAAAAATGTAAAGTAAGGACTTTTAATAGATGGTTTATGTGATGACAGTGCATAAATAAGGGTAAGGAGAAAACAAATGAAAAATGAAAGGATAAATGTATTTGGTGTATTAGATAAATGATGGGCTTCTAATTCATTTCTAAAAGTGAATATTTATGCAAATTAGGTAAAGAAAATGAATGCAATTATCTCATTAATATAATTGGTTTTGATGAGGAATGAAAGCAATGTCTCAATGTAAATTGAAGTTGAAACGGAAATAGAATTGCATTAGATTAAGTAATAAAATTTATTGCTTGATAATGGTAAAGGAATTCATTAAGGGAACCTTAAGGAATGTACTTGTAAATGGTAATGATGATAAGTTAGAATGTTAGAAGAAAAAATAAATTTGTTAGTTGTAATTTTAGGTCATAGACCTGATTCCTTATGGGTTCGCTGGCGGGGACATTACACCGACCCTTGACCAGGTCACTATACTTAATGCATTGTAAAGATCAACTCTTAACAAGGTTGTAAGATCTTTTAATAGGGATCATAATACTCTAGTGCAGTTTATAGTGGGTGTTAATTCCCACCGAGGTTTTTACCTATTTGAATTTTCCCGTAACCAAAATTGTGGTGTTGTGTTAAGTGTTCTTATATTGTGTTTATGCTTAATGTTTTTATGTACTTAATTGGATAAAGAATTGAATCTTGTAGATAATTGATTCACCCCCTCTCTTAGTTATCTCTTGGGACTATTCCTAATAATTGGTATCAGAGCCAAGTGCCTCGGAGAGAAAGTTTAACAACTTGAGGTTGATTAGAAGGCATTCTTTAGAAAAGAAAGTCCTAAGTTTGATGGAGAGAACTATCTAGATTGGAAGAACAAAATTATGACACACTTGGAGTGCATTGCCTTTGAGATTTTTGAAGTAGCTACCAAAGAAGTTCAGATTCCCTCCCTAGCAGATCTTGCAAAGGAAGATACAACTCTTAAGCAGAAGGAGATGTTCACTCAAAATGCTATTTCCAAAGAAGCCCTTATCAACACATTGTTTGACAGTGAGTTTTAAGAGATCAAGAAAGTAGATAAAGCCTACAAGATATGGAATTATCTAGAAGACATGTTTGACGGAGATTTCCAAGCCAAGAATGCACGTAGAAAGACTTGGAAAAAAAAGTACAATACATTGGAGATGCTGTCTAAAGAGAACATTAGAGCCTACAATCAAAGGATTAATGAAGCAGTTGCAAGAATCATAAATAATGGTGGAGATATTTTTGAAGAAGACATAATGGATAAATTGATGACTACTTTGACACCAAAAATGGCAAGATAAACATCTTAGATGAGACTATGCAATTCTCAAAAGACTTCAAAAGAGAGATCTTAATCAACAAGATTTCAGCTTTTGAGATATCAAGTCTGAAGACTGAGCCTAAAAGTGAGACAACCTTCAAATCTTTAGTCCATGGTAAGAAATTCTTGAACACTTTTGGTAATTTTGATGATGATGATGAAGAGAAAGAGCTAGATGATTTCATTTCTTTGATTGCTAAGAAAGAAAGGAAAGGAAAAGGGAAATATGAAGGTTAGTTACCATTCAAATGCTTTTCATGTAACAAGATTGGTCACTTTGCATCTAAGTGTCCTACAAGAGTTAATAAGTTCAAAACTAGCTAGAAGCCTAAGTATACAAAAGAATGTTACTATGCTGGAGATGGAGCATCAGATGAAGAGTCAATAGAAGATGAAATTGGATTCATTACTCTTGAAGATATAGAGAAATGTTTGATGAAATGGACCTTGAAGATGAAAAGAAAGCACAAGAGTTAGCACTGATTTCATAAGTTGACTTCAAGACAGATTAGATCATTGATAGTGGTTTCTCACATCACATGACAAGAGACAATGATAGATTTGTACATCTGGATAGATACAAAGGCAACATGGTTAGATTTGGAGACAACACTCCTAAACCTATCATAGGTAGAGGAGCTATCACCTTGGATGGAAAGAAAAACACTAATGATGTTCTTTTGTAGCATAACCTACTAAGTGTTGGATAGTTGCTTGACAAAGCATATCAGTTGGAATTCAAAGACAACAAGTGTATCATTAATAACAAGGAAGGAGAAATGATTGCATCAGGTTCAAAGACTAAACTAGGTAATACTTTTTAGCTTCATCCTGAAGCAAGTTGTTTTGTTGCTAACGTAGATGACATTTGGTTAATGGCACAAAATACTATGTCACATGAATTTTGACAATATAGTAAAGATAAACAATGTAAAGGAAGTAAGAGACCTTCCTAGCATTGCAAAACCAGTTGATATAATATGCTGGAAATGTGTGATGGGAAAGCATGTGAGGAATTCATTCAGAAGCAAGCATAATTTGATAGAGAACAAATTGGATCTAGTGCATACAGACCTATGTGGACCAACTCAAACAAGATAATATTATGGTGAAAGGTATTTTATTTTGTTTGTTGATGATTATTTTAGAATGATGTGGGTTGCATTATTAAAAGACAAATCAAAAGCATTTGAGAAGTTTAAAATATTCAAAACTAAGGTTGAAAATGAGTTTAGATTGAAGATTAAATGTATGAGATCAAATAGAGGAGGAGAATTCACCTCTAATAGATTTTATGAATATTGCAAAGAACATGGGATAAAGAGACAGTTAAGTGCACCTAGAACCCCTTAGCAGAATAGAAATATAGAAAGGAGGAATAGGATCATACTTGACACAATGCACACCATCATGATTGAAGGAAAGGTCACACACACCTATTGGAGAGATGCGGTCAATAATGCAGTCTATACAATTAATAGAATTCAATTAAGGCCAGACACAGACAAGACACCTTATGAGCTATGGTTTGGGAATGTAGGTCTATAGTCAAATACTTCAAAATCTTTAGAAGCAAGTGCTACATCAAGAGAGATGAAGCTATAGACAAGTTTGATGCAAGAAGTGATGAAGGTATTTTTCTTGGTTACTCTAAGTTAAAAACAAAGCTTATAGATGTTTTAATTTAAGATTGAAGAAGATCATTGAAAGTGATCATGTTAAGATTGATGAGAAGTTTATGATTCAAGAAAGATATCATGATTATACACCTATGATTGAAGAAGAACCTAGACCTACCAATAGAGAAATAGTTGTTGATGAAATATTTGATAGCATTGATGTATTATTCAATGACCCTGAAACTAGTGAAGAAGAATCACAGAAGTCAGATGAGAGAGTCACACCTAATGTTCCTAAATTCACATCCAAATATCATTCAAAGGAAGATGTCATTGGAGATAAGAATAGTAAAGTCATGACAAGATCAAAAGAAAAGAGTTCCACAACAAATGAAGAGGTATGTTTACTTTCACAGATTGAACCTTTAAGTGTTGAAGATGCATGGAATGATTCAGATTGACATGAAGCAATGAAAGAAGAGCTAAATTAAATAATTAAAAATGATACATGGGAATTGGTCCCTAGGCCTAGTGATAAGAATGTGATTGGAACCAAGTGGATATTCAAAAATAAGATGAATGAAGATGGAATAGTGGTAAGAAACAAAACAAGACTAGTATGTAAAGGATATGCTCAAAGAGAAGGAATTGATTATTCTGATACATTTTCCCTTGTAAGTAGATTGGAATCCATAAAATTATTTCTAGCCTATGCTACATTCAAAGACTTTAAGGTATACCAGATGGATGTCAAGTCATCATTCCTTAATGGAAGATGAAATAAGAAGTTTACATAGAGCATCCTGGAGGATTTACATTATCAGACAAACCTGATATGGTATGTAGATTGAAGAAATCCCTCTATGGACTTAAGAAAGCCCCTAGAGAATGGTATGAAAGACTTGATGGATACTTGACAAAGATTGGATTCAAGAAAGGAGCAACAGATTGTAATTTATTCATAACAGAGACACCTGATGGATTATTGTTAGTTTCTATATTTGTTGATGACATTATCTTTGGTGGTAATGACAAGCTTAGTGTTGAATTTTCTAAGGAGATGCAGATCAAATTTGAAATGAGCATGATTGGACCTATCAAGTACTTTTTGGGACTAAATGTGTGGCAGATAGACAAAGGTATTTTCATTATTCAATCTAAGTATGTGAAAGAGATATTGAAGAAGTTCAAGATGGATGATTGCAAGCTAGTAAGTACCCCTATGATAACAGGATGCAAGCTTTCAAAAGAAGATGATTCGATAGAAGTAGACATAACCCTGTATAAGTCTATGATTGGTAAACTAATCTATCTTACTCAATCTAGACCTGATATTTCTAATGCAATTTGTATTGTTGAAAGATTTGCAATAGATCCTAAATAAAGTCATCTCATGGCAGTAAAGAGGATATTCAAATACTTGAAAGGAACTATAAACTATGGTTTATGGTATCCTAATTCAGAAAATGTAGAACTTCATGTGTATACAGATGCAGATTGGGCAGGATGCGTGGATGATAAGAAGAGTACCTTAGGAGGAGCAATATTTCTTGGAGATAGACTTGTTACTTGGACAAGTAAGAAGCAAAATTGCATTTCTCAGTCCACATCAGAAGCAGAGTATGTTGCAGCAGCATTAAATTGCTCTACAATTATGTGGTTCAAGTAGATGATAACAGATTTTGGTATTCAGATTGATTATCCTATTGTTATTCATTGTGATAACACTAGCACTATCAATATGTCAAAGAAGCCTGTGATGCATGTAAAGACAAAACACATTGAGATAAAATATCACTTCCTAAGAGAGAAATTAGCAAAGAAAGAAGTAAAGTTGGACTATGTGAGCAAAAAAGATTAGTTAGCAGACATATTCACAAAGCCTTTACCTAAGGATACATTTGAGTATCTCAAGGAGAAGCTGGGAGTAATTCCCTTCCCTGAATCTGACTAAATTTTGAAGGAGTAAATCAGTCCTCGATGACTGATGAATGGTTGACTACTCTACTTCAAGAGTAGTACCAATGCTTAATTGATTGGTGCCCTTTTCCATTGATGTCAAAGGGGGAGTAAGTATGTAGTCATGAAAAACAAAACAGTAAGAGGATACAACAGTAGATGAAGGATTCATTCTTGGAGAAGTTTTGTTGAGGAAATATAGAATGTTATAAAAGAATTGTAGAAAGGGGGAGTGAGTATTTAGCAAGAAGAAACAAAATAGTAAGAAATGAATGATTCATCGTTGGGGGAGTTTTGTTGAGGAAATGGAAAATTTTATAAAATAATTTTATATTTGGATTGGTGGTGTTTTTCATTTCATATATTGCCATCAATGTCAAAGGGGGAGATTGTTGGAGATTTGCCACCAAGCTAGAGTGCTGACTATATGTTTGTCATTGATGATAACCCATATGGTAAGCAACATGCATGGAAGTCTGATGGAGAGAGCCTTGAGTATATGTATCCTAGATATGTTATCAACATTATATCATAGATGCAGAGGTTGATTCTAAGTGAAGATAGTAAAATAACAGTCTATATCAGTGAGTGTTCCTGACAGGTCCCAGGAAGTGTTCTGTATGTGATTTACAATATGGTTGTAATGAAGCCTTGCGTATTTATATTTATGTTGTAGACATGTGTATGATGCTATGTTCATGGATGTAGAGTCAGATATGTAGTACAAGTTGAGTTATGAAGTTTCTAGTAGTCAGTTATAGTTTCCTAAGTTTATTTGGCGAAACAAATAATGTTTATATTATTGTAGTAGTTGTACCCATCATTTTGATATGTGTGCATGGATTAGTGTTTGGAGAAGAGTTGAGAATATTTGGTTAAGAGCGAATGACATAATTCAGCACGAGAAGAAAGTATTAGTTAATTTGGTGGAGCCGACAGTGTGAAGCGACGCGTCTACTCATAATGAGTTGGGCAGTCCCATTTTGTGTTGTGTGCTTAATATAGCTCCGACTAAGATGCTATTGGAGAGTTTTATTATTTCTCTAATATAATTTCAAGATAGTTCTAACAGGTCGACTTGATTATATCATTTAGAGGAAATATATTTATAGGCAGTCATTTGTGATTGCTAAGTATGACAAATAGTTGAAAGATAAGAGTAGAGCAGAAGGTGCGAAGTGTTGAGCCATCAATAGGTGGTCTATGTGACAAAGTAGAGATTGTATGCTACTCATTGGAACTGATCAAGACAACAAGTCTACTCGTAGTTCACCAAGATCCAAATATAGTGTGTATCTATTAAACATAAGGTTGCAGCCTTCACCCCTTTGAACAGTGTACTCCTATACAATTTGTCCTCACCCCTAACAACGTTAATTGTAAAAGACTCCTAACAAGGTCCGACCCTTGACCAGGTCACTGTACTTAATGCATTGTAAAGATCAACTCCTAACAGGGTTGTAAAATCTTCTAACATGTATCATAATACTCTAGTGCAGTTTATAGTGAGTGCTTATTCCCACTGAGGTTTTTACCTATTTGAGTTTCTCCGTAATCAAAATTGTGGTGTTGTGTTAAGTGTTCTTATATTGTATTTATGATTAATATTTTTATGTACTTGATTTGATAAAGAATTGAATCTTGTAGATAATAGATTCACGCCCTTCCCCCCCCCCCCCCCCCCCCTCTCTTAGTTATCTCTTGGGACTATTCCTAACAATTGGTATCAGAGCCAAGTGCCTCGGAGTGAAAGTTTAACAACTTGAGGTTGATCACCAGGCACTCTTTAGAAAAGAAAGTCCTAAGTTTGATGGAGAGAACTATCTAGATTGGAAGAACAAAATGATGACACACTTGCAGTGCATTGTCTTTGAGATTTTTGAAGTAGCTACCAAAGAAGTTCAAATTCCCTCTCTAGCAGATCTTGCAAAGGAAGATACAACTCTTAAGCAGAAGGAGATGTTCACTCAAAATGTTATTTCCAAAGAAGCCCTTATCAGCGCATTGTCTAATAGTGAGTTTTAAGAGATCAAGAAAGTAGATAAAGCCTACAAGATATGAAATTATCTAGAAGACATGTTTGAAGGAGATGTCCAAGCCAAGAATGCCCGTAGAAAGACTTGGAAGAAAAAATTCACATCAGTTCTATCTTTAATCTTTGTAGCTTTGATGCTATTAAGATTGAAAATTGAATAAAAATAAGCTAATTATTAAAGTTC
Organism: Chamaecyparis obtusa; assembly: GCA_027943335.1. Classification (NCBI taxonomy): domain Eukaryota; kingdom Viridiplantae; phylum Streptophyta; class Pinopsida; order Cupressales; family Cupressaceae; genus Chamaecyparis; species Chamaecyparis obtusa. Next base: position 267,466 of record BSBK01012305.1, read on the forward strand.
CTAATTCATGAAAGAAAGTATATTTTTTCCCGCAGCTACATAAGTACTATAATGTAATTTATATGAACACCAACACAATTCCAACATTGTTGAAAGTTAAGCAAAAATATTAAAATTTGAAAAGGGAACAAGTCCACTGAAAATAAAAATAACTAAAAATAAAATAATGATGAATATACAAATCTATCATTGAATGACTCATATGAATTCAGGACAAAATAATATTGCAAACAACACTCCAAGTAAAATCTTAATTATTAAATTTTGCTAACCTTTAAGCATTTATAAATTTGATGAAATCACTAATGATATGCATAAAGAAAAATAAGAAAGGCTAACTTTTATCTTGCTATATAGAATGAAATACTGCAATTATCTGCACCCAAGGTTCTAATTGAATAGGAAAAGACAAATATATTATTAGAAATTGTAGGGACTGAAACCAAACTGTCAAGTGTACATTCATTATCAACAGGTAATTGGAAAATACAACCAGAACAGAGCCGGTTCAGAAATAACAATGGAAATCCACTAACGACTTGTAAAGGCTGCCTTACCATTGTGTTCTCCATTTCCTGCCTCTCTGTGTACTCTTCTCACGGCCTCTTCTCACTACCATTTCACACACTTAGCTGAAGGTGAATATTAGTCTAAAATAATGTAAGAATTCTTCCATTGTTTTCACCGCATCAAATCTCGAATATTTTGCAAAATGCGTCTAGATGTTACAATTTTATATTGCCTTCCTTCGCAATTGCTGGCACCATTAATACAAATATATTGGTGGAACAAGATGTCTCTAGATGGAACCATATGCTGGGTTTTCTCCTGAGTTTATTATAGTAGTTTGAATTCTTAGCATATACTGTCCAGCAGGCCCACACTATGTGCTTGTATAATGTTTTATGTTTCCCCCTTCCTTGGTATGATAACCTGATATACATTTCAACATAATCCCATTTAGATTTATTTTAACCCAGAATTAGTTTTCTACTTAGCACCAAAATGGGTCTGACAATTGACATGGTTCTTCAGCAACTTTTTGAGTTCAGAGATAGTAATCTGTACATATGTGTGCCTCATGACCAATTTCTCCTCTTTATTTCCTGCATTTCTTTATAATACTTGCAGTTGTTCCTATCTTTTTCCATAGTGCTAAACATTGAAACCTGTACTATGAATAAATCATTCAATCAATATGTCAATGTTTTTTCAAAAATGAAATATATCAGGCAAAAAGAAAATAGGATTTTAAAAGGATAAGCATTTAGAAAAGGAGGATGAAGACCGGAATGAAAATGAACAGAACAAAAATGATGATGAGAATGAATGATGAACAATGTATTTGATAATATAGAATTTATGTTTTATATCTATTTTATAACTGTTTTTATGTATCTTGTTTAGCAACCAGTGTATGGTCTGGGCGGGCCTTATGTAATGGGACCATCCTGATCGCATAATGTAATCGGACTATTTAGAGATGGAATATTAATTTTTTAAAAAAATTAGAACTGTTTAAATTTAACGATATTTTAATGATATAAAGAACAAATAACAATGAAAATTTGTCACATATATTTTGGAATATAATTTATTTATTAAATTTATTTTTTTCTGAGCTACTAATTTTTTTATTTATTTACATTCCTTGTTCATAAATATACATAAAGACGTAAGGTAGGGAAAACTCACAAATAAAGCAGAACTATTTTAAAGAAATGCCAAAACCCAAGCCTTTAAGTCTAGACTCGATTATAATAAAAGTCATAAAATGACAATCCCATAGAAAGCCCCCATATATGCCAATCATGGCTGAATCTATAACTGCAACCCCATGAGCAAATAACATGACCCAAATACATATAGCCATGTGTTTGTATTTACATGGGCTAATTACACATACAAATAGTCATGTGATTACATTTTACATAGACTATTTACATATAACCATGAGTTAGATACATACATATCAGCAAGTACAATTCGAATTTTGTAAGACATATTCAAATCCTATGCATCATTCCCAAGGAGCAGAAGGAATGTGATCAACAGACTATCCAAAATAAATATGAATTGTACTTTGTAAGACATCCAAAATCCTAAGCATCATTCCCAAGAAGAATGAATATGATCAGCAGGCTGTCCAAAATAGATATTAAATGATTGATACCAACCAAAAATACCACCAGACAATCAACTTACTCGACCACCATGTCTTCAATAGCCTCCAGGTTAGAAACAACATTCTCATGCTAGCTATTAGAAATAACATTATCCTTGAGAAAAGGAGGGACAGTGGCCTTATAAGTAAAAACTCTTTTTTAATAGATAATGATATTTTTCATATTATTTCTATTTGATGTCAGACTGCAGGGCTGCAGGGCAGGGGAAGTTTTGCAGGACATTGATAGGGGAATGTTTTTACTCGTCAGTTTTTTTTCTTTCTAGCTGTGTTTGATCTTTATAACAAAATAAGTATGATTATAATAATGTAAAAGATAGTAATACATATATTCATAAAAAAAAATAGATGGAAATAGTTACATATGAAAATTCAATAGTGTTGTAGTTCCAAATAGAATACAACGCTACAATTACAACAACTTGCTATACGGTGAGAGGAAGAGCAAAGGAGGAAGTAAATATTGGCATCCAGTTTATCCAATACATCAATAAAGCACAATGGCACAATGTGTCAATGGGAGGGTCTCAACCAGTATTATCATGTTGTTTATCTTGAGTAACAACTCAAATAGGAGAAATAGCAAGAGTCAGCCAAGAGAGATTGCCAAAGTTTGGCCAAGCAGCAGCACAACAAAACCCAGGGTAGAAGCAGAGCAATGGTTGGTGGGCTATATGATCATCTGCCTTGAGCACACTCTCTTCTCACATGAGGCAGAGAGGTTTAGGAATAAGCATCCTATTTGCCATGAGCAGACTGGCTGCCTCCTCCACAATGTTCGTCAAACAAAGACCAACCTTTAATGGAGGTGGAAATTAAAGGGACCTTGGCAACAATACTCTGAGCATTACCTCAATGATTCATTAGTAACTTGGAGATAAGCAACTTCAAGTGCAGCTTTATTTATTTGTTCTTCATACTGCATTAACATATTAGAGCATATCAAATTTCAAAACAAAACCGAAAATTATTATTAACAATAAAAACATGTCTATCTTTTCCAAATGTTAAAAACACAATCACAATCCTTCTAATAAAGATATTGGTGGTATAAACACAATCTTGAAAGAAAATCCCCTGAAACCCACAAACAGCCACATCAATCAATGCTTCCCAAAATGGCGAAGGCCAACCAATTTCACTATGCTTTAATGGAATAACAACTTACCAAGATGTTCTTTCCCCTACAGAATGGATCTCTGAAGATAGCTTGAGGACTGAATAGAACATGCTTAAATTTCCACACACAGGCTGATCCTTATTGTAGAATGACTTCACTGTCCTTTCCAAGTGCCTGCCCAGTACTAGATCGATCATAATTCCTCTTTGGAACAGGCCCAGATAAGGTCTGAAAATGGAACACAGAGTTGATATCAAGACACAAAAAGGCAGAAAAACTTGGTTCTTTATTTACTTTTTGAATAAACGAGTCCTTTCTGAACCCAAGGATGATACTTAATTCGATTGACACAAAATTACTTTAAAAGCGACTACAAACACAAAATTATTGCATTTCCCTTCACACCTTATTCAACCATCTTTGCTGCATTTTCCCAAAATGCAAACGTAAACTGTCTTCTCAGAAATTCTCCTTTTTTTTCCTTCCCACAAAATCATTCACCTGCAACTATAAGTTATAGTTTTCTATTGTACAAAATCGTTCAACTGCAACTATTAATTCTACTTTTCTAACTGATAAGATAAAAAGAACTTGTGACAGACATTGTACATAGCAATCGCCCACTTATAGCAAGTGTTCCCGAGTGATATGGTTAGAAGTTCACCCGCACGAGCTTCTATGTTATTTATCATGACTTAAGCAGATCTGTCAAACATTTGCACAAAATAATGTCAATATCATTCATCAAGCTCCCATTATTCATTCAGCCAATCAAATCGAGTGAAATTCTCCTCTCCTCACATACCTTCAAGGTCCAACAGTTGAGATCATTGATGTACCATTTGAGATCATTGATGTACCATTAAAGTAAGTGTTCACTGACGGAGCTCAATTTTTTTGGACATGCCAGGTGGAGTTATTTTCGAATTAATTTGGAGTGCATTGTAGAGAGCTTACCATATTATCAATTCAAAATCTTGTTCATCATATTAATGGACATCAACATATCAAAATGAAATAATAATATAAAATAAAACTATTAAATTAAAATTATATAATAAAAAATAATGTTAAGAAATAGTATTTATCATATATAAGAGAGATATGAAAAAAATATATAGAACTGATAAGTTAAAAGACTATGACAACATTTTTTCTTTTTTCATCCTAAATTAAGATTTTAACTAATACTTATATTTGTTGTATGGAAAATAAAAAAATTAAAGAATAAATTTTATTATTATCTTAATTACAGTGTCAAGAAATACTTGTATGATTATTTGAACATCCTTTACAAACACAAATCTAATATAAATACCTTAAGACAAATCACTTTCTGTCAAAATGCTCATCAACATAAATTGTACATGTTTCAAACACTCAAAAAGAAAAAGAATAAACAAACAATTATGAATTGGAATAGTTATTAATTGCCGGGCAAAAATAAAAACTTCCACACATACTAGAGCTTTGTTGTGTATACCCAAAAATGTCAAGGCAATCTCTCAATATTATTTTCATTAACTACTTTAAAATTTGATAATAATAAACTTTAAGATAATTTTCAAATGATGAAAAGTCATTATGGACAAAAGAAAATAATGTCAATGTCACCATATATTCTTATCAAAATATACTCTTTTGAGAGTTTGGCATAAAAATGTATCTAATATAATCTTAAAAAATATAATTCCAATGAAAGTTTGATTTATAAATGGTTTTAAGTAAAAATTACAAAATTTATAGATATAAAAGATAACCTCTATTGAAGATACAGAATAAGAATTAAAATATTCTTAATGTATGTGATAATTGCTTACAAATAACTCCAAGACCTGCAAAACATATAAACATAAGAAAGTTTAAATAATATTGTTTTTCAAATGATGAAATAAATGTTTAAAAAAATGACATCTTTATATTGACGCACCTCAACAAAATAAAATAGAATTTCACAATGTCAAATTGCTGATCCTTGGAAAAAGAAATTTCAAGACCATATCAACTCCTTGGAAGTATTTCTGTCCCCACTCCTTTCTTAATACAATAATTACAACCACTGCTGCAAAACCTGTTTCATATGATAGTCCCACTCCAATTTTATACCAGATGCTTTCGTCACTTTGCTCTTCTTCATTAATTGATGTAGAAATAGGAGGAGGAGCTGGAGCAAATTCTGGCCAAGAGCATTTCTTGGGTAGTGGGCATCCCCATAAATTTGGATTTCCTGAATAAGAGGATTTTTGAAATGTTGTCATGTGTCCTCCTTGTGGTTTGATACCTGAAAGGTTGTTATTGGAAAAGTTAAGGGCTCCCAAATAGCCTAGAAAACCAAGATCTGAAGGAATTGGTCCAGAAAATTTATTTGTAGAAAAATCTAATGTTTCCAACCAAGTCATTTGTACAATGCTATTTAGAATAGAACCATTGAGATTATTCATAGAAAGGTTGAGCAGCTTCAATCCTTTTAATTTTCTCAAATCAGATGGAACATCCCCATTCAATTGATTGTTTGAAAGCTCTATGGACACCATCTTAGAATAAATACATGTATAATACTCATCTCTACCTTTAGAATCCATACTCAATCTATTCTTATTCATGTAAAATATTCCATTATTCAACTCTAACTCCAACTCCAACTCCATGTACACGGATGATGGTAGAGAAAATATGTAAAACTGAGTCACGATAAATTCCTCGTGTGTAGTGCTCACCTCTGCAATCATTGCTTGTAAACTGAAAATGCTACGCGGAATAGACCCTGATAGGTGATTTGAGGAAAGGTCTAAAATCTGGAGGAATTTCAGCTGACCAATTTCAGCAGGAATACTACCTTCAAAATTATTCTTTCTCATTGCTAACACTTTCAACTTTGAAAGATTTCCAATTGACTTTGGAATGTTTCCTTCCAACAAGTTTTGCCCAACATCTAGGAAATATAAATCTGTACAGTTTGACATGGATGGAGGGAATGATCCGTTCAGCTGGTTATTTTTCATCACTAGTGCCTGCAGTTTCCTTAGCTTTCCAAACTCATTCGGAATCATTCCCCCCAAATTGTTATCCCCCAAATTCAATACTCGAAGCTCTGAACAGTTCGCTAAGCTTGGGGGGATCATTCCATTAAAATGATTATTTGTCAAATCTAATATTTTTAGCATAGAGCTAAACTGTAAGCTTGAAGGAACATTTCCCGTTAGGAAATTGTACCTGAGATCATATTGTGAGAGAGGTCTATGGATTCTACAAAAGTGAGGGTGCACAAGCTCTGCCATATGATGCCTCCTTCCACCGGACTAGTACTAAGAACGCTCAGACTAACATTGATTGCATGATGCGTGGCGTTATTGCAGGATATGCCGTCCCAGGCGCAACAATCTGTCCCGTTCCACGTATACCAAGAAGCGGGATGAGAAGAGTTCTCTAATGCGGTTCTAGTGCGAAGGAGGGCTTCGCTCTCGCTGTGGAAACATCCGCAGGAGAAGCGGAGAAGAAAGAGGGGAATAACAGCCAACAAAAATAGCTTGATCACTGACGCCATGGAATGTTTTGGTGGTTTGGCAGGGTAAGCGTAGGAGCCTGCATAAATAGACAGGAAGAGGAGATGTTTGAAAGAAAGCAAAGTGGAGGCGCTGCCAAAGATCGTGAAAAGATAGACTTGACTAAACTCAAACCTGACTTGGCGTGTCAACAAGGGCAACCGTAAGGCGTACGAATAAATGCAGAATGCGTAATAATATTTGTACAATTGTGTCATTTGGCGTAAGGAGAGGTTAATATAATGAAAGGGACGACTCGGTTAACAATGGCACACACGGTTTTCCTAAAAATGTAAGAATATTAGTAGCAATTGCATTTTAATAAGGTACAATGGTTTGGTATTCTAATAAGGTGTAATGGTTATGTTAATAGGAAGATATATATATTCTAAGTAACCATTAGTCTAAGTAGTAACCCTACCATATTAATAAATAATATTTTTATCTTAATTTGTAAAAAATAATAATATAATATAATTATAATCTTATATAATAAATGTTTATATTATAATAATATTTGACTAATAATAAAATATAATATTATATATAGTTAGAGTAAAATTATAGTTTAGTTTAAAGATATAACTAAATTAAGGTTATGTGAAAAGTATTTTTTATATTTATAATAATAATATATAAAAATTATTATTTTTAAATATTTATTTTTATTTAACAAAATTATTATTTTAAATTTTTTTATAAAAAATTCTTGCTTTCTATTATAGATAGAAAAAATTCGTTGATATATTTTCAAAATCATTATTTTATAAAAAAATCTTGCTTTCTATTGTAAATATTGGTCAAATAATTATATCTTAATAAACAAAAAAAATATTAAAACAATACAATATTTAAAATATCTAAAATAAATAATTAGATAAAAAAATATATTAAAATAACAAACTAAAACGCTGGACACTTAGATTTTCTTTTAATAATTAATCATTATATTTACTTAAAATTAATCAACTTCTAAACAGCAATCTAAAACGTTTTTTTTTTTTTTTTTTGGCCTCTTTATAATTTACGATTTAGTTGGCCATTACCCTTGAAATCTGCGATGTACTTTTAACTCAACAAATCCTGTGTGTACTTTAACTCAACAAAATCGGCATGTACTTTAAGTTAATAAATTTGTCTGTTGCACATGTCCAGGCTGTCAGTGCATGGATGTATGGGAGAAAGGCATGCATGGTGGGGGGCGGGGGAAATTGTCAGCTTCATAGCGGCAGCGGCTAAATAGCCGAAAATTTGCACTCTTTCGAAGACCATGCCTATGCCTCCTCATACCCATATGCATGCCCCATCTTCAGCTGCCGTATCGGTTATAATGTCCCATCACGTTCAATGCACGGAGATATGTTTGCCATATGTTTCCGCTGGCCAAATATTTTATTTCTCCTCGCTTTGGCTGAGTTTCACATTATTTACTCCTTATAAATGTTTAAAAATATTATAAATTTAAAATAATTATAAAATATTATATTATAAAATTTTTAAATCATTTTAAAACAAATAAATGATTATAGTTTTTAATGAGTTTGAATGGTTATTTTTAAATTATAGTTTTTAAAATGATTGTATATTTTTATGAACATTTTTAATCATTTATAATATAATATTTTTTAATCATTTCTAAATTTATAATATTTTTATCATTTATATATTTTAATAATTTTTAATATAATTAGAATTTTAATAATTTATATATTAAAATTAATAATCATTAATAATAACAAGTAAATTGGTTTTTATAAAGATGATACATAAAATATGTATAAATATTTTTTTATAAAGATGGCAATAGATAATATGTATTTGATTAAATTTTTAGATGAAAACAATAATTGATTCTTTGTTTCTATTAAATTTATATAAAATTTTGTTATCGTATATTTTAAAATAAAAATACTAATTTAATAAATAATTGATTGTAAATGTGATATTGCTATGTAATTTTTGTCTCAAATTCATTGACTTATGTTTCATCACTATTAGTTCACAAGAACCCATTTTTTCATTATATATATATATATATATATATATATATATATATATATATATATATATATATATATATATATATATATATATATATATATATATATATATATTCACAAAGTTGGGTATGTCAAATATAAAAAATGAAAGTTAAAAAATATGATATATGATTATACATCCATGTGCCATTATAAGAGTAAGTTAATGAAGATATCCACGTAAAAGCATATATCATAGGCTACACAATCTTTGCATCAACCAAAAATCATTTAGAGTCAACTCAAACTCAAACTCAAAGATCATAATTTAGATTCAACTTTCCACAACAAATAAATTTCACATCTTAAATTTATATAAAATACAATATATTATAATATTATCCAAAAATGTGTTAACAATGATCTTTATATAAATATCATCATGTGATTATCAAAAAAGCGTTGTCATGATCCTCCATCTAAATGTCATGCAATTAAAAGATTCAAATTTTAATTTTAAAATTTTCATGAATTTAACCATTTAGGTAATTTTCTTAGTATAAGTGACAAAGGTGTTAGCTTAAAAAAGTTCAATTTTTTATTAAAGAATCTAATATTTAATTAATTTTTTATATACTTCAAAAATATATTAGTTGTAAAAAATTTAAAATTTAAACATTTAGTTAAATTTTTTTAGTATACTTGACAAAGTATTAGATTCACCTAGTGGACCTATACTAGAGTCAATTCCACTTGAATAATTATAGGGTTGTTTTGTGTCTTATGTGTTTATCTAAAACCTTATAAATTAAAATTATTCTTCCATCTACAAGCTAGACTAACACCTTTATAGTTTTTTTTATCTCATAGGTTTGCACCACCATAATAGTATCCGTAGTCACATAAAATATTCAAATACATCCATGTCCTAGGTTTTAGAATCATTTGCATCATCATAACATCCTAATACAAATTCATTTTTCATTAAGTCTTGGATTTTACTTTATTCAAGATAGGTTCACATTTCTTATAGATTCATACACTACCTTGATCACATCTTCATAAACATCCATATCCCAGGTTTGATCAACATGCATTTTGTTGTCATACTTTTATCACCATCCCAAATTTGATTACCATCCATATTGTTTTCATACTTTTATTACCATCCCAAATTTGAGCACTATCTTTATAAAAAACAATTTACTTCTTATTATTAATGATTATTAATTTTAATATATAAATTATTAAAATTCTAATTATATTAAAAATTATTAAAATATATAAATGATGAAAATATTATAAATTTAGAAATGATTTAAAAATATTATATTATAAATGATTAAAAATGTTCATAAAAATATACAGTCATTTTAAAAACTATAATTTAAAAATAACCATTCAAACTCATTAAAAACTATAATCATTTATTTGTTTTAAAAATAATTTAAAATTTTTTTAATATAATATTTTTTAATTATTTTAAATTTATAATATTTTTAAACATTTATAAGTAGTAAATAATGTGAAACTCAGCCAAAGCGAGGAGAAATAAAATATTTGGCCAGCGGAAACATATCTCTGTGCATTGAACGTGATGGGACATTATAACCGATACGGCAGTTGAAGATGGGGCATGCATATGGGTATGAGGAGGCATAGGCATGGTCTTCGAAGGAGTGCAAATTTTCGGCTATTTAGCCGCTGCCCTGCATAGCCGGCTCCTGAGAAGAGTAGGTGGAAAATCACTTCAGTAAATGGTGGTTGCACGTCACATGGGTCCCGTCGTGGAGTAGGTGGCACATCACTATAATGGGGCGACTAACTTACAGATGGATGAGGCGATTGACTGGGGTCAATAGTGCGAGAAAAGACGAGATGTTTGATAGCACTTTGTACCGACTAGACTTTGACGTCAAAAGTAAATGCCCAATAAGAAGTTTCCATGCAACCTGACATTTATATCTATAGATATTCTCATAGGATATGAAAGCTAAAATTCAATTGTAATTTCTTATGCGACGATAACTAATTTTTTTATTGTAGCAGATAGAACAATATTATTTAAATTAACTTATTATTTAAGTTTATGTAGCACACAAATTTATAAATAAATAAATATAATAAAATTAAATACAATAGTTTAAATATAATAATAACAATTATTTATTGTGACTTTCTTTATTTTTTGACTTCTATTTGGATTAAAAAAAAAGTTTTAAAATGATAATAGAAGTAAAGGTACTAAAAAAATAAGTCATGAAGCAAAAGCAAGCAACAAGAGCACATAAATAGCCAAAATATGAAAACATCAAAATTTAAAATTAGAGAGTAGACATGGAAAATGAAGGAACTCTCAAGCAAAAAAAACTAAAACAGGGCTCAAAGTTTTATAACTTGGCCAGATCGAATACTTCAAGGAAAGATTTGATCTATTTTAAGGCACCAAGTGAATTTGTGAATATCAAAACATTTGGACAACCAAAAGCCCACAACTTCAACAAAACAAAAAAAAGTTACTTATACCATTGACATTTCTTCAGTAGGGAGCAAACAAAAAAAATTTCTCTCGCACCTGGCTATAATCGAAAATGTTAGAGGCAAAAAAATGAGCAAAGAGAAATAAGAGGTTGGGCAATACAAAATTGGAAGGCAAACATACAGATTAGTTTCATTCTCAAAAAAAATTTCATTGTAGAATTTGAGTAAAAGGAGGGGAGTGATGAAATTATTAATGCTCCCTCCTGGTGGTTCAAAGGGTTCTTATTGCAAAAGTGGTGGATAGGACCAAAGCTCTGAATCAGATTGCACCCTCAACTGAAAAAATCATTCACACAATATATGATTCCCAAAGTGATGACTCAGATAAATATGATTCAAACTACAATCAAGACAATCCTTTGGATACCATCGATATCCTTGATTCATGATGCATAACTCAAATTGTGGAATTTTTTCTTAATGATGACCAAAACCAAGAGAAGAAAGGGCAAGATGTTAGAAAAACAAAAGAGTGAAAAATCACTAAAGAGGGAGAAAAATTCCATCAAAACCTATTTTCTTATATCTGGACCCAAGGGAAGCCAATCCTCCCTAAGAGAGAAAAGAAGATCTTTATATGGAATGTCAGGGGCTTAAATATTTGGTTTGGTTTAAAGTACCACTGAGAAAAATATAGAGCAGGGTAAAAGTACAACATTGTGTCACAGTAGAGGACAACCAACAGATTTTGTTCGAAGTTACATTTGGTCGAACATGGTTCAACCGGATAGTGTACGGTCGAACATTTGTGGCACATACATAGTGCCATATGGCATCGACGTGGTAGGCAAGTTTCAACTGAACCATGTCCAACCAAATAAGCAAATTGAGTAAATATAAGTGTAATATGTTATATCAATGAAGACTTGGTGCATACATATGCAGGGGGTTCTGTCGAACCTGGTCTAATCAAAACTACTTATATGAACATATTCTTTATATTCCTCAACAATACCGGTTGGGATTCTCTATCATTTAAATATGATAGTAACAACTATATATTGTGACTTTCTTTATCTTTTGGGCTTCTATTTAGATTCAAAAATAAAATAGTTTTAAAATGATAATAAATGTATAGGTACCAAAAAATAGGTCATGAAGTGAAAGAAAGCAACAAGAGCACATAAATGGCCGAAATATGAAAACATCAAAATTTAAAATCAGAGAGTAGACATGGAAAATTGAGGAACTCTCAAGCAGAAAAATCAAAATAGGGCTCAAAGTTTTATAACCTGGCCAGATCCAATACTTAAAGGAAAGATTTGATCTATTCTAAGGCACCAATTGAATTTGTGAATGTCAAAACCTTTGGACAACCAAAAGCCCAAAACTTCAACAAAACAAAAAAAAGTGACCCATACCATTGACATTTCTTCAGTAGGGAGCAAACAAAAAAAATTCTCTCACACTTGGATATAATAAAAAATGTTATAGGCAAAAAAATGAGCAGAGAGAAATAAGAGATTGGGCAATACAAAATTAGAAGGCAAACACAGAGATTAGTTTCATTCTCAAAAACATTCTCATTGAAGAATTTGAGTAAAAAGAGGAGAGGGATGAAATTATTAATGCTCCCTCTTGGTGGTTCAAATGGAATTTAGTCTTGTTGCAGAAGTGGTGGATAGGATTAGAGCTTTGAATTAGATTGCACCCTCAATTAAAGAAATCATTCACACATATATGATTCCCAAAGTGATGACTTGAACAAAAATTATTCAAACTACAATCAAGAATATCCTTTGGGTACCATTGATATCCTTGATTCATGATGCATAACTCAAATTGTGGAATTTTTTCTTAATGATGACCTAAACCAAGAGAAGAAAGGATTGGATGTTAGAAAAACAAAAGAGTGAAAAAGAACTAAAGAGGGAGAAAACTTCTATCAAAACCCATTTTCTTATATTTGGATCCAAGGGAAGCCAATAGAGCATTATTATTTTAAATTTTTTATTTAAATTTACGAAGTGGAAAAATTAATAAAATATATATAACCAAACTAAAAATAGTAGAACTTAAATATAATAATCACAATTATATATTGTAACTTTCTATAGTTTTTGAACTCTTATTTAGATCAAAACAAAAGAGTTTTAAAATGATAATAGAAGTATAGGTACTAAATTTTTTATTTAAATTTATGTAGTCGATAAATTAAAATAAAAATAAAAATAATAAAACTAAAAATAATTTAGTTTAAATATAATAATCATAATTATATATTGTAACTTTCTATAGTTTTTGGATGAAGTATAGACACTAAAAAATATTCATGAAGTAAAAGTAAGAAACAAGGGCACATAAATGGCCAAAATATGAAAACAACAAAAAAAAAAATCGGAGAGTAGACATGGAAAATGGACGAACTCGCAAGAAAAAAAATTAAAATAGGGCTCAAAGTTTTATAACTTGGCCAGATCCAATATTGAAAGGAAAGATTCAATCTCTTCTAAGGCACCAAACAAATTTGTGAATATCTAAACCTTTGGACAACCAAAATCCAAAAACCTCAACAAAATAATAAAAAGTGTCTCATACCATTGACGTGTCTTCAGTAGTGAACACACAAACAAAATTTCTTTCACCCCTAAAGCTATAATTGGAAATGTTATGTGAAGAGACACGAGAAAAGAATAAATAAGAGGTTGGATGACACAAAATTCGAAGGCAAAGACAAAGATTAGTTTCATTCTAAAAAATATCATTTTAGAATTTGAGTCGGAGGAGACCTAGAAAAAATCAGTAATGCTCCCTCTTGGTGGTTCAAAGGAAATTTAGTCTTGTTGTGAAAATGGTAGATAGTACTAGAGCTTTGAATTAAGTTAAACCCTCAACTGAAGATTCAATCATTCACACAATATGTGATTCCCAAACCATGACTCATACAAATATGATTCAGATTCTAATCAAGAAAGTCCTTTAGATACCATCAACATCCTTGATTCATGATGCATAACTCAAACAACGATTTTTTTTCTTCATGATGGCCCAACCAAGAGAAGAAATGACAGGATGCTAGAAAAAAAAAGAGAGTGAAAAAACACTAAAGAGGGAGAAATTTTATATTAAAACCTATTTTCTTAGATTTGGATATAAGGGATAAAAGCCCTCTTTAGGAGAGAAATGATGATGTTTTCATGAAATGACAAAGGCTTAGACACCCAAGACAAAAGGAACTTGGTTTAAAACCATTGAAAAAGAGGTAGAGGATAATTGACACTTCTTCAAGAATTAAAATTATACTTGAAAGGAGAAGAGGCTTTCGAGAAATATTGTAAGGAATGGGATGATAATTGTTAGGAGTAGTCCCAAGAGATAATTGAGAGGGGGGGGGGGCGGGGGGAATCAGTTATCTAAAAGTTTCAATTCTTTATCCAATTAAGTATACTTAAACATTAAGTATAAACACAATGAAAGAACACTTGAACACAACACCAATATTTTGGTTACAGGGAAACCCAAATAGGTAAAAAAATTGGTGGGAATTGACACCCACTAATAAACTGCACTAGTGTATAATGATCCTTGTTAGAAGATCTTACAACCCTATTAGGAGTTGATCTTTACAATGCAATAAGTATAGTGACATAGTCAAAGGTCGGACCCCCGTTAGGAGTCTTTTATGATTGACCCTGTTAGGGGTGAGGACGTATTGTCTGAGAGCTCACTACTTAAAGGGGTGAAGGCTGCAACCTTCTAAATGATAGATACACACTATATCTGGATCTTGGTGAACCGCGCTTTGACCTGCTATCTGAATCAGTTCCAATGAGTAGCATATACTCTTTATTTGGTCACATAGACCTTTGGTTGATGGCTCAACACTTCACACTCTCTGCTATGCTCTTCTCTATCAACTCTGAACCATGTCCTTAGCAATCACAAATGACTTCCTATAAATATATTTATTCTAAATGATATAATCAAGTCGGCATGTTAGAACCACCTTGAAATCATATTAGAGAAAATAATAACACTCTTCAATCATATATCAGTCGGCTCTACTAAGAACGCATCACAAATTGGGACCTGTCTAAATCAATAAATGTAGACGCACACTACACACTGTCGGCTCTACCAAATTAATTGAAACTTTCTCCTCAAGCTAAATTACATCATGCGCTCTTAGCAAAACATTCTTAACTCTTCTTTGATCACTAATTCAAGTGCACATACCAAAATGATAGGTGCAACTGCTATACCAATATAATCTTTGTCGGCTCTTCTGAATAAACATAGGAAACTACAACTGGTGAATAACAAATTCATAATTTCACTTCTACTGCACATCAGACTCTAATTCCATGAATGAAGCAACACTAACATGTCTCCATCACATATCCAAGGGTGCAAGGATCCATGATAAATGTACAGAAAATTACACACATAAAATTGTTTGTAACTCTGTCAGGAACACTGCTGACACAAGCTGCTATATAACTATCTGTATAAACAATTAACCTATGCATCCATGATATCATGTTGATAACATGTCCATGGTACATATACTCAAAGATTACTACACAATTCTTCCACGCATGCTACTTACCATATGTTGTCATCAATGACAAACATACAATCAACACTGGCTTGCTGGCAAATCTCCAACAATCTCCCCCTTTGACATTGATGGAAACATATGGAATGAAAAACACCACCAATCCAAATGACCAATTCTTTTATAACATTATCCATTTCCTCATCAAAAGTCCCCCAAGGATGAATCCTCCATTTGTTGCAATATTCTTTAATATTCTTCATTTTCTCAACTGAACTGCTTCCATGACTAAATACAATTATCTCTTTTTGCTATATATTACTCTTTCTAAGTTTTGTATGTACTCCCCCCTTTAATGTTTTTTTTCATGACTATATACTACTCCCCCTTTGACATCAATTGTAAATGGCACCAAAATTTTAAGCTCTGGTACTACCCCTAAAGTAGAGTAGTCAACCATCCATTAGTCACTGAGGGTTGATGCTCTTTCCAATTTTTCTAAGAAGAATCAGGGAAGGGAATTACTCCCAGCTTCTCCCTGAGATACTCAAAAGTATCCTTTGGTAAGGCCTTTGTGAATATATCTGCTAGCTGATCCTTTGTGCTTACATAATCCAATTTAACTTCTTTCTTTGCCACTTTCTCTCTTAGGAAGTGATATTTAATCTCTATGTGCTTTGTCTTTGCATGTATCATAGGATTCTTTGACATGTTGATAGTGCTAGTGTTATCACAATGAATAAAAATAGGATAATCAATCTGAATTCCAAAATCCTTTATCATATTTTTTATCCAAATAATGGTAGAACAATTCAAGGCTGCTGCAACATACTCTACTTCTGTTGTTGACTGAGAAATACAATTTTTCTTCTTTCTTGTCCAAGTGACAAGTCTATCACCAAGAAACACTGCTCCTCCTGATGTACTCTTTCTATCATCAATACATCCTGCCCAATTTGCATCTGTATATACATGAAGCTCAACATTCTTTGAGTTAGGATACCATAGACCATAATCTATAGTGCCTTGTAGATATCTGAATATTCTCTTTACTGCCATGAGGTGACTTTGTTTAGGCTCTACTGCAAATCTTCCAACTATGCCAACTACATTAGAAATATCAAGTCTAGTTTGAGTAAGATATATCAGTTTACCAATCATAGACTTGTACAATGTTATATCTACTGCTGGAGAATCATCTTCTTTTGTAAGCTTGCATCCTGTTATCATAGGTGCACCCACTAGCTTACAATCATCCATCTTGAACTTCTTCAATATCTCTTTAACATCTTTAGACTGATTAATGAAAATGCCTTTCTCTGTTTGTTGCACATTTAATCCCAAAATGTATTTGATAGGTCCAATCATGCTCATCTCAAACTCGCTTTGCATCTCCTTAGCAAATTATGCACTATGTTTGTCATTACCTCCAAAGATAATGTCATCAACAAATATAGCTACAAGTAGTAAACCTTTAGATGTCTCTCTGATAAATAGATTACAATCTGCTACTCCTATATTGAATCCAATTTTTGTTAGATATCCATCAAGTCTCTCATACCAAGCTCTAGGGGCTTGCTTAAGTGCATAGAGGGCTTTCTTCAATTTGCATACCATATCAAGCTCGTCTGATAAGGTGAATCCTTCTGGCTACTCAATGTATACTTCTTCCTTTAATTCTCCAATAAAGAATGTTGACTTAACATCCATCTGATAAACTTTGAAGTTTTTGAATGTTGCATAAGCTAGAAACAACTTAATAGCTTCTAATATGCTCATAGGTGCAAATGTGTCTTAATAATCAATACCTTCTCTTTGCGCATATCCCTTGCATACTAACCTTGCTTTATTCCTTACTACTATACCATCTTCATTCATCTTGTTTCTGAATATCCACTTTGTTCCAATCACATTCTTGTCACTAGGTCTTGGGACCAGTTCCCAAGTATCATTCTTGATAATCTAA
Source organism: Chamaecyparis obtusa (assembly GCA_027943335.1). Lineage (NCBI taxonomy): Eukaryota > Viridiplantae > Streptophyta > Pinopsida > Cupressales > Cupressaceae > Chamaecyparis > Chamaecyparis obtusa. The sequence goes on from BSBK01012305.1 coordinate 285,297, forward strand.
TTTAGTTCTTCTTTCATAGCATCATGCCAATCTAAATCATTACATGCATCTTCAACACTTAAAGGTTCTATCTCAGATAGTAAACATACTGCTTCATTGCTTGCTGAACTCTTTTCTTTTAATCTTGTTGTGACTTTACCGCTTTGATCTCCAATGATGTCATCCTTAGAGTGATATCTAGATATATACTTTGGAACTTTGGGTGATACTGACTCATCTTCCTTCTGAGTTTCTTCTTCACTTGTTTCAAGGTCATTGAACATTACATTAATACTATCAAACATCTCTTCAACAACTGTTTTACTAGTGGAAGGAATGGGTTCTTCTTCAATCATAGGTGCATAATCATGATATCTTTCTTGAACCATAAACTTTTCATAAATCTTAACATGAGCACTTTCAATGATCCTCTTCAATCTCAAGTTAAAACATCTATAAGCTTTACTTTTAGTAGAGTAACCAAGAAAAATACCTCATCACTTCTTGCATCAAACTTTCCTATTGCTTCATCCCTCTTGATGTAGCACTTGCTTCCAAAGATTCTGAAGTATTTCATTGTGAGAACATTACCAGACCATAGCTCATAAGGTGTCTTGTCTGTGCCAGGCCTCAATTATATTCTATTGATGTTATAGACTGCTCTGTTGACCGCATCTCTCCAATAGGTGTGTGCAACATTTCCTTCAATCATGATGGTGTGCGCTGTATCAAGGATGATCCTATTCCTTCTCTCTATAATCTCATTCTACTGAGGGGTTCTAGGTGCACTCAATTATCTTTTTATGCCATGTTCTTCACAGTACTCATAGAATATGTCAGATGTGAATTCTCCTCCTCTATCCGATCTTAAACACTTTATCTTTAGTCCAGATTCATTCTCAAACTGAGCTTTGAATATTTTGAACTTCTCAAATGCTTCTAAATTATATTTCAAGAATGCAACCCACATCATTCTAGAATAATCATAAAAAAAAATGAAATACCTTTCACCATAGTATGATCTTGTTTGAGTTGGTCCACATAGGTCTGTATGAATCATATCCAACTTGTTCTCTATTGAATTATTATTTCTCCTGAATGAGTTACTCACATGCTTTCCCATCACACATTCCCTACAAATAGTATCAATTGGCTTTTCTATGCTAGGTAGATCTCTTACTACCTTTACATTGCTTATCTTTACTATGTTGTAAAAATTGATATGACATAGTCTTTTATGCCATAGCCAACTGTCATCTACTTTAGCAAAAAAACAACTTGCTTCAGAATTAAGATGAAAAACATTACCTTTAGTCTTTGAACCTGATGCAATCATTACACCATCCTTATTGTTAATGATGCATTTGTTGTCTTTGAACTCCAATCTATAACCTTTTTCAAGCAACTATCCAACACTAAGAAGGTTATGGTGCAAACCATCTACATAAATAACATCATCACTATGTTTCTTTCCATCCAATGTAATAGCTTCTCTACCAATGATAGGTTTAGGAGTGTTGTCTCCAAATCTGATGATACCACCATTGTATTTGTCTAGATGAATAATTTTGTCTTTATCACCTATCATGTGATGTGAAAAACCGCTATCTATAATCCAATCTGTCCTTATGTATGCTTGTGAAATCAATGCTAGCTCTTGTTCCTTTTTCTTATCTTCATGATCCATAATAGCAATGAATCCAATTTCATCTTCAACTGAATCATCGTCAGAAACTCCATCACCAGCATAGTAACATTCAAGATTTGTATACTTAGGCTTGTAGTTAGTTCTAAATTTCTTAACTCTTGTAGGAAGCTTGGATGCAAAGTGACCAATCTTATTACATGAGAAACATTTGAAAGGTAACCGACCTTCATACTTTCCTTTTCCTTTTCTTTGTTTCTTAGCAATCATAGCAATAATATCATCTATCTCTTTATCTTCATCTTCATCATCAAAATTACCAGAAGTGTTTGAAGATTTCTTACCATGGACTGATGCTTTGAAGGTTGTCTCACTTTTCGGTTCTGTCTTCAATCTTGAAATTTCAAAAGCTGAAATTTTGCTGATCAAGGTCTTTCTCTTGAAATTTTTTGTAAGTTGCATGGTCTCATCAAGGATATTGATCTTGTTTTCATACTTTGATGTAAGATTAGTCATCAATTTATCCACAATGTCTTCCTCTGAGATCTCTCCACCATTGTTTCTGATTCTAGCAACGGCTTCATTAATCCTTTAGTTGTAAGATTTGATGTTTTCTTCAGGTAGCATCTCTAATGCATTGTATCTTTTCTTCCATGTCTTTCTATGCACATTCTTTGCTTGTGTATCTCCTTCAAAAATGTCTTCTAGATGCTTCTATATCTTGTAGGTTGTGTCAACTTTCTTTAACTCTAAAAACTCACTATCAGATAGGGTGTTGATAAGTGCGTCTTTGGCTATTGCATTCTGATGGAATAAATCCTTCTGCTTGCTAGTAGCATCATCTTTTGCAAGGTCTTCTAGAGAGGGGATCGTAATATCTTTGATAGCCACTTCAAAAGCAATGCATTGCAAATGAGTCACCATTTTGTTCTTCCAATCAAGATAGTTCTCTCCATCAAACTTAGGACTATCTTTTCTAAAGAATGTCATCTGATCAACCTCAAGCTATTAAAATTTTTCTCCAAGGCACTTGGCTCTGATACCAATTGTTATGAATAGTTCCAAGAGATAATTGAGAGGGGGGGATGAATCATTTATCTACAAGTTTCAATTATTTATCCAATTAAGTATACTTAAACATTAAGAATAAACAAAATGAAAGAACATTTGAACACAACACCAATATTTTGGTTACAGGGAAACCCAAATAGGTAAAAACCCCGATGGGAATTGATACCCACTAATAAACTGCACTAGTGTATATTGATCCTTGTTAGAAGATCTTACAACCCTATTAGGAGTTGATCTTTACAATGCAATAAGTACAGTGACCTGGTCAAAGGTCAAACCCCTATTAGGAGTCTTTTATGATTGACCTTGTTAGGGGTGATGACATATTGTCCGAGAGCTCACTGCTCAAAGGGGTGAAGGCTGCAACCTTCTAAATGATAGATACACACTATATCTAGATCTTGGTGAACTGTGCTTTGACCTACTATTTGAATCAGTTCCAATGAGTATCATATACTCTTTACTTGGTCACATAGACCTTTTGTTGATGGCTCAACACTTCGCACTCTCTGCTCTGCTCTTCTCTATCAACTCTGAACCATGTCTTAGCAATCACAAATGACTGCCTATAAATATCTTTTCTCTAAATGATATAATCAAGTAAACCTATTAGAACCACCTTGAAATCATATTAGAGAAACAATAAAACTCTCTAATCATATATTAGTCACCTCTACTAAGCACGCATCACAAACTGGGACCTATCTAAATCAATAAATGTAGACGCAGGCTACACACTATCGGCTCTACTAGATTAACTGAAACTTTCTGCTCAAACTGAATTACATCATGTGCTCTTAGCCAAACATTCTTAACTCTGCTTTGATCACTAATCCAAGTGCGTACACAGAAATGATAGGCACAACTCTATACTAATATAATAAGTTGTATATAGTAGCAACGATGCCCTAGCTCTCAAAGCTCGCGGATCATCGAGCATTCCAAATGAAAAGATGTAAACAATGTCAGTATTAACGTTCTTCTTCTATTATATTGGAAGAAGAAGAAGAAGAAGAGCTAAGTTAAGTGTTAATAATGACATTGTTTACATCTTTTCATTTGGAATGCTCGATGATCTGCGAGCTTTGAGAGCTAGGGCATCATTGCTATTACCTTCAAGGCATTGTGTGAAGTGTTTGATCTCTCTTTATTAGTTTTTTTGTTGATATTCAATATGTGGTAATCCCTATTTATGATCATTTCACAAGGAAATGTCTTGATGGCTCACAGGTTACAAGCTAGGGCATCATACATTGTTCATGAGCTCACTATTTAATACTGGCATTGTTTACATCTTTTCATTTGGAATGCTTGATGACCTACGAGATTTGAGAGCTAGGGCATCATTTCTATTACCTTCAAGGCATTGTGTGAAGTGTTTGATCTCTCTTTATTTATTTTTTTGTTGATATTCACTATGTGGTACTCCCCGTTTATGATCATTTCATGAGGAAATGTCTTGATGGCTCACGGGCTATAAGCTAGGGCATAATACATTATTCATGAGCTCACTATTTAATAATGGCATTGTTACATCTTTTCATTTCAAATGCTTGATGACCCGCGAGCTTTGAGAGCTAGTGCATCGTTTCTATTACCTTCAAGGCATTGTGTGAAGTGTTTGATCTCTCTTTATTTGTTTTGCTATTGATATTCACTATGTTGTACTCCCCGTTTATGATCATTTCATGAGGAAATATCTTAATGGCTTGCGGGCTTCAAGCTAGGGCATCATGCATTGTTTATGAGCTCACTGTTTGAACACCTCATGTCCCTATTTGATTATATAGGGATATGAATAATAAAATAGGGATATATTAATCTTTATGAGTTCAAATTCAAAATAGTAAGTGTATTATTTTATTACTGATGTCCCTATTTATTCCAATAGCATCAATATAACAAATAAAGCACTGGCCAATCAAATAGGGACATGAGGTGCTCAAACAGTGAGCTCATAAATAATGCATGATGCCCTAGCTTGCAGCCTGCGAGCCATCAAGACATTTCCTCATGAAATGATCATAAACAGGGAGTACCACATAGTGAATATCAACAAGAAAACAAATAAAGAGAGATCAAACACTTCACATAGTAGATATTATTTTATAAGATTTTATTAAGACTAAATATATTAATTTATTAAGATTTTATTAAGACAAAGTATTTTGGGTTAGTTTTATGTTGTTTTATAAGATTTTACTAAGAATAAATATATGATGTAAACTCATAATTATACTAGACATATATAATACAATGGTATGTAGTATAATCTATACATTTGTGAGGTGTGATTAATTCTAGTTATCTGATGTTTTGGGATTTCATTGGTGAGTTTGTATACTTTCTCCATTTTAAACTAACCTATGACTTCAAAGGAGGAATTATGAAATATAGTTTTAGGTAGTTATCTCTTCTATAATGATGGAGGATTGAAAGATAATGATCAATGAGGTCGCTGCTATTAGATCATACATTAATACACTTACTGTCTTGAATTTAAGCTCGGGCATCATCCAATGTTATTGTTGTCATTGCATGCTTGCTACTGTTGTGCACCATATATTGTTTTATTCAAGCTTTGTCTTTTCATTAACTCAATTTCATGTTGATGGTATTTGTTGATTTAATGGCACAATATGAATGTTAATATTGGAATTGTTTACATCTTTTCATTTGGAATGCTCGATGACTCACGAGCTTTGAGAGCTAGGGCATTGTTGCTATTACCTTCAAGGATTGAGTGAAGTGTTTGATCTCTCTTTATTTATTTTTTTGTTGATATAACTAATACATTTGGGGTGAAATTGCGACGGCGAGCAGATGTTATGTGTTTTTGTCTCTTTTTTTTCAATTATAACTCGACAACGTCGCAATTGCGACGTTGTCGGGATATAAGGCAAAAAGAAAAAAGAAAACATTGTCATTTGTATTTTCAATAGCGCCGTTGTCATTTGCAGCCGTTGTTGATCACCCTCATTTCTCTAGTTTGGGTCTCCGATCTTGACATAAAGACTCAAATGTTCCAAAGTCTCCTCAAAACAATCACTCTATTTTTTACACACTGAACAGAGGGCACTTCGAGGACAGGGTTCCCTAATCTCACTTCTGATGAATGAAGTTTACGCAGGTAGATACTTGAGTCCTATTGTGTTAAGATTCCGCAAGCAACTGTCATTAGTATTCTTTGAAGTCATGGATAAGTCTGCAGTTGTTTAGCGATGATATAGTGATTTCTTTTTGGTCTCTACAGTTATAAGTCGTAGTTAGATGTATTAACGATACTAGAAATTTATCATTCCAAACCAAGTCAACTCGGTACAGCCGAATGTGGAATTAATTTGTGCAATGTAAAGGGGTTTCAATTTGTGTGAATTTCAGTTGAGTTGTATCGCATTCAATCTAAAAATAAACTGCGGATACTCACACGGATTGAACTTGCATCATTGTGTCAATTTCATGATGAAACCGTAGGCCCTAATTTGGGAATTCACCGTGGACATTCTATGCCGTTGGTTGAAAAGAAAATTAGGGTAATGTATGTTCTTCTATTAAATACTTAGAATTGTAAAAGATGTTAAGTGTGCTTCAAGGACAAAAATCCATGGTTGAATATGCACAGCGTATTTAGTCAAGGAAACAAAGGAATACCTGCAGTCGTGCCCTAGTAGAAGTCATAACCATGCCCTCAACAGTTTGAAAGAAGTGCTTCCGGAATCTTCCAACCAAGTTCGATTCTCCACCTAAGAACCCATCTTTAGAGCCTGCCAATTGATCCCTGCTAACCTGATCAATTAGCCTGTGTCTTGGTAATGTTTGCAGATGCTGGAGTAGGTTGTGAGAATTAGAACAGAGGAATTTCCACAGTGCAAAGAAACAATACTCTATTTTATTTTCTTTGCATATTGAAAATTGGAGGGAAAGGTTGTAGTAAATTCAAAAGGGTACAATTAGCATAAAAAGTAGCATAATTGGTACTATTTTGGTAAGTTGAATAAGTTTATTTGAAAGGTGTGTTTATTTGAAAAAAGGTGAAGATCTGTTTATAAGTCTGAAATAAAACAGAGTTGAAAGAACAATTATTGAAATTTGTGAAGTAAGTTACATTGGTTACTTGGTGAGTTTCAATTAAACCAACACTTGATGCAGAGGGAAGGGTGGTGGTCTTCAAAACACAATGAAAGTTTGATAATTTCGGAGGTCTAGGCACTTGGGCTTATCAATCACCTCAATTTCTTCAGGAACCTGACTTGACAAGGCTTTTCTCAATACTCCTAGATGATACTTTTGGTGTTGTAGGCTAGTAATAACTTAGATGCAAGGAACTCCAAAGTTCAAAATCAACCCCACTACTCCCAATTCTCAAAATGCACTCAAACTGTTTCAAAAGCCTAGTAAAATTCCTGCAGCAGACTTGGAAGGGAAATAACTTTATGTTTTCTCAAAACACTAGACAATATGATAATGTTTTCAAATACCCTTTTCAAAACTCTACAACATACCAAAAGCTTGTATACTGTTACTTTGGACCAGTAACCCAAAACATGACAGTTTCCCTATTTCAAGGCACACAAATTGACTAGTTTTCCAAAGGAAGTATCAATCAAAGATGTCCTATCAACCTCAACTCTTGGATAGTATTTACTTATGCCTCCAATTTCTCAATTCCCAAAGGAATTAGACCCCGATGCTCTGTAACATCAAAACCCCTAAATTGTGACTTCAAACCCCTTGATATCTAGGGCTTCCTCATTCCCATAGTTCTCCACACTCTTGCAAAAAATTAGAGATGGATTCACCATCCTATGAACATCACATGACATTCCCAAACACCAAATATCTCCTTTTTTGGGTAGATGGCTCACTGCTACACCTTAGCCACCGTTTCCACTAGTTTTTCCTCTCTATTCGGGCTGTAATCACTCTTATCCCATGTGGTTCTGCATATGCAGTGTCAAAAACATATCATACATGTTAAAAGGTTAACATTCCATGAATATCAGGCCTCCATACTCATGGAATGGTTCTCATTTCCTTAAAAAACCTATTGCAGTAACAAAATAATTAAAACAAAAGATCACTGGTCTACAACTAGTGTGACAGTGGCTTTAACACAATTTGGAAAACATCAATTAGAAATGTAGATGGTTACTAAACCCCTGTCAATGCATTAGGAAATCCAAATCAATCAAATTCGAAACATAGCAATGAGTCGGGTAGCAGATAACAGAGTTGTTTTATTCTTCACCAGTTTACACACCAGCGCAACAACAACTTTAACACAATGTGATTCATCAAATAGCAATTGAAATAGATAAAGGGACTCTATTAATTCATATGAATCTCAATTGATACAATCTTTCAAAATGAAAGAATAGTATATTGATGAGTTTTTATTCACCACTGTTACGAAACCCCCACACCAGTCTCATTCACTGTCACATAACAGAGATTCCACAAGATTAAATAAGTTATGAAATTATCTCAACCAACTTGTCATTGAGTTGAGGATAATTCATTAAACAAAACAAACTACAACTAAACTCTAACTTCCCTCCACAACCTAAACTAGCCGATTGTATTCAAATGTTTAAATTTGAAAAACCATACAATGGTTTTATTAAACATTAAACTCTTTTCTATAAGGTTCCTATTGCCTTAAACCTATCCCTTGACCCATTCTAGACTTCTTAAAACATTAAAGAAGCTTGGACAACATTTAGTCCATCATAAACAACTAATAGTCCCTTGAGGACATTACAAGTATGAAATTCAGTCCTTTGAGGACATTATAAATGTGTTCAAACATTACATCATTATAGGATATGGGATGGATCCTTTAGGACCTAATTGCTTACATAAAGTCTTAGCCAATGTATCTAGACTACTAGGGAGCAGAGTGTATGAATCCTTTAGACTGTACAACTTTTTCATTTTATTATCCTTTCCATGATACACTGCTAATTCATAAAGCTTAAGGTTTCTCATCATAGGTTTGATGGTATACTTATCACCTTGAGTAGCATAATATTTCATTAAGATAATACCATCGAATTGTGAGAAGTTATGGAAGTAAACAGATTGAATCTTATGTTGAGTAGCAACCACTGCTAAACGCTCTATAAAGTTGAATAACATTCGATTACTCCTCTTTTCAAATTCGGGTATAAATATGTGATCTTCACTGAAATATGTTTCAAAGGCATAATCCGGCTTGGCACCAACATCTTCACCCGGCTTAACCACTAAGAAGCCTGCAGCGTAAGGCACATGTACATCATTGATTAGAACAGTCTTCGTATCGGCTACAATTAAAGCTTGCCTATCCTTAGTTGTAGGTTTTAGTGCAGATACATATTTGGTATACCTACTTTTTCTTCCCATAGGTGTAACTTCTTGTGGTTCACCACTAGTTATGTGTTTCACGTCTTCTGTCATGCAGTTGATTAGCTTTTTTACATACCCAGTTCAGAATTTTGAAATTTAATGCTTGTTTATGTGACTTTCTTGTGAGTACAAAGCTGTACCTTGCTCTCCTACAAATTCTGTCAACCCCTGAGGGCTGTATTGTGTTTGGGAGAAAAAAAATCTTTTTTGTCATTTACTTGCTCTGATTGAAATGGGTGCTCTGGAATATGTTGTAAGGTTGCTTAATGGCTGCACTAAACGCAAGAGAAAGCAGATGTAGGTAAATCATTTTCTTTCATGGCATTTTAGTTCTACTATGGATATGCCTGTGTTTTTACCAGTGAACAATGAGCTGGTAGAACTTGAACAGTCAGCCTGTTCTTGATCTTGATCTTGAAAGGAATGATATTACTAGTTGTTGAAGGAGATGGCATTGAATTTTGCATCAAAGAAAAATAAAGAATCCCACAAGAAGCTCAGTAGTTGGTATGAGTGTTTCACTCTTAAAAGACTGCTACTGAAAATCAACTATATATATTTTTGGATCACTCCCAATTTCTTGATGATAGATTTATAAATATGATCTGAAACATCAAAAATAAATAAAAATTTTACAACTTGCTAAATCTTTCACAACTACTTGGAAAAAATAACATGCACCCTGGAAGAGATAGGATGAGCATTAATAAATTTTAGTGCAAGTCATAGAAAAAGAAGTGTAACTGAATCATAGCAAATGAAATAATTCCACTACATTCTTCACAGTCATCTCAAGGAAATCTGACATATCAGCATGTCCGAACTCAATATCTTTGATCTCATAAAGAGGAGAGGTCAGTTGAGTAGGTGGAATTACATTTTGTTATCTATCATACTAATACTTTATAATTTTTCTGAAGCAAATGATGATTCTTCTGACATAAAAAGGAACATAAAAGGCTGTAAAGAAAACTCCATAGCATTAGAGCATCATCTTGTGCTATAGGGGAAGCCATGGAACTCTCTTCAAGATGAGAGGGTTGCAAAATAAAAGCAATACTTGGGTTTATCATGAGAAAAGGAAATGTGGGATAAAAATGACTTTAAAATGAGGTCATAGGTGAAATTTGAACCTTGGAAAGAATATTACAAGTTTTAAACACATAAACATTTAACTTGGAAATGGAAAAAAAAATTATCACACTTCACACATACATGGTAAATATGTGAATGTACACTTGTAATCGGGTCTCAGAGACATAATTTCAAGTGTTTTCAAGTGCATTTTGGGCTATATTTGCATTTTCAAAGGTCAATTGCAAGTGGAGGGAAGAATATTTGGCATTGTAAGTGTAAAATATGCACCACAAGGATGCATTTTGGGTTTTGGAAGGCATATTGCAGGTTTGGGAACATGCTTGCAATTTTTATGTTGTAATAGAAACTTGCAATGAGATCCTTCAAACCTCAAATTACTAAAGAGTGCACAATTCAGTTCTTAGGAACTTAAATACAAGTTGGACAATTGCAAGTTTGAAGATATCAAATGCAAGTAAAAATACTTTCAATATGGGATGACGGTATGGATTGAACGATGTCAACATTCTGGTCGCACATTAACATGGGAAGGTGTATCTTCATTGGTTAAAGAAGCTCATCGTAATGGAGATTCCAATGTTACGCAAAGGGAAATAGATTTAGCATATGGTTTAAGAGATTTCCAGGTACGTACAAATTTATTAATCACCCGTATGTTTATCAACTCACGATACAATAATTTTGACATGTTTCACATATTATTGCAGGTTAAACACCACAAGGGTATGTTCTGTAATGGTCAGAAATTTCACGTCAAAGTGTTGGATGACACAAAGAAAACTTGTGATTCTGGAATAACTGCAGTCTTTCAAGTGACTAATATTTCATCTAGAAATGACTTACATCCTCGAGAGTCTGAAAATCGATACTATGGCATTTTGGATGATATACTTGAGTGCGACTTTAGTTCCTTCAAATTAGTACTCTTCGTTGTCAAATGGTATAGGCTACGACTTAATCCAAATGATCCTGATAGAACTGTTATTGAACATGATAATGGATTTACAATGGTTAATACAAGGTCATTTGAGATTGTTGGGGATGAGCCCTATGTTCTTCCAAGCCAATGTGAGTAGGTATTTTACTCAGAGGTTCCACATAAATCGGGTTGGTCATTTGTTGTTAGACATGAACTGAGAGGAAGGCCGATAAAGTATAATGTGATGGAAGAAGAAGATACTAAAGAAGTAGAAGATGATGTAGATGATGATCATGATCAATAGTTATTAGATGATGTTCCTGACACAAATTTTCATGAAGAAGAAGAAGAAGATGATGACGATGATGTTGCTACTGATGATGATGATGAAGATGATGTTGATGTTGATAATGATGATGTTGATGATGACGAAAATGATGACAATGATGACAACAATGACGACGACGATGACGATGATGATGATGATGATGATGATGATGATGACGACGACGATGATGATGATGATGATGATGATGATGATGATGATGATGATGATGATGACGAGGATGATGATGATGATGATGATGATGACGAGGATGATGATGATGATGAAATTTAGAGGTATGCCATCAATCCTTAGTCTATTTAATATTCATTTCTTGATAGAAATATATTTGTCTTATATGGCTACATAGTTTATTCATTATCTATTTAAAAGCTACAAGTTTCAACTACAAATAGAATACTGCTAATCTAAATTAACTATTAATCTAAATTAATTAAATAAAACTAATTAAAACACATATTGATGCATGAATGTATTGAGCCTTATTTTCTTTCAGGTCAAAAGCATTTGTAAGTGTTTAGTTTAGAAAAGGAAATTCATTAAATATCTATAAAAGGGAGTTGTACCTAGAATAAAATTTATAGGGAAAACGTAATATAAGTGCTTACCCAATTTGTGCTCCAAACTTGACTTCACCTTAACTAGGTGTTTCCTCCACCTCCACACACATCAAACAACTTCAAATAGCATGTCCCCAAGGTTACTAAGCCCTCAACTCATCAGCTAATACAAAAACCCAGTTTTAGCCCTTCACTAGGCCTAAACCCAAACAATTGCTGCTGCTCTGTAATTTGCAAATGAGTAAACAACAAATTATTTTAGTTCATCCACAAAACACCCTAGGAAAGATACATTCAACCTTCAATGGTTACTAACATGAGTTTGTCTCCAACCCAATCCTGCACCTCCAACTCAACACAAGCTTCACAAACCTAACAACCTCATTAGGTATGGCACCCTTGACATGAACAAGAGATGGGTACTTAGGCTAGGAACACCTTCAAGACACCAAATACTCTGCAATTACTTGATTTCCAAACACATACTCCAAGGTGAGTTGATGGATTAATAAGAAACACAAAATTAATTCATTCTTACTGTCCTAGAGATGACAGTCAATGGTACCCTTCAATGGTCTGTCCTTCAAATACAATATGGATTCAACATCATATAAAACATCATGTCACCACTGGTAGGAAACCTCCTTTTCTCAATGTGAGCCTGATTTAAGTGTTATAATGTGTACCTTTTAATGTTTTAAATTTTTATGCGATGCTTATGATGGATGTGATTATGATTATGATGTGATTATGCTCATGATAATTGAATTACATTTGCAGGAAATTGAACCCCTTCCAGGAGCATCCCGCACAGTCTCATGGATCGACAGGTATAAGTCAATACACCTTATAGATAGTCTATTTAATACACTTATCAATAGTAAGATTGATGTCTTCTAAGATCTCTCCCATTTGCAGGTACCATCGAATAGGTATTTGTCAGAAGTGTCTTCCTCGAGTGAGGGAAATATAGGAATAGAAGAGGAAAGTGAGACATGTAGTTTATCTAGAACAAGGAGATTAACTAGAGGTCAAAGGTCTAGAAGGAAATTCAATAAACGCATGAAATTTTTCCTTGCTCAAGGGGGGTCATGTTCTTATGATGATGAGATGAAAGGTGACATCGAGGTGCCCTTGAGGTACCAACATCTACAGAAATATTGGGTACCCAAGGAACTTCCTCCAATAAACACTAATTTTTGTGTTAACAAGAGGATATATCACATAGCACCATCATCATTACATGGTTTGGGCCTATTTTCTATGGACGGCATAAAGGTGTCTTACAACAAAGTTTCTAAATTGATGGAGTATGTTGGACCATGTTACGATTACAAAAGTTGGATGCATATTGTTCAATATAAAAAAAGTATGCATAGGTATGCACTCTCGGCAAATTATATACAACAGCAAGACAATAATCAAAGTAAAAGTGTGGCTATATACATTGATGGAAGGCCAAAAGCAACAGGGAATATTGCGGGTTTTATAAATAGTACATGACCTGGGTCAACTATAAAGCAACCCAATTGCATATTTGAGGCGCGCGAGGGAAATTGTGTATTCATCTGTGCAATAAAATCAATACGTGCAGGGGAAGAGCTGCTTATTGATTACAATTTGAACCGCATAGATACAAATGAGGCTACTATCATGGGGGTGGTACATACTATTAAACCAACTTCTAATCAATGACTCCAACATACCATTTAGTTATTAAATTTTTGGCTAACATTTTTATACTTGATCTTTGACACAGGGGCACAATATGGAGCAATTTCCTGGAGGTGATGGTGATGATATTCCCAGCGTATCTACACATGAGCAGGTAAAACTCATTGTAATTGTGCAAACTAGATAGAAGCAAAATGTTATTTTTTTAATGTTGTTTTCTTCATTGTTTTGGAGTAATTTTGATAATACTAATACTATTATTGTCACAGAGGGCCAGTGGTCGGAGAGAGGGAAAGCAACCTGCAGTCCCTCAGGAGTCCCCCCTTGAGGACCCTTTTTTTATTGATTTAGCAGAGACCGATGACCCGATCGGTTCCATTAAAAAGCCGCTAAAGAAAATTGGGAAAGAACTTTTACGTTTGGTATCCATACATCCTCAGACTCAGGAAATAAAAGACAGGGCAGCTGAGTTGTTGCGCACTTCAAAAAACTTTAAAGTAAGTATTAATGAAATTTTTAATTATTACAAGAGTTCAATAATGGTTTTTATGTTATGCTCTTTTATGGCATTAATTAAAATATGGATGCGTTGTCTTTACAGAGTTATTTGCGTAATTTTGAACCCCATTCCCATGATGAGGGTACTGTAGGTGGTTCAGGTAGATCGTATGTTCCATTCCCCACTTGTGTTTTCCACTGAATATATATAGGAATGATCATAATCATTGACAATACATGCTCGAACAATCCTTTTTTTTAATGCTCTAACAATCTTGTCCATGCTAGTCCATGCGTTCTATATTTATGCATGCTCTAACAATTTTATTCTTCAACTCCTTTCCATGATGCTATGACAATGCAGCCTCCATCCAGGACAACCACAAATGTCTTTCCGACTGCTATGTTAGCAACATGCAGCCTACAGGAATCAACTGTTGCACCATCTACTGGTACACAAATCCCTCTTTTTATCTCTTTTGTTATGTGTTTACGATGTAGATCCCTTGATTGTGTTTTTACCATGGGTGCTCTGTACCAATTTATTTCCCTTGAAGTATTATTTCTTGGAGGCATTTGATAATGGTTTTCATTTTTTGCAATAGGAGATGCAACAAGTCCCGATGCAGCATCATTTCTTGGATGTTCCCATGTTCCTAGTACAGGAACAGTGAAGGATTGCATATTGATCGTCGGCGACGATGAAGGCATTCCCTTAAAAGTAGCCAAAGTTCCAGGTACTTTAAAGTTATTATTATTCTATAGTGATATAATAGTAATTTAGTTTTTGATCACTCTTCATCAACTAATGATCCCATGATTGTTTTGTAGGGAATGATGTTTTCTGGCAAAAACTTGGTGACGAGTGTTTGCGGATATTTGGGCCCACCCTACGTACATGGTGGAACATCATATCCTAACTAAAACCCCAAACCACTATTTTGATTTCATATCATTGCTAGAATAGTTTTCCCTTTCATCCATTTCTTGAACTATATTAAAGGTAGCTTCACTTCATTTATGAGTCTAACATGTTTTTTTTTACTTAAAAGGTGGAATAACCAAGATAAAAAGTTGAAGGATGATCTTGTAGAGAGTATGACCCAGCTTTTTGGACCTCGTGCATTCGATAGAAACAAGCTCCTTGAAAAAGATGGTTTATGTTTGAAGCATATTAGGGACCAGTACAGGAAAAATTTACAGGTTAACCCCAGGCACGAGCGTTCACCCTATGTTCTTGAGGCTGAGTGGCAGGCTCTGATTTTGGATGGAAAGTATAAAGCTGACATGAAAAAAGGAATTACACTAGTAGAGAGTAGAGAAAGGTATGTGATACTGTTGAGAATGTAATTATGTACTAATTAACCTCTATATTTATACGATCTAACATATTTCAAACTTTTCATAGATTGCCTGACACATCAAAGGCAACAAAGGAAAGACTAGAAAAGCACGGGACACACAAGCTCGGCTCTTTTGGTTTTTCCAAACTTCAAGCATGAATTGTGTATATTTGGAGTGTCCTCTGTGTGTGTGTGTGTGTGTGTGTGTGTGTGAGAGAGAGAGAGAGAGAGAGAGAGAGAGAGAGAGAGAGAGAGAGAGAGAGAGAGACCCAATCAAACAAAACAAACAAACAAAGGTGTGTGCAAATTCACATACACTCACACACACTCATAAGTGGATTCTGGTGTTTGCAAGAATGGCATTATAAATCCCTTCTTTTCCTCTGCTTTCCCCCACTTTCTTTCTCTTGAATGCTTTCCCACAAATGATATGTTAGAATTCAAATGCATATCCACTATAGGCTTGCACTGCTTTGTTATTTGAATGATTTTTTTTTGAGGAAGATAAAATTTTATAGGAACTTGTGTATGATTTGACTCTGTGTACACACGCACTTGTTTGTGTGGCCCTCAAGTGGATTCTGCAAGAGTGGCATGCCAAATCTATTTTCTATTTGTTTTAAATAATTTCCTAAAAGATGTTTTTTTAATCTTAATGCATATGTTGCTATATGCATACACTGCTATGTAATTTGACTGATGATTAAGGAAGATCAAATTCTCAGATTCTATCCCTCTTCCTTTCCTTCTCCGCCCCTCTCTCCTTCTCTCTCCAAGTATGGATAAAAACCTATGTTGTATGTCTACATTTTTTCCTCTTATAGATGGTTCATACTTTTGATCTCATGTTGTCATTCTCTTATGATTCTATTCTCCTGAAAATAGTTAATGTATTATGTGTAGAGTCTATTTACAACAAATGAGAACATTTGCAATGAAGGTGTGCACTGCAGTGTCTTTTAGAGTTAGAATTTTTTATTTTTGAGTACATTAAAAATTGGAAACATAGATTTAGCTCCTACCTTTTTTATGAACAGTTATCTAGTTGACAGACAATTTTTGCATCTAGACTTGGTTTGACTACAATATTTTACATAAAAAACAAAAGCTAATTGTGGTGATTGATTTTAGGATGTATCCTTTGTTTTGAATGAACAAATTATTTAGCCTTTTTTCTTGATATTTATTATTAATACAATAAGCTTATTTGAACACCTATCTTTGGAGCTAAATGAGGTTTTATGTTGTTTGGCTTCTTTGCTTCATTGTGGTTAGTAAGTCAGCTAGATTTGTCAAACCAATAAACATTAGGACCATAGGTTGGTAGAAGATGTGTAATGTGGAAGCCTCATGGTTTCTGTTGTTTAAGTGGGACTACTTAAAAAACATTGGACTGAAAAGTTAATCTTGCATATGTTGATTTCTTATGCAGTATGTGAACAGCTAGAGCCTGAGATACTAGTGACAATTGGTTTTCATAAACACAATTAGCTTATGAATATTGATGATAGGGACATAAGGCTTTTTCATTTTGACTTCTAGTCATTGTTATGTACTTTAATTTCGTGTAGTAGGGATATCTAAAAATAGAGGTGCACACCAACAATGTAACCTTTCTCAATCTATTTCTACTCAAAATAACACTAACAGGATATTACAACTTGTTCAATGTAGGATAGCCAGCTCCCAGAGGAATCTATACATGACTTTGCACTTGACTTGGTCCAAGCATTACAGTAATGTACACTGACCTTGCATCATGTACAACAATTTGGGTCTATTAAAATTAGTTTTTTTAATGTTGTTAATCAAATATATTCAGGTTTTTGCATTCAAAAGGTGTAATATATTGTGATCTAAAGCCATCAAATATATTACTGGATGAAAATGGCCGCCTGAAGGTAATTACTCTATTGTATTTGTGTTTAGTTGTTGCATATGCATTAATTATATCTTTAGTTTAATACAAATTATATGATTTTCTTGTGTATTATAATCAGAATGATGACTTGTATGTTTTTATACATGCTTCAGCTTTGTGATTTTGGGCTGGCAAGGCGGCTCAGTGATATTTCAAAAAAAATTGTTCCTCAAGTCATTTTTCTCTATTATTATGTTGTTTTGTAATGTCTCAAGAGGGCAACAAGTACAAAATTACATCTAACTTGTTTTCAATTGTTGTTCATTATGTTTTGACCTGAACTTCCAAGTTTACATATTTTTGTGGTTTATGCAGTTGCCACAAGCAAAATGAGGTACACCTTGCTACATGGCCCCGGAACTATTTCAGGAAGGTGTTGCTTGATTTTATTAACCATTTATTGGTTAAGGATCCAGCTAAGAGAATGCAGTGGTCTGAGCTTCGTGAGCACACTTTCTGGAGAATGACACTCAAAGTATTATCTTTACCTTCTGAGCCTGCCTTCAGCAATTTACTTCAGTTGAGTTCAAAATCATCTATACCTCAAACTTGTGATAAAAATGCACAAAATTCTTTACCAGAAAGAGATTAGTTTTTGAAAGGTTCTGAGCAAGGTGTATCTGGAGCTCATAAGCAAAATAAAAGTGAAGCATTACGGGCAAAAGGACTGTTAACTCCTACCAAAGACAACCCCGATATGGAGAATGCTCAAAATCATCGCATAAAAAGTTCAAGTGGAGTTTATGATGGATTAGCCATGAAAGAGTTATCTAGCAAAAAAAATGCAGGAATAAATTTGCTTAGGTTATCCAAGATAGTGAAGACTAACCTATAGAGGGAGAGTGAGGATCAAAATTATAGGAAGCCTTTACCTAAAAGCTCTGGAAATGATAGTGATGTTAAAATAGAGAACCATGACCTCGAATTGGATTTTGCAAAAAATGCTGAAAGTGAAACTCAAGAAGAGAATGAAGTTGTCAATTCTTTTGTTAGGAACCTGTGTGTTCCTTTTATTTATTCTATTAGTGTAGTGTTGTTGGACGCATATGCTTTGTAAGTCATCCCGTTAGTTTATTTTATTATCCCACATGCATAGGTAGTATTACTTTTCTAGATCGTACTTAGTATATAAGTGGGTGTTGAGTCCTTTGTTGGCACCGAAGAGTTTATTGTATTGAGCTTGCTCAAAGGAGGTTACCCCCTCGAAGTCGCCCGTGATCAATAGACTCACTCTGAGTTCTACTTTGCTCTATATTTCTGTTATTTCATGCATGTTCATTATAGCATTGCTGGAGGTTCCTCTCATCTGGTATCAGAGCACTTTCTTGGGCTCGCTGGTGGAAATTTTTTTTTCCATCGGGCTTTCAGGTTCCTCTCAAATCTCATCTGTGTTACAATTGGGTTATTTCAAATTACAAAAATTCTTGTTCTTGCGATAGTTCAATTCCGTTGTTAGTATCCGAGTTACCAAAAAAAATAAAATAAAATAAATTTTTTTTCGTATTTTTGCCATAGCTTCCTTGCTTCTTTCTGGTTTCCTCTCAAAGTTTCTCAGCACCTCCGACATACCCTTTCGCATACTTCCTTCCTTGAGGACCCTAACCCCAATTCCCCATATTTAAGCCTTAAATCCCTTATTTCTTAAATTTTAGGGTTTGCCCTAACTTTTCCATTTCTGAGCCAATCGCCATCAAATCAAAGCCACAAGGTTCATTTCCTCATTCTGCTCCTTTGTCCCTCTTAGACCACTCTTCCCATTCTGCCTCCCCACCCCTGAAACCCTCATTTTTCTTTTTTCTTTTTCATCAGAAAATGCATATCCACTCTTCGAAACCTCATTACCCATCTGCATTTTGCCCAACTCCAAGTTTTCCCTTACTGAAAAAGTTTCTATTTCTCTTTTTCTTCCCATTCCAAAAAAAAAACAAAAAAAACCCTGCTATATGGTTGTCACCCGTACAGGAGCAAAAATCATGGAGGAGGAACTTGCCTCCCTCAAGACCAGACTTCAAGATCTGGATGAAAAATTTCTCGGTCTCACTCTTCAACAGTCAAGCCTGAACCGAGGCCATTCTGCTGACACTAGTTCTAGCCCTTTTCGTGGACCGAAGCTTGATTTTCCTCGCTTCGATGGTGCTGATCCAACTGGATAGATTTACCGGGTAGAGCAGTATTTCAGTTTGCATAATACTACAGATTTTAACAAAGTTCCGCTTGCATATTTTCATTTGGAGCATGACGCTCTTCAATGGTTCCGTTGGTACATCAAGGCTAACAATGATCCCACCTGGACAAAATTGTGTACACTTCTTTTGAAGCGTTTTGGCCCTAGTGATTTTGATGACTTCACAGGCGCACTCACTAAACTCTGACAAACAGGCACAGTGAGAGAATACCAAACAGAGTTTGAAAAATTAGCTAATCACACAGAGGGATTGTCTGATGAATTCTTTCGTAGTTGTTTTATCAGTGGTTTGAAGGATGCACTCCGATCTGAAGTCAAAATGTTTCGGCCCACTACTATGATGGAATCCGTTGGGTTGGCTAAATTAGCGGAGGACAAGATCAATGCTTTAAAATGATCTAGATCTAATTTTGTTCCATTCCGAAATGTAGGCTCTCAACATCCTCCGGTCACACCAACTCCCAAAACTACTCCTATCAAGCACTTGTCTGAAACAGAGATGCGAGCCCGTCGGGAAAAAGGGCTTTGCTATAATTGTGATGAGAAATGGTCCCGAGGCCATAGATGTGTGCAGAAAAAGCTCTATCTCTTGGATGTGGATTCCCCACCCGAACAGGAAGAGTATGAAGATGCTCAAGAAACAGTAGATGAAGAGGTTGAACCAGAAGCCCAACCAGAGATATCTGTCCATGCTTTGGCTGGAGTCACTACCCCACAAACCATGCGGGTTCGGGGTTACTTCAAGAAGGTCCCTCTTACTATCCTCATTGATTCTGGTAGCACTCACAACTTCATTGACCCCAGCATAGCCAAACGGGCTGATTGATTTGTTCATCCCTGCTCTAACTTTGAAGTCATGATTGCTAATGGGGGCACTTTACCTTGCAAAGGGAAATGTCGTAATGTGCGTCTCTCTATTGGAGATTATACCCTATGCTCTGACATGTTTGCCTTGCCCTTAGGGGGTTGTGATGTGGTTTTGGGTGCCCAACGGTTACGCACTCTTGGTCCCATTCTCTGGGATTTTTTTGAACTTTGGATAAAGTTTTCAGTCAGTGGGCAACAACACACTTTGACAGGCTTGCAGCCCAGGTCTCTCAGCATCATCAGTTCACATCGTATGGAAAAGCTTCTTAAGAAGAATTCACATGGTGTCATCGCTCAGCTCCATTCCATCCAAATGCAGCCCTCAACAGTCTCTAGTACTCCTGCAGATCTACAACAAATTTTGGATAAGTATTCCACTGTATTTGCTGAACCTACGGGCTTGCCACCGTCTCGCCTAGAGGACCACCGTATTCAGCTTCTTCCTGGTAGCGTCCCACCCAATATCAGGCCCTACCACTACTCCTTTCATCAAAAGACTGAAATTGAGATGTTTGTTCGTGATTTACTGAAGCAAGGTATTATTCACCCTAGTACTAGTTCTTTTTCATCTCCAGTTCTACTGGTCCACAAAAAAGATGGGTCTTGGCGACTCTGCATTGATTTTCAAGCCCTTAATAATATCACCATAAAGGATAAGTTTCCCATTTCAGTTGTTGATGAACTTCTTGATGAGCTTCATGGCACTCATTTTTTCTCAAAGTTAGATCTTCGTTCTGGGTATCATCAAATTAGGGTCAATGAGGAGGATATTCCTAAAACAGCCTTCCGCACACATGATGGTCACTATGAATTTTTAGTCATGCCCTTTGGCCTCACTAATGCTCCTTCAACATTTCAGGTAGTGATGAATAAAATATTTTGGCCCTACCTCAGAAAATTCATTCTGGTCTTCTTTGATGATATTCTCATCTATAGCAAAACTTGGGCTGAGCATCTCCATCATCTGGAACTCACCCTGCAACTTCTCTCTGATCATCAACTCTGTGCGAAAATGTCAAAATGTGTGTTTGGCCAGAAGGAAGTGGAGTATCTCAGGCATATTGTTGCACACCATGGGGTTCGGGTGGATCCTACCAAAATAGATGCCATGAAAAATTGGCCGCATCCTCAAACTCTCAAGAGCCTTCGCAGTTTTTTTGGTCTGACTGGCTATTACCGGAAGTTTGTCAAGAATTATGGGAAGATTGCAGCACCATTGACAGCTATGTTAAAAAATGATGCTTTTACCTAGACCCAGGTTGCTGAGAATGCATTTGCACAACTGAAACAAGCTATGTGTAGTACACCTGTTCTTGCTATGCCAGATTTTTCTAAGCCCTTTACTATTGAGAGTGATGCTTGCGGCAATGGACTGGGTGCTGTTCTCCTTCAAGATGACCATCCTATTGCATTCACTAGCAAATCTCTTTCTGGTAAGAATCTAGCCTTATCTACATATGAAAAAGAAATGATGGCTATTTTGCATGCTGTACAGAAGTGGCGACCATACCTCCTTGGGAGTCATTTTTGCATCAAGACTGATCACCAAAGTTTGAAATACTTCCTGGAACAATGAGTATCCTCCCCTGCACAACAGAAATGGGTCAGCAAACTCATGGGGTATGATTATGAGATCACCTACAAGAAGGGTAAGGACAATATTGTGGTTGATGCTCTTTCCTGCACATTTGATGATCAAGCTTCACTTTTAGCTATTTCTATGCCAATCCCAAATTGGTTAGAATCTATTCAACAGGGCTATGTCAGTGACCCCTCTTTATCTCAGATCATTCACCAGTTGGCCAATAATCCTTCTATGGTACCACATTATTCATGGGATGGTGCTTCTCTCCGCTATAAGGGGCGTCTAGTGCTTTCTCAAAATCCAAATTTGCAACAGGCTGTCTTTTACGAACTCCATGCTTCTCCTTCGGCAAGACATTCTGGGTTTCTCAAGACTTATGAGCGGGCAAGGCGAATTTTTTTTTGGAAAGGAATGAAACAGATGATTCAACAAATGGTGGCTGAATGTGATACCTGCCAACGCCACAAGGGTGAAACGACCCTCCCTCCTAGTTTATTGGAACCCTTGCCCATCCCTACATGGATTTGGACTGATATTTCTATGGATTTCATCGAAGGACTTCCTAAATCTGGTGGCAAAATAGTGATTTTGGTTGTGGTTGATCGTCTCTCCAAATATAGTCATTTTTGTGCCCTCAGCCACCTCTATACTACCTCCTCAGTTGCACAAATCTTCATGGACCAGATCTTTCGTCTACATGGCCTCCCTTCTTCCATTGTCTCTGACCGTGATATAGTTTTTACCAGTCATTTTTGGACAGCATTGTTTTAGCAAGTTGGTACCAAACTGAAGATGAGTTCGGGCTATCACCCACAAACTGATGGTCAGACTGAAATCGTCAACAAATGGTTAGAAACTTATCTTCGTTGCTTCACTTCTGAACAACAACATCAGTGGGCCAAGTGGCTTCCTCTTGCAGAATGGTGGTACAATACCTCTTACCATACGACATCTAAAATGAATCCCTATGAAGCAGTTTATGGGCAGGTACCCCCAATACTCCTTCCCTACACTCCCAGCAGTTCACCAGTTCAGGTAGTTGACATAGTTTTTCGCACCAGGGATCAGATTCTTCACACTTTACAGGATAATCTTCACATAGCCCGCAATCGCATGAAACAGCAAGCAGATCAACATCATTCTGAGCGCTCTTTTCAAGTTGGGGATATGGTTTTTCTTCGTCTTCAACCATACAAGCAATCCTCCCTGAAGCTTAAAGGGCATCATAAGTTGGCCCCCAAATTTTATGGGCCATATAAAGTTCTGTAGAAGATTGGTTCAGTTGCCTACAAACTAGAACTTCCTCCTTCTTCTCGTATTCATCCAGTATTTCATGTTTCTTGTCTCAAGCAAGTTCTTGGCACTAACATCAAAGCATAGACTACTCTACCTGAATTGGATAAGGAAGGATCCATTATTTTGGAGCCTGAGGCAATCCTTGACTGGCGCACTCGTCAGCTTCGCTCTCGCTCTATCTCTGAGGTATTGATTCAGTGGCATGGCATGCAACCAGAGGATGCTACATGGGAACCCCTTCTTCAGATTCAGCAACAATTTCCACACCTTAAGCTTTGAGGACAAAGCTTTTTTCTGAGGGGGAGGGGATGTTAGGAACTTGTGTGTTCCTTTTGTTTATTCTATTAGTGTAGTGATGTTGGACGCATATGCTTTGTAAGTCATCCCGTTAGTTTATTTTATTATCTCACATGCATAGGTAGTATTACTTTTCTAGATCGTACTTAGTATATAAGTGGGTGTTGAGTCCTTTGTTGGCACCGAAGAGTTTATTGTATTGAGCTTGCTCAAAGGAGGTTACCCCCTCAAAGTGGCCCGTGATCAATAGACTCACTCTGAGTTCTACTTTTCTTTATATTTCTATTATTTCATGCATGTTCATTATAGCATTGCTGGAGGTTCCTCTCATCTTTAGTTTCTGGAGCTTTTACTCCTGAAGTTAAGCATCAAATGCAATCTAACTCAACTGATGTGATGCAAGATGACCAAGAACAACAAGAAAGCCATGCCTGTGAGGTGTCAACTGATAAATCACAAGATAATAAGGGTATTGAATGTCATTCCTCGAAAGATGTGGAATATTGTTCACGTACAGACCATCAAGATGTTGCTGCAACTCCTCCTGGTGTTGGTCTTCAAAGATGAGGTTAGAGGTCTGCAGGCTTCACTACTAAGATGGTTAAAGAGGTGTCCGTGTCTCCAGCTAATGTGGATCCTTCAAAAGTCTCCATTAATCTATCACAAGCACTGTTTTATCTCCATCTGATTTATCTGTGAAGCCAATTATGGTCAACAGGAAAACTGATAAGGCTATTGAGCCTATGCTTGATGCATGCACACGTCCATTTGATGCCCTCCCTGCTCTTGAGTTCCTGAAACTCTCACAAGATAAACTAGAAGGTTTACTAGAAGGTTTCTTTGGTCGTATAATTTCTAGTATTGGTAGCAGCACAACTCTTCGGGAAAAATAGAATGCCTTAAAATACTTGGAAACCCTAAGTAGCAATGTGGAAGCAGCCAACATCTTAACCAATGGTTCAGTATTGTCCATGCTTGTTAAGATGCTGAGAATATCTAAACCAACTGCTTTGCATGTTCAGCTTGTTTCAGTAATGGGTTTGTTGATTCAGCATGCAAATATTATTGAAGATGAAGTGGCAAGTTCAGGTATAGTTTCAGTGCTAACTGATGCTCTTCGAGATAAGAAGGAAAAAGTGAGAAGATTTGCTATGGCAGCCTTAGGTGAACTTTTGTTCTATATCTCCACTCAGAGTGAAATTCCTCCGAAGGTTGTTGTTGGTCTGGAAAGTCCAGCAAAAGATAGCCGGTCATCACCATCTACATGGCAGGTTAGCCCCTAATTCTTGTGCCATTTATATCTGATATATGTGATGTGGAGCCTTGGTATCCATAGTGAAAAATAGTGTTTTCAACTAAACTTTGTGTGAGAATTCAAACTCTCCTACCCCTGCTTATGCTAGGGCACTCCTTACCAAAGCTCTACACTATTGAATGAACAAGTCTTTTGTAAACATTCAACACATTATTTACCTGTAACTCCTCACAATGTTATTCATAGTCTGTTGTTCTGTCAGTGACGATAGGTTCTTGTATACCTTGTGTACCTCCTTTCCCACCAACTGTGCCAGTTTATTTTCTGTATGTTCTTTGACAGTTTCATCACTTGTCAAACTTTCTACTTTGTTCCAGTCCTTCCCAATTTCAAATCTATTCCTGTGACAAACCAGTCACTCACCAATCTTGGTATATACCTGGCATAGAGATTCAAGTGTTCCAAAGGCTCTTAAAAAAAATCACTCTATCATATTTCATATACCGAACAGAGTGTTCTTCGAGAACAAGGTTCTCAACTAAACTCCAACTTCATAGACTTTCTTCATAGTCAAAGAGAACTAACACTCGGTCTTTCCACTAGACTCTTTAATCATAGGTGAATTGCGACAGGAGTAATTTGTACCCAGAACATGGTTATTTGTCCCAGAATATTTTTTTTAAATTTTTTTTGTATTCTTCGCAATTGCGACGCACACACAACGAATTGCGACGGGGGCACTGTATAGGCGATGCCCACTCCCGTCACATTTGCTTCGAGCAGGTGACGCACACATAGCGAATTACGATGGGGGCGCTGTATAGGCGATGCCCACTCCCGTTGCATTTCCTTCAGGTAGGCGACGTACACACAGCAAATTGCGATGGGGGTGCTGTATAGGTGACGCCCACGCCCGTCACATTTGCTTCGGGCAGGTGTCCCAATTGCGACGCCAAAACAAAGCAATATGATAGATTTGCTGTATTGGCGATGCCAAAATGCCATCGCAGTTTCTATGCTGTTCATCGCAATTGCGACGTACACACAGAATTATGATGGATTTTTTGATTTGGTGACATCCCAAATGTAGTCGCAATATCGGGCAAGCATGTCGTAAGTGCTTTGGTATTCATCACAATTGCGACGAGAATCCAAGCAATTGTGACAAGGTTTATGTTACAATGAGTGGGCTGCATAGCGACGGATTGGAGTCGTAATTGCGATAGAAAAGGAAAAATATCATATTTTGCAACTAAAAAATAGCGATGTCTATTACTATCGCAATTGCAACACATGGCTGTCTCAATTGCGACACATAGCCATCGCAAATCGATGCCAAATTTATTAGATTCACTATGTGGTACTCCCCTTTATGATCATTTCATGAGGAAATGTTTTGATGGTTGACGAGCTACAAGCTAGGGCATCATGCATTGTTTATGAGGTCACTGTTTGAGCACCTAATGTCCCTATTTGATTGGTTGGTGCTATATTTGTTATATTGATGCTATTAGATCAAATAGGGACATCAGTAATAAAATAATACACTTACTATTTTGAATTTGAGCTCAGACATCATGCAATGTTATTGTTGTCATTGCATGTTTGCTGTTGTTGTGCACCATAACAGCAACAAGAATGTAACATTATGAAATTTTAGGATTAAATTGGTGAGTTTGAATACTTTCTCTATTTTAAAGTAACCTATGACTTCAAAGGAGGAATTATGAAATATAGTTGTAGGTAGTTATGTCTTCTATAATGATGGAGGAGTGAAAGGTAATGATCAATGAGGTTGTTGCTATTAGATCCTACATTAATACACTTACTATTTTGAATTTGAGCTTGGACATCATATATTGTTTTATACACTGTTTAATTCATTGAGACCGTAAGGTTGGAATTTGTAATGTATTTCCTGTTATTGGATTAATATTGCCATGTTGTTGAGATTGTAGATGTCCTTTTACTGATCTTGTATAAAAAACATATATACCATGTTGACTCATAACCCATGAGGTTTTGCTTGATAACACATTTGACATCATACTTTTTGCTCCATTTTGGTCTTGATTTACTCACTACATGCATATGTTTTCTGAGCACTCATGTTCTGTAGTATAGTTCATTTTAGAATTGTATGGCTTGACTATGCACATGCTTAATTGTAGATGATGATTAGTAATAGGGTGCTAGGTATTGCTTAGATCCTTTGGATCTGACCCCATCTTTTCCTTCCTTGCAGGTTTTGGATCATACAAGAGCATACTGGATTGAACCTTGGGTCAACACTTCATTACTTCTAACAATGTTTGGTACCTTCATTATTTATGTTCATCCACTTATGTATGTTTGCATTCATTCATATTCTTTTGAAAGTTGGCTATTAGCGACCATATAGGACCATTCTTGTTATTTTTGGGTCATTTGATGAAAATATGTAAATAGGGACATCGATAATAAAATAAGAATATCTTTATGAGCTCAAATTCAAAATAGTAAGTGTATTATTTTATTACTGATGTCCCTATTTGATCTAATAGCATCAATATAACAAATAGAGCACCAACCAATCAAATAGGGACATGAGGTGCTCAAACAGTGAGCTCATAAAAAAATATATTTAGTCTTAATAAAATCTTATAAAATAACATATATTGTGTGAAGTGTTTGATCTCTTTTTATTCATTTTGGTGTTGATATTCACTATGTAGTACTCCCCATTTATGATAATTTCATGAGGAAATATCTTGATGGCTTGCGAGCTGCAAGCTAGGGCATCATACATTGTTCATGAGCTCACTGTTTAATACTAGATTGTTTACATCTTTTCATTTGGAATGCTTGATGACCCATGAGCTTTGAGAGCTAGGGCATCATTTCTATTACCTTCAAGGCATTGTGTGAAGTGTTTGATCTCTCTTTATTTTTTGTTTTTGTTGATATTCACTATGTGGTACTCCCCATTTATGATCATTTCGTGAGGAAATATTTTGATGGCTCACGGGCTACAAGTTAGAGCATCATATAGCATTCATGAGCTCACTATTTAATACTGGCATTGTTGACATCTTTTCATTTCGAATGCTTGATGACCTATGAGCTTTGAGAGCTAGTGCATCATTTATATTACCTTCAAGGCATTGTGTAAAGTGTTTGATCTATCTTTATTTATTTTTCTGTTGATATTCACTATGTGGTACTCTCCGTTTATGATCATTTCACGAGGAAATGTCTTGATGGCTCGTGAGCTGCAAGCTAGGGTATCATGTATTGTTTATGAGCTCATTGTTTGAGCACCTCATGTCCCTATTTGATTATATAGGGACATGAGTAATAAAATAGCAATATCTTAATCTTTATGAGCTCAAATTCAAAATAGTAAGTGTATTATTTTATTACTGATGTCTCTGTTTGATCTAATAGCATCAATATAACAAAAAAAATATTGGCCAATCAAATAGGGACATGAGGTTCTCAAACAATGAGCTTACAAATAATGCATGATGCCCTAGCTTGCATCCTGTGAGCCATCAAGATATTTCCTCATGAAATGATCATAAATGTGGAGTACCACATAGTGAATATCAATAACAAAATAAATAAAGAGAGATCAAACACTTCACACAATATATGGTATTTTATAAGATTTTATTAAGACTAAATATATTATTTTATTAAGACAAAGTATTTTGGGTTAGTTTTATGTTATTTTATAAGATTTTATTAAGACTAAATATATGATGTAAACTCATAATTATACTAAATATATAATACAATGGTATGTAGTATAATCTATACATTTGTGAGATGTGATTAATTCCAGTTATATGATGTTTTGAGATTTCATTGGTGAGTTTGTATACTTTCTCCCTTTTAAACTAACCTATGACTTCAAAAGAGGAATTATGAAATATAGTTGTAGGTAGTTATCTCTTCTATAATGGTGGAGGATTGAAAGGTAATGATTAATGAGGTCGCTGCTATTAGATCATACATTAATACACTTACTATTTTGAATTTGAGCTCAGGAATCATCCAAAGTTATTGTTGTCATTGCATGCTTGTTTTTGTTGTGCACCATATATTGTTTTATTCGAGCTTTGTCTTCTCATTAACGCAATTTCATTTTGATGACATTTGTTGATTTAATGACACAATATCAATGTTAATACTAGAATTTTTTACATCTTCGCATTTGGAATGCTTGATGACGCACAAGATTTGAGAGCTAGGGCATCATTGCTAGGGCATCAATGAGGTTGCTGCTATTAGATCATACATTAATACACTTACTGCTCCGGCATCATGCAATGTTATTATTGTCATTGTATGAACACAAATTAAACAAGATAATATAATAATGCAAACTAGGGTACTGTAGTCACTCATCTAGTAATTAGTTCCCCAAACCATTACTACGGATTGAACATAAGTCTAAATCCCCAAACCTATTGTTCTATGTGTCCTTATTACCTTGATAATTTTAGTTCAACCCCTATAGGATTCCCAAGCCTAGAGGCCAAGGAAAGTACCCAAGAGCACTTGAAAGAAAGATGAATGAAACTATTTTCCTTATGTGGGTAAACCCATATAATTTTTCTTCCTTTGCATGACAACTCCTACTTATGGTAGGGATTTTTCCTAAGATTAGATATTTTAAGTGGATATTATGGGAGTTGGTAATGGAAGCTAAGTTAATCCAAAATATAGTATAGACAACCATCAGTCTTACTTCAACTCAACCAATACACAAACTATATTGAAATATTACTCTAGACCGTATTATCAAACTAAAATAATACTTATTCTCTTGAAGTTAAATTTATACATCAATTTGTAGATTCATATATTTGCATAGTCAATACTGTCAACTCCTGATTGACATTCTAGCTATCTCCATCTTTATGCACTCTTTTGGTCACACATATTTTAAACTTTGTTCTTACATACATATACTCTTTCTTGTGCATGCTTCCTTCTTTTCTCTTCTTGGTTTACTTTATAATCTTCTCACTTTCCTCTTATTTATTACTTATTATATTTCAAATATTGAAGATATTTATATTTTAAACCTGCCAATTTCTGATATAGACACCTCTCTTCTTTCTACACTCTCCCAACTGCTGCAAATCTGCAATAATTTTTTTTTCATCTTTTACTTGCATCATAAAACTCTTGTACTCTTATCTACTTCACTATGCAAAACACCCCATTTTTGGCATTGCTTTATTTCTTTCATTTTCTAGTCTTCTTTTCTTAGTGCAAACCTTGTTTACTTGTTAGCCTTAACAACATGGTAGCATTGATCCAATAACAAAAAACACATTACAAATGCCAAGCTCATGGTCTTAATGAAATAAACAGTGTATAAAACAATATGTGGTGCACAACAGCAACAAGCCTGCAATGACAACAATAACATTGCATGATGCCCGAGCTCATATTCAAAATAGTAAGTGTATTAATGTATGATCTAATAGAAAAAACCTCATTGATCATTACCTTTCACTCCTCCATCATTGTAGAAGAGATAACTACCTACAACTCAATATAACAAACAGAGCACCAACCAATCAAATAGGGACATGAGTTGTTCAAACAGTGAGTTCATAAACAATGCATGATGCCCTAGCTTGTAGCCCACAAGCCATCAAGACATTTCCTCATGAAATGATCATAAACGGGGAGTACCACATAGTGAATATCAACAACAAAACAAATAAAAAGAGATCAAACACTTCACACAATGCCTTGAAGGTAATAGAAATGATGCACTAGCTCTCAAAGCTCGTGGGTCATCAAGCATTTGAAATGAAAAGATGTAAACAATGTCATTATTAACAATGCTAGTATTAAATCTTGACATAGAATTTGATATTAGCCTATCATATATCCATTCCAAATGATATAACTCAATTTGAATAAACATACATGCCAACCATTTGACAAAATGTCCATATGAAATCTAGAGCAATACATTAATTTTATATCAAATTCGTGATTTATAATGCCCCTTGATTTATAGTGAATTAATTTTATATTGAATTCATGATTTATAATTCAGTTGCAACAGCTCAATGTGTTTTAACTCAAGAATACCCCTTACTTGGTTTCCTACAAAGCCTTTGGTGAAATCTATCAGAAAATTAAAAGTTTGGTCGAAGTAAGTCTATAAATGAAGGATGAAACACATAGGAAACTATGAGAAGCTATGAGAAGGTGACATGAAGCTAATGAAAGGAGGCATCTCCAATTTGTTTTACAGATATACATTTAAGGATCATGTCAGATAATACAAGGGAATTTGATCAAAATAGGGAGACAATCACTAGATTGTTATCTAACTTTCAAAGAGAAGGCGATGACAAATGTTATTGTCCATGCAAGATTTGTAATGGCTTAAAGACAAGAAGAATCAAAATCAAAACAACAAAGAGACATTGTAGGAAGAATGGTCACATTTAAGGGGGTTTGATTATCATCCAATGGTAAGTTGTTTGTTATATTATTTTCATAATTAATATACATATGAACCATGGAAGGAGGTTTGATTATCACATTGAAGGGGGGTTTGATTATCATCATTTTTATATAGGTCGATCTCCCTAGTGTGAGTTTCGAAGAACATGGAGGTGTGAGTATTGAAGTTGAAGATCATGATCCCATGGAAGATGACGACCATGCACCATAAAACACATTTGAAGATGATTGTATGAATGCATTAATCATTGAAAAATTTGTTACTAGTGTTGTTGGTGTTTTTGCTAATGATGATGATGATTATGATGAGGATGACATTGATGTCATCCATGATATACCTCTACTTGAGAAGGTGAACATGACCCTTTATGAAGGCTCCCAATCTACTCTTCTCTCTATTGTATTATTGTTGGTGAATTTGAAGGTTATGAATGGTTTATCCAACATAGAAATGTCTCGTATGCTAAGGTTTATCATATATGTCATTATAGTCTATAAAAGGTGAAACATGTACCATTAAGATTGTTTAAAGTAATGACTTATATTATTTGTTGTAGATTGATAGGTGAGTTTCTGTTACCACCATCAAATTTTCTCCCTCCCTCGTACCGAAGATTATGTGCCACTATGAAACATATTGGAATGGAGTATCAAGAAATAGATGCTTGTTGCGAAGATCATACTATTTATCATAAAGAACACAAAATTGCAATAGAATGCCCTGAATGACATACAAGCAGATATCAAGATGATCAAATGACAAAAAAGGTGCCTCGCAAGGTTCTTTGTTACATCCCCATTATTCCACGTCTAAAATGATTATTCAAGTGCAATAGCTTGGCACAATTTATGGATTAACATGCACGTGGTAGGAGTCAAGATGAAATTATTTGAATGCCTATGGATGGTTCATCATTTATGGACATAGAGGAAAAGTGGCCACACTTTAAAGAAGAACCTCAAAATCTCAGGCTTTCTCTTGCAGCAGATGGTGTCAATCCGCATGGAGAGATGAGATCCGTTTACTTGTTGTGGCCTATTTTTGTTATAAACAATAACCTTCCTCCATGAATTTTAATAAAGAGGGAGCACATTATGTTTGCAATGATTGTTCTAGGTATCTTATTATTTTATAGTTATCTACATCTAATTATAATTCTTGGAGTGAAATGGCCACAATAATTATCTGATGTTATTGTTAATTCAACTAGTTAAGTACCAAGTGAAAGATATGAATGTATATATTGCATCTCTTATCGACGAGTTGTTGGTGTTATGGAATAGTTTCACTATGTATGACATCTCTAGACCAATTGGACAAAGACAATTTTAATTTCGTGCGATGCTTGTGTGGAAAATTTATGATGCTCTAGGGTTGACACATTTCTGTGGTATGTTATGGTGATTTCTAGTTGTACACGGTAATTCAAATTTTAAAAATATACATATTTAATCCAATTGTATCTTTATCTTGTAGGTCTTCAAACAAAGGGAAAATTTGCATGTCCAATGTGTGGTCCAAAGATGAAATCTCATCATTCCAAAAGTTTAAGAAAGTAGGTGTTTGATAAGTATAGGCGCTTCCTTCGCATAAATCATAAGTATCGAAGTGCGAAAAGACATCTTTTCAATGGGAAACAGGAGACTACATGAAAGCCCCGAAGAATGACACCTCACCTATGGCAATTGGAATATAATAGAATTCAAGGTAATATCATTCCTCCTAATGGTCGACATTTGAAAATTATATATTTTGATTATGTTTTGTTGGCTAATTATGTAGTTGATGATCTTGAAGGTCGTGAAGGCATCACCGACCAGCTTCCAAAGGGACTAAAATGTTATCCCAGAGAATTTAGTAGGCTGCCCTACTATGAGCAGCTACAAATTGTGCATTTCTTTAATACTATGCATATTGGAAAGGATGTAACAGAGACATTGTGGAAAATATTGGATGGAAGGCGTGACAAAGAAAAACTTGGCAAAATTTATAGTGACATTCATGATTCCAATCATGCAATGAAAAATATCATTGAATCAAATAGAAATGGAGATTAGACTAATGCAAGTGTTCTTCCTTGGTTACTAACAGAGAAAAAAAGTAATGCCATCAAAGAAGTCATCCGAAAAATTCAATTTCCTATAGGATTTGCTGTAGATATAAGCAATTTCATATCAAAGAAAAATAATTTTGGGTCAGGGATGAAAATGCATGATTGACATACCTTCATCAAGATAAGTCATAGTCTTTTGTATTTACAATATAATTGTGTAACTGCATTCAATTTTCATTGTATGAAATGATCAGCTAATAATTGTTGTAGTATTTTCTACCCCTATCTCTCCCAAAGAACTTCAACAATAATATAAAAAAAGTGATATATGATCTTAGAAAATACATGAGGTAGGTAGTGATATTTGTTCAATATATCAAACAATACTATCAAACAAGTAATATAGTGTAAAGTATTGTATTTATATATTTGTGTGTCTTGAATCCCTTGTAGGTGGTTGTCATCTAAAGAAATCCATAAAGAAGATATAAAATATTAGAAGAAAAGAATTTGTTGACTAATGTGTGAAATGCAAAAGTGTTTACTTTTAGTTTTTTTCAATGCACAAGAACACTAGCTCATACACCAAGTTGAGAAGATTGAATTGTGTGGACCTGTACATGCTAGGTCAATGTGGATGGTTGAGAGACACTTGAAATTTTTGAAGGGTTTGGTACGAAAAAGAGCACATCCCGAGGGTTCTATGGTTGAGGGATATATGGTATACTAGATGATGGTGTACGTTACTCAATATCTTCCTAATCTTGTAGCAAAGGCCCATATAGATTACATTTGAGATCTCGACTCCATTAAAAAATTCGAATGGGAGTACTTGGTGGGAAATGGTAAATTTAGAAAACTGAAAGGTAATAAATTATAAGATGTTATTGTAGTTAATTAATTCTTAATCTTCAAAATAAATTTGTTGTAAGTCATCTATTTATTTTTGTACAGTTGCTAAAGAGTGGGATGCAATACATTTGTTTATTGCAAACAATCAAGATTGATGACTGTATGGATTGAATGATGTCAACATAATGGTCATAGATTAACATGGGAATCCATGTCTTCATTGGTTATACAAGCTCATTGTAATGGAGATCCCAATGTTACACAAAAGGAAATAGATTTAGCATATGGTTTAAGAGATCATCAGGTACTTATAAATTTGTTAATTAATCAATTGTATGTTTTTCAGCTCGTGATGCAATAATTTATACATGTTTGACATTATTGTAGGTGAAACACCACAAGGCTATGTTATGCAATGGTTATAAATTTCGCATCAAAAAGTAGGATGACACGAAGAGAACTTGTGATTTTGGGATAAGTGCAGTGTTCCAGGTGACTAATATTTCATCTAGAAATGACTTACATCCTTGAGAGTCGCAAAATTGATACTATGGTATTTTGGTTGATATACTTGACTGTGACTTTAATTCCTTCAAATTAGTTCTCTTCATTGTGAAATGGTATAGACTACAACTCAATAAAAATAATCCTGATAGAATTGTTATTGAAGATGACAATGGATTTCTAATTATTAATACAAGGTTGTTTGAGCCAATTGGAGAAGAGCCCTATGTTCTTCCAAGCCAATGTGAGAAGAGTTATTTTACTCAGAGGTTCCACATAAACCAGGTTGGTCATTTGTTGTTAGACACGATCCAAGAGGAAGGCCAATAAAGTATAATGATCCAAGCCCTAGACTCTCAAATCAAAATGACAAACCAAATACAACCATCCAGGGAAAAAAGAGAATCCCCTGTGATTTAACATCATTGATGTGCAAGGAAATAGAAAATTAGCAGAAGAAACTCTCATAAGATATTATTTAGATTAAATGCATTGATATAAAAAAATAACTAATTTGTGCATGTCTAAATACTAGTGTCTTGAACAAGTGATTTGACTCTTGTCATGCCCACTACAAATGAGAATAGTATTAACTAGTGAGGTTGTTTAAGCATATAGAGATTAAATACACTCTTTTAGAATGAAATTTTTCTTAACAAAAGATCAAATATATAAGTAGGACATATAAAACAAGGTGAATAAGAGTAGTACTTATAAAACAATTATTAGAACATGCCAAACATCTGGCATAATTGTACATTTCATTCATGTCATTGATATTCTTCTTCATCCATCTCATCTTCAAGATCCTCATCGTCGATGACATCACCACCACCACTATTGTCATCATCATCATCATCATCATCATCATCCTCATCATCATCATTCTCAGTAGTAGCATCATCATCATCAGTAGCAGCATCATCATCATCTTCTTCTTCATATTCTTCTTCGACTAGCTCTCGATTGTGATCATCATCTACATCAGCTTCCACTTCTTCATCTTCCTCGGTAACTTATTCCATCACATTATACTTTATCGGCCTTCCCCTTCAAATGGGAAAAAATTCTAGATACGTAATTATATTTTATGTTTAAAAATAATGTGACAACTAATCATTTTATGAAGAACTGATGTACATACGGTATTACAAAGAAATAGTGGATGTCAATACTTTTTGTGGGTTGATGAAACCACATTTACATCTACCCCATCTACATCTATACCTGATGTAGTAAATGAGTGCAACTTGTGCAAGGCTCAAGAGGCAACTAGTGATGCCAAGATTGCTTCAATGGCGAAAGCAGAAATCATATTTCTATGATTCCTTCTTTGTGTAGTTTGTGCACTACGTTTTTGGGACCATATGCGTAAATGTGGTTAATAGAGGGATATTGTAGATACTAAATTTTTTTATAGAATTTCTAGTAGATACGTTGGACATATTTTGATAAACTCATAAAAAATTTTGTTGTTTATGACTTCGTTATGATTTTCAATATAAAATCAAACAAAATTAAAAATTAACCTTATTAATGAGCTAATTGTCGAAGGATCTAGGCGCAGGCTAGAAAGATGTCTTCCCATTATGTTGTGGATAGGTGTTTCATAAAACATACATACCTGTTGCACGTGCATTCTCGATTTAGAGTGGGAAAATCTTATTTTGGATGCGAAGGAGAGAAGCCAAACACATAAAGAACATGCACATAAACACAACAGCTGAGAAACATAAATATAGATATCAAAATAGCTGAGAAACATAAATTTAGGCATCATGGTCACAATTTTTTGGAGACACAACATAATTGAATGGTATACCCAGATGATGCAACACAACTATCACTCCTCTGGTTCCAAGTTGACATTGCGGGATCCAAAAACCATAGATAAGGAATAAATTTAGAGAGTGGAGGAGGGCCGTAATGACCAAAATAATACAAGGTCCCTATATTATTTTAGTTATTATGGCCCTCCTCCTTCACTCTCTAAATTTATTCCTTTAAGATCTCAATCCACGTATGACAATATATATTTCTTTCTAAAAAATAGTGTGAGCCATCGCAATTATGATGGAAACCACAGAATAATCGACGACAAAATTAAAAGTGAAGAATATTTGTTAGAAACATCAATCACTTCAAGGAGCAATGATCACTTCAGCTCACCTCAAGTATTCTTGACCCAAGATCAAGTCATATCGATCCATTTCAATGGCTACCAAATCAACAGATCTCTTCCAAGAACCCAGTCGCAAAGAAACACCACAGACCACACCACAAACCCATTGTGAAGAGGCATCCAATGTGTCATAAGTCACATCAAATGAACCACTTTCTATAATCCGAGTCTCTCATCTTGGTTCACGAAGAAGAAGACTTCTCCCAAGTCATCATGAACACCATAGTGATCTACGAATCTCCAATGTGCAAGTTTTGCAAGTCGCTCTCTCGACATCACATCTAACTCATTTGAAACTATGGAAAAAATGGTAGACAATCCCAATGATCTGTCACAACCTGATCTCAACAAAAATGTAAAGAGTAGCTCGATTCTATCTTCAAGCCAATCAATGCACAATCTACTCAAAATCTAAGTGAAGTCACTGCTACACTACATAGGAACAAAGCACATCAAATTCAGACCAAAGAAGTCAAGAAGTCACTCAAATCATATCCAAATGCAATCAGGTCCTCATATATCCCATGAACAAATCAGGAAGAATGCATCTCTAATCACCACACTAGCTTCTTGTGCTAGAGCAGTCCCTGTCACAAATCTCGATTTGGTCAGATCCATTCCGAATCCAAGTCTCTAGACTCAACTCAATAATCCATGAGTCGCTACAGAATCTACTGCAAAGTCATCTCTGAATGACATAACCAGATCATGAGCAAGAATAAAAGACCTCGACTCACCAAAACACCTTACAAGTCGATTGAGATCTGAATGTAATGCAACCAGCTAGAACTAGATCTGCAACCAGCTCAAACCAGATTTGTAAGAACACTATTCTAAATCGATACCAACTCGATCAAAAAATATATATATTTAAAAAAAGTACTGATTTTCATCGCAACTACGATGGCTATCTATCAAAAATATCTGACAGCCAACCGTCGCATGTATAGCACCATCATTGACAAAAACCTAAAAGAGAGATATCTATCAGAAACTTTCGACAGCTAGCCATTGCATGTACAACATCACTATCACCAAAAAACTACAAATGATGACTATCCATCAGAAGATTATGACGGGTAACTATCTCATGCATAACATCGTTGTCGGCAAAAAACTACAAACAACAACTATTCATTGTAAACTTCTAACGTGTATCCATTGCATGTACAACATTGTTGTCAACAAAAAACTATAAACGACAGATATCCATCGTAAACTTCCGATGGGTATCTGTCGCATGTATAGCATCTCCGTTGGCAAACAAACTATAAATGAAGACTACTCGTCAGAAGATTCTAACAAGTAGCCATCATTTGTAGTTTTTTGCAGTGGATGGATGATAAAATTGTGATGGCTACAAATAGGGCTGACGGTATGTTTGCCTTATTGGCACCCCCTTTTTGTGATGGTCATAGTCATCGTAATTATGACGCTAATCGTAGCCTTCATTTTTTTTGACTGCAAAACTATGATGGCGGGTCGCATCTTTTGATCGACAATATACTGTTAGAATTTTGATGGCCTGCCATCGGAAAAAGGTCTCAAATGTACTAGTGTGGGTCTCGGGATAGAGACCACATATTCTGATATAACCATTGGATTTTCTTTAGTTTTGGATATGTTTTTCTTATACTATTTTATATGTTTCCACTGGAGGGATTGGTCAAATTTACATATAACAAAAGTTACAATTCTTTGAGTACTGATTACAAAAATCTAAGTGAAGGATTGATGATTGTGAAGATGTTTTGCCTCTCTTGAATTTCTCTTATATGATGAAATGTTGGATGGATCAGATGGATCCTTGAAGGTTGATTTTTATGTAGGATGGTCCGCATCATAGTTGGGATGTAGTTAGGTCTAGAATATGGTTTGAATCTTTTTGGAATTGATTCAATGGGTTAGAGCTTTGAAAATGGGGAAAAATGTAAAAGTTGTAAAAGTTACATGAGCAACTTTTGCAAATTTCAAATGTTGTTCAATAACATTTGGAAAAAAGTTGTAAAATTTCCTAATAGAAGTTATGGGTTGGTAGTCAATTTTTCTAATCCCAGAGGACCTATTTAATAGTTTTTCAATCATTGTACGAAGGTTGGATAAAATTTTGGATTCAATTCCCAAGGAGGATTCGATGATAGTTTGTTGTTTTTGTACACAGTCTATGAGACTCTCTTGTTAGGAGTTGAATAGGATTCCATAACTTGGTTCTTTGTGTAGTTTATTTTCTTCCTATTGTTTCCTCACTCTGTATACACTTCTTGTGTATTTTTATATAGTTTTGTACGTTCAAAACAAAATCAAACCCTCCTGGACTGTTCTTTGCCAGTGTAAGGGTTTGGCCTGAAAATATGACTCTACGGTGAGTTTCCTCCATTGGATCTTCATGGCCCATGGAGGATGTAAAGTATAGCCTCTGTATAGTCTTTTCCTTTTTGTATAGTTGTTAGAAATTATGTTTGATATTTTTTAAGGCTTTCCCTAGGCGAGACAATGTGTGCTTAGCTAAGTGCAAGTAAACATCAGTCAATGATTAAATGCAGGGTTGGATTGAACTAAAGGATCTAGTGATTGGAGAGTGGTATTAGGTTTTTGAGGATGCCCTAGAACTAGTGGCAAGAATTTATGAATCCATCTCATTCATCTTTTCTTTAAAACTATGCACATAAACCCAATTAGCCCTATTTTCAAGGACAAAAACATAGTCTACATAAAGTACTGTATGGACAATTCAAAGACCCCTAACCCTAAAAATATATAAGTTTTAAAAAAATGGTATATGGAACAGTGACCATCTTGGGGGCTTCTTTGGGAATTTTTTAAGTTATTGGGGTTTAAGAGTCTAATTAGGGCTACAAGGGCTACTATCCCTTCAACTTTGAACCTTTGGAACCTGGTGGAGAATTGGTTGAACTATGGACCAAAATCTTCACGGATGTAAAAGAATTAAATTGGAGTGTATCCAGTCTTGTAAAGTGATTGAAAGTGTTTAGGATGATTTGTGTGAAATTTACCTAGTAAGTTCAAGTTAGTGTTGTACCACCTTTGGTAGAGAGGCTCTTTAGGATTAGGGGAAATAAATAAGTGAGTTCTCCTAGGTTAGGTTTGGAAAGAAAACCCTTAGTAGGTCTAGAAATTGACCTAAGGAAGAGTCTAGTTGACTCAGGTGAGGTGTCTCCCTATCACAATACACTTCACTATCTCCTCTTATGTGGTAGATTCTATGTGTTTTCTTTTTGTAGTGTGCTTTACTAGTGATGTGCTTGGCACATGTTTTGTTCATATTTCTTTAAATGACCCATGTTTCTCCATTGGCGCAAGGTGATAAAGGAATCACATTGTTGTAAACATTATTCTCTATGTCATTACATGTTATGTTGTGCTTATACCATAGTTTGTAAATGTCCCTTTGTGTTACCTCTTATGATGATGCAAAATAGTAGCTACTTATTCTTTTTAGTCTCTATGATGGTGACCCAAAAATTATTTTCTTCATCACTCTTACGTACTTTTCTTCCATTGTGATAGTAGTTCTACCACCTTTAGGGGATGATGACATTTCATTTTGATATAATATTTCACATGTTATCATATGATCATACTGACCCTAGAGTAAGTAGATCCCTTTTGCGCTCTTTTTTGTCATGTGCTAATTTCCCTTGATTTGTCCTTTCTTTGGGGCATCTCATAGTGGAAACATTTCTTACAGATGCATGTATTATCTATTAAAGCAACTGCTCTTGTTACAATATTTGTAATCACTTTAATGTGTGGGCATACACTCCACTCTATATTTCACATTTTACATACACATTGATTCAATGCTACTTTTCACTTGGTCTTTTGATAGACCACCTTTTATATCCCTTAAGAGATAGAATTTCCTTAAGGAAAGATCCTCCTTTTCTTTTTGATCCCTAAGGAAGCTTACCTCCCCTTAGAAAAAATCTCCTTTTGGATCCCTTAATGGATACACTTTCCTTAAGGAAAAATCCTCCCTTTATTGTTTTATCCCTAAGGAGTGTTACCTT
Source organism: Chamaecyparis obtusa (assembly GCA_027943335.1). NCBI lineage: Eukaryota > Viridiplantae > Streptophyta > Pinopsida > Cupressales > Cupressaceae > Chamaecyparis > Chamaecyparis obtusa. The sequence continues at coordinate 326,329 of BSBK01012305.1, forward strand.
TCCCTTAGGATAGATCATTCTTTTCCTAACCCCTTATTGGATACATTTTCCTTAAGGATAGGTCCTTGATGGATTGAACTAGCATAATATAGCCTGCTAGAACTTTTAATGTCATCTTTTGCGGTTCTTTCTTTATGTGGTTCATAGTAAGAAAAACAATCTTACTGGGTTAAGGCAATCACACTCTTCTCTCTCTCTTTCTCTTTTGAGAAGTGTCTTTCTTATATTGGATTTGGATTTGATGGGGACTTAAGTAACTTGGGGGTTTGACATTTTCTTTCCTTCTTGATCTTGATGAGATCATCCAATGCATTTGATATCATTTACGTTGAGAATGAGATTGTCTCATACTCCCACTAAAGTGGGGGCTAAATGTATTGTCCTAAAAATTTAGCACCCATTAATGATGGCTTTACAACCTATTAGACCCCATTTTAGTGATTCCTAGATTTGAATGTCTTTATGATTGGTTTCCTTCATCATTCATTTTCTTCCCCTCAAACTTTTCACACTTCCCAAGCCCCATTTTTTTTTTTAAATTAACCCTATTGGGACTAGCTTGGCATAAATTGGCCTTCTCCTAGACAAGGTTGACCTAAGTTGACATTTTCCTTTGGTATTACTTTTAAGTGGGCTCTTGGCCCAATATGGAGGTTCTTCTTCTCTATCTTTATTTATGGTTAGAAAAATAATATCAAGTCTTGAAATGAGTATAAAGGACATGAAGGTGTCTCATTTTGACATCCACTATTATCCATTACATGCTATCTTTAAGTCTATATGTAAGAAATCCAAGCAATTTAAGTCGTACAATTGAAGTGGTGGACTCAAGATTTGAAGGAAAGAACCGGCCATTGAAGATCTCCAAGTCTCCATCTCTTCAAGTCTTCATTCAAGAAAAGGAAATCTTCCCTAGTTGATGCATTTTTCTATGATGAAGATTGACTAAGATCAGAGGTTTACAGGATAGTAGAAAGGTTAGATAAGTTATTATCTTGTTATTGATGTCAAGAAATTGATATCTAATTTATCTTGTGTTTCCATATATTTGAAGTATGATATAAGTTGAATGAGTTAAGAAGAATAAGGAGTGAGATGTTGTGAAGATGAATAACTTAATTGGGAAACTGATACAGATCGAACAATGCTAAGGTTATGTTGATCTATAATTTTTTTACATAACATATGATTATATCAAGTCAGTAAAGAATGGTAAAGAAGATTAATCAAGTTGGTGAGCAAAATATTTTTGGCTACCAAGCAGAAAATGTCATTCGATAAAGAGTAAAAGTCATTCGGTAAAAGGAAAGTAAGTTTTGGTAAAGGAAAAGAAACTCAAGACACTGAGCAAAAGGTTTTAGTCACCGAGTGAAGTTAACTGAAATTCATTTGAAACAAAGAAGCTAGTCACTAAGCAAGTCCAACATAAATTAAATACAAGGATCAAAATGACATTTAATGTTGAGCTATGGTGAGATGGAACATTCTAATGACAAGGAAGAGTTAGTTGGAGAGATCTATGATCAAGAAAATTCACGATGATGATCTATGGTATAGATCTAAGCGGTAAAAAGAGAAGGATCAAGTTTCAAGAAAGTTCAAGTTCCAAGGTGATTGAGTCACCAACTGATGTAGCGAAGAAGGAAAAGGTTGAATTTTGAGTCAAAAATATGAAATTTATGAAGTGTTGAAGCCAGTCAAAAGTGAAGGATTGAAGCAAAGAAGAAGAGCACACAAAGTATTTAATTATGTAAAGGATAGCTGCAGATTTACCGATCAATATATTCACTATTTCTTATTAATATTTGTAACAGAAATATTTCTTAACCGAGTGGACTTAATAGTCTTATTGTAAAATCCTTGCAAAAGGTAACATTTTAAGGAGTGTTGGAAGACCTTTAACTAGGCCACTCCTAACAGGGTGAAAATCCTAACAGATATGAGGAAAATCCCTTGACCGGGTCATGCTTAGTAGTGTGTATTGTAATCTTTAAAAGGATTGCATCTTAACTGAGCATACTTTAGAAGAGTATTTTATTTAGTGGGTGACAATTCCCATAGTGGTTTTTTCCAAAGCTGAGTTTCTGCATTAAATATTGGTGTTATATGTGTTGAATGATTTATGTGATTGTTATTACTAATTGATAAAGTTTATTTATTGTCATTGGTAAATGTTGAATTTGTTACAGGTAGTGGTTGTCATTGCACCAAAAGATCAACATGTGAATGCCCGATACAACCACTAGACTTATAGAAGACACAAGAGGCTATTAAACCATGTTACAAATCATGAGGGGAGCACTGACCATTTTTCCAACAATCTCCCCCTCAGCGTTACTCAATGTGATTAGAACATGTGACCAAGCTCTGATACCACTTGTTACAAGTAGTGGTTGTCATTGCACCAAAAGATCGACATGTTAATGCTCGATACAACCACTAGACTTATAGAAGACACAAGAGGCTAGTAAACCATGTCACAAATCCTGAGGGGAGTGCTAACTATTTTTCCAACAAATTTTGTTTGACCGAGTTGACACTGAGTTTAATCAGAGAAAATTTTAAGGTACATAGCATCAAGGATTACTAATTCACCCCCTCTCTCTGTAATCCACCATCTCTCTCATAACCAAGTAGAGGAAATCTCAAGCTAGAAAGAAGATCCACAAGAATACATTCATTCAAGATCTTGGATTGGTAAGTGTTGATCTATTGCATTTGTGAGGACATCCAAGCGATCCTACATTCCTTAAACACATATTAATAGGTTTATCAGATCCTAATAACCATCCATGAGGGTTTCTCATCCAAGGTAAATACTTACATTTACTTTTTTTTACAACATTTTATTTATGCCATTTCTATTTCATTTTAAGGTTGATTCCTATACAGGGGATTGACCAAGGAAAGCCCCTTTCCACAATGTTTTTCCACTTATTCTTGTGTGTAGGAATAGGTTCTCATTGTTTCAGAAATGGATTTCAAGAGTTGCAAAACCAATCTCAGATCTTTCATAGATTTCACTAGATTTTGACTCTCTAGGAAAAGGTTAACTTTCTTGGACAAGGTCAAATTTGGTCGACATTTTCCTCTTGTTCTAGAAATTTCACAATTAGAAGTTACAAGTGGGTAAAATTACAAACCTGTCTCACACTTTTATAAAGGAAAAGGTCAACAACACACAAACTGTTAAACTTTAATGACATAAATGTGACATTTGTGTTTAGAGTTTGAAGATGATGTAAACTAATGAAATGTGTAAAATTAGATAAAGTTTATGCCTATAATTTTAAAAAAAAATTTGAAAAAGAATTGACATAGATTTTTAATTTTTGAAGTCCATTTTTTAGTTGCTGAAAAATGGTGAAAATCTAGGGTCTAGTTCCCACCAAACAAGTATATAAAAATAATCTTTTTTTTTGCTCCGATTTCAAAATATGTTATAGGTGGCATGTATATCTAGTGCAAAAAAGAAGAAAGATTGGTTTTCAGTGTATATTTTCTCTGATATAACTACTCAAAGTCTAATGTAGCCAAAATCAACAATTTTCATCACTTGTCAAATTTCCCCTACTAAATCTACACCATTCAGGAAAATATTACATATTCTTGAAGAGGATTCTCTCCTCTAGTGTTAAATATAAATTTTAAATTTTTCTAATATGATTTACTATATTTTTCTTTATTTGAAGCATCATCTTTTGGAATGTTAAAACAACTACTTGTAGTATTTTGAAATTATAATATATTAGATCTAATCAAAATACTATAAAACTTATATGACAATAATCTTGCCTATGAACTCGACCAAAAGGTATTTTTATATTTTTTTAAAAATATCATTAAAAGAGTAGGAGTTAATGAAACATCACTTTTTGAAATAATTTTTTTCTTTGGTAATTGGATCCAAATTGGTATAAAATATGCATTTAATAGATATTTCCAATTAGAAATGTTGAAGCACTTATCTAATGAGTCTAGCTAGACCATATGTTTGAAAAAAATTTAATTTTTAGTTCTAAATACTCAAATTCAAGTGTGTTGATAAGTTAGCCTAAATGTCACACAACTTTGTGCTTTTACCCAAGTGTTAAAGTGTCAAATCTAGAACCATTTCTAATTTTGATAGGTCTACGACAATCAGAACTAGATTTGAAGTTTACTTTGCCTCTCCTCTCTTCAAAGTGAGTTCTATCTTATTCTTTTCATCTTGCATTTACTTTTATGCATTAGATCTAATATCATACTTTGTTGGTTATCATTCCTTTATCAATAGAATCAATTCCTTCTACAAAAATACACATCTTATTACACACATTCCACATCTCTTTAAGGAAAGTAAACACCAATTCCTCTAGTCTCATTTGAATCTTTCATTAGAACCCCTAAATCCATCTTGTGTTGTGCTAATCCAATTGTCTTGAGGGTGATCCTTTGGGAGCATACTTAATTTCCCGAAAGTAAAACTCCCACTAGGAATTTTTTAAGTGATCTATTTCTCTACATAGCGTTGCTCACCATTTTCTTATATACACAAGAACATACTAGATTTACAAAGATGAAGCAAGAAAACTAGTGACATAAAACAAAAAGTGAAGGTAGGTAATCAAACTATTCTTCCATCCTGTATCCTTAATGTTATTTTACTTCCTTCCCTTTCTCGGCTTATAGCTACTAGTTATTGGCACTTCCATTTTCATTAGCGTCCACCTATACTATTACATCATTCACATTAGGAACTTGAAATGGGTTGACAAGAAGGTGATCATGTTGAATCAGAATGAATAGAGCATTCACTTTTGCACTAATGTTGCACCCAAAACCCGTTTGTGCCTATACAATGCATTTCAAATGAAGAGACAATTTTGTGTGTCCAATGCTAACTTTATATTATCATAGAAAATAACATATGAAATCCTATTTGACAAAGAATCCCAAGAGAAAAGAATCCCAACAAATGCATTTCCCTTCCAAAGATCATAATTTTTAAATGCCAAAAGAAAAGACTCCTCAGAAAGCACACCATGCTTAACCACTTTCCTAAAAATTAATTCTAGTGCAGATATAAATTGTGAAAAAATTAATGCATTTGAAAAAAAATATATAGAGCACCTGGCGTAGGAAAATAATTCTCCTAGCAGTCAGTGATAGGACCTCCTCGCTAATGATGCACCTCACATTTCTCCTATACTAAAGATAATGCATATTAAACATGAATTTTAGGTCCTCATCTGTTATCTTCCTAGAAAACAGTCTCTCTCTTGCAACCCAAGGAATTAGGCCATGGTAATTTGGAGGATGATATTCCATATGGTATTTTTGACAATCCTCACAGAACAAACCGACCCTGAATTTTCCTTGTTCTATTACAATCGGATCATAACTTCTCATTACAAATGTTGAAAAGAAAAACCCACAAAATGTCTTCTTATTAACCCAAGACCAATGCAAAGATGAATGGGGATAATTTATTTTGTACACTCAATCCTAGGATTCAGTACTTGGTCACCTGATTCATATCCTCTGCCATCAATATGCAAACAAGTTATTAATAGAAGCATTTTTAGATGATACTACAAAACTCCCAAAAATATCCTTTTTCTACCTCCAAATCTGGAAATGTGCTTTTCTTTAACATTAATGCATGCAATACTATCATTGTCACACATACAAAACATGCAATATTAAAGTTTAGATAAAGAATTCCTTTCTTAGATCTTTGGTGTAGGACAACACACATTCCATAGTTTGTCTTGAAAAGACTTGTTGTAGAATTGAAGAGTTCGGAATGAAGAAACATAAATACAGAATAAAAGAGAAGAAAAGAAATAAACACAGAACACACTTGTTTATCATGGTTCACCAAAATAGTGGCTACATCCACACTCAAAGAAGAAGAACTATATTAACTCAAAACTAAATTTTTATAATGAATTGGAGAGTCTTATAAATAAGCTCACAACCAAGCAGCTGAAAGGGCAAGGGCCAACAGACAAAAGTTTGTTGGCCTTCCAATACTCAACAAAATCCCATCAGAAGTCAACGAATATTTTAGCTGATCAAGAATTCCCCTGCTCTACATGTTGACCTACTTTATCTTAACAAGTCCAAGAGAAGTTCTTGCACATTTGAAGTTCTCTTTGGTTACAACTTTCATGAATATATCTATCGGATTGATTTTGGTATCAATCTTTTCAACCTTCTATCTTCCCTCTTCAACCATGTGCTGTACAAAGTGAGCATGGATGTCAATGTGTTTTGAACATCGCTGAGAGGTATGATTATGAGCCATAAAGATGGTGCTATGGTTGTCACTAAATAGAACATAAACATTTTGTTGATACTTCATTTCAACAAGTAGTCACTGCAACCAAATCATCTCCCGAGCACCTTCAGAAAGTGCCAAATACTCAGCTTCAACAAAAGAAAGAGCAATAGAATGTTGTAGCCTTGAGGCCCAACTAATAGGAGCTCCAGCGAACATGAATGTGTAACTGTTAGTAGATCTACGCTTATCCAATTCTCTGACAAGATCTGAATCCATGAATCCCTGTAACTATTCATTATTGCTACAAAAACATAAGATGAAATCTAAAGTGCCTTTAAGGTATCTTAATATCCATTTGACAGCCTCCCAATGAATCTTCCTAGGATTGCTCATGAATCTACTCACAACTCCCACTGCATGAGCAATGTCAGGATGTGTTGAAACCATAGAATATATAATGCTACCAACTGCATATTTGTAAGGGATGTCCTCCATATATTCCTTGTCCTCTTGTGTTTGTGGACACAAATTAGTTGATAACTAAAAATGCAAAGCAAGTGGAGTAGAAATGCTATGCGCATCAGCCATACCAAATCTCTGAATTACTTTGTCAATGTATTCTTTTTGTGACAATGTAATTTATTTCTTCTTCCTATCCTGGGTGATAGTCATACCAAGAATCTTCTTGGCTGCCCCTAAATCCTTCATAGAAAATGTACTTACCAATTTAGTTTTCATCTCACTAACAATTTTAGAGCTTGTTCCCACTACTAACATGTCATCAACATAGAGAAGAATAATGAGAAATTCACCATTTGGAAGTGTCTTATAATAAATGCACAGATTAGATTCACATCTGATAAAGTTATGTTCAAGCATGAAGGAATCAAACTTAACATACCATTGCCTTGGTTCTTGCTTGAGCCCATACAAGCTACGCTTCAGATGACAATAAAGATGTTCCTGACCCTTTTTCAAAAAACTCTCACGCTGATTCATATACAACTCTTCATTTATGTATACATGTAGAAATGTTGTCTTAACATATAGCTGCTCCAATTCAAGATCCCAAATGACTGCTAATCCCAATACTGTTCGGATGGATGTCATCTTCACAATCGGAGAGAATATTTTAGTGAAATCAATCCCCTATTTTTGAGCATAACCCTTTACCACAAGTCTTTCTTTGTAACGTTTCTAACCTCCGCTTTCATCTTTCAACTTGTATATCCACTTGTTCTTAAGTGGTTTTTGATTTGGTGGAAGAACAACCAAATCCCATATCTGGTTAGCTTCTAAATAACTCATTTCTTCTCCCATAGCAATGAACCATTTGTTCTTATCACTGCTTGTACATGCCTCTTTATAATTTTCTGGTTCGATTTGCTCATAAATTAATAGTTCTAGCTTTGCCTCTTCATAAAATAGTAACTGATTATTAGAAAATTTTGCTAGAACTTTCCTTTGTCTTGAGGATCTTCTCAATTCAGTATGATCTGTTTCAAGAGAATGGATTCTCTTCAATTGATTGGCATCATTTCTAGTATTAATTTTACCAAATTGATTTAAATTTGGTACCTCTGTGGATTTCACACTAGATGATTTGTGTGAAGTATCCATGTTTTCACCATGTGAAGGACCCCTATTTTCATGGTGATTTGAATTCTCCAACTAGCTATCGAGAATACCATACGTCCCTTCATCCAATGCTCTCCATGTGAGGAGAGGACAAGAGTTGTCCATTTGTGTGAGTGGAGCAGTGAGACCCATTTAGAACATGTCTTAGACCATGCTATTGTTCACATGGGCTAGTCTACTGCTCATGCAAGCCATTCTGCTGCTCACACAAGCCAGGCTGCTATTCACGCAAGCCAGACTACTCCTCACGTGAGTCAAGTTGTTGTTCACATGAGTCAAGCTATTGTTCACATGGGCCTTCTTCCTCATATATACCATTGATCTCTCCTATGAGAGATTGATATAAGATATTGTGGGCATTAGCATGCACATTTCCTTGCTGTGCGTGAGAGATAGAAGTGTCTTGGAGAGGGGAAGGGAAGAGCATGGTCTCTCTCGAACATGTTCCCCTGTTTGCTGGTAGATTTTGACTGTAATCAAATATATTTCTCTATTCTCCATCGAACAGATTATCATGTGTGTAATCATCCTCACTTGATGAGGACTGAGAGGGATGGATTAAAATAGAGGTTGGAGTTGAATGAAGAGAATTTCTTCCTGGATGTATAGAGGCAACATTATTTAAGAGTACTTTGAAAGAAATGTATTTGCCTTCAGACCTATCAATGTCTCTAAGAGCTGGAAATTTTTTCTCATTGAAAATGACATCACGACTGCGAATAATTCTCTTTTCAACTGGATCCCAAATTCTGTAACTGAATTGGTCTTCTCCATATCCCATGAATATGCCTTTTTGTGACTTGAAATCTAGCTTCATCCTTCTTTCTTTTGGGACATGTACATGAGCTTCACACCCAAAAACTTTGATGTGTGAGTATGAAATCCTTTTTCCTAACCATTCTTCTTTCGTGATACCAAACTCTAGACAAGATGAAGGAGACCTATTGATTAAATAGACTGCTATATAGCAAGCTTCCACCCAAATTTTTTTGACCAAACTGGCATTGGAAAGCATACACTGTGCTTTCTCAAAAATGGTTCTATTTAACCGTTCTACTGACCCATTTTCTTGAGGCAAATAAGGGAAAACCTTAATTATTCTTATACCATGATCTGCACAAAAGTTATCAAACTCCAACGAACAAAATTCACCTCCATTATCCATTTTCAGACACTTAATTTTATGACCACTCTGCTTTTCCATAAAACTTTGAATTTAGAGAATACCTTAGATTTTCTAGAAAGCATATAAACCCATACATTTTGGGTGCTATCATCAAGAAAGGTAACAAAATATTGTGCACCTCCACGAGAGGTTACCTCCATAGGTCTGAAGACATCTGAATGCACTAGCTCCAAGGGTGTTGTCTTCTTGTCATGTCCATCCTTCAAGAAGTTGACCCGCTTTTGTTTCCCATGAAGACAATGCTCACAAAATCCAAATTTGCAGATTGGAGACCCTAATGCAGGGGCATCCCTGATGCAAGTCAAAGACCATGTGATTGAAGGAAGTTACCATGAAGCCAAGGAGTCATCCAATCCTATTGGAACAAGCACCTGATTTCTTAAGACTTTCATCATGTTACTTTGGAGCCTTGTGATGGACATTGAAGGCTTGGTAGATTAAAGGTTTTAAGATCTTTTATGATGTTTCAATTTGCATAGTATTTAAGTGCTTTTGTTTTAAATAATGGTTAAAGGATTGATTAAAATCTCCTTATAACCCATCCACATGTATGGACTAAGACCCCTTGGTATTGTTATAAGCCTTGGGCATCTTTTGAGTCCTTGGATGAAATGAGCATAGTAAGTGTCTATTAGGTGTACTTAGGTGTTTTTAGGAGTTTGAATATTAATAAGGTCTTTTATTTATCCTAAACAACCTTTTAGTCTTTCTCGGCACAAGTTTGCAGAATTGTAATGCAACTTAAAAGTTGCTAAGCAAATTATTGCTATTTGTGGGATAAACTATTCTAACCATCTAAAATGGTTAAGCAACTGTCTGCAGAGCCTTTTTAGGCTTCCAATGGTTGAAGGAATAGCAGAGAAGAATTGGAGAATCATTTTGCTTTCAAAATTAATAAAATAACCCTGTTTTAGAGCATTTATTGTGCAAAAAAATGAACTTTGTACGGCTGTACGGATGATGGTAGGATGATCCAATTGGCCTGGAAGTTGTAACAGTGACATTTGATGCCTTGAGAGTTTATTTGGTAGATTCAAGACACCTTATATCAAAGTTATTCCTTTTTCTTATCTGTTGTTCTGTCAAACCCTCATTTTCAGGGTTATTGCATTCAAATGGCTTTAACTCGCAAATAAACCATAGGATATCCTCTGTTCTTTGTAAAATGCAAGTTAAGGGGGTTTATTTTCATATTTTAAAAGCTTTGGAACAGGATGCGAAGCCAGAGAATTTTGAGAGCAAGCCCTAGGTCAAGAATCTCAATGTTCTTGATTAGGAGTTGATGGATTATGCAAGATCAGAAGATAGCGGCAAGTAAAGGACCTCAAACCTTGTTGAAACCAGATCTTTAGAGCATGGTGGACATCTTCAAACTCTGATCTTGGTTTCATGCACCCATTTTCAATGCCTTGTTTTGGAACCCACACCTAAAGGCATGCATTAGGTCTGCGGACTCAATAAGGACATTGATATGCTAGAGTGGAGTCAGGGTCTGGGAGTTGGAGGATTGTTAGAACATCAAAAAGGGTACTCAGAAAACATATAAGTTCATAGGGTCCTTTGTCAAATTGAAGAGTTATTGCTGCAGAGCAGGTTTTGGAGACCTACTAGAGTCACTAGGTCTATTTGTGATCTTGATGTCTTGGTTTGTTTGGAACAAAACCAATGCATGATTCTGCATGTTTTAGGGAATCTTAAGAGTTTTCAAACCTTTGATTGGGTTGGCAAAGCCTAGGATCAATAAAGTCTCTTTTGGTAGAAAATCAGGGAACTTGTTCCTAAAAGGAAATTTGGTCTTGTTTGGGATTGAGTCAATAAGGTGTTAGGAGTATCTTGAAACCTTTGAAGTCCCTCTAGTACAAAGATTTTAAACTGGTCTGATAGAATCAGAGGCTAAATTGCTTAGGTGTAACATTTCGGTGTCTTGAAGTGGGTTGGGGCTTAAGACCAAGTTTCTTGCTGACCACTCTGCATCAGACCCGGTAATTGATCACAATTCAACATTACCTCAAGGCCTTTCTTACTCATATGGCCTAGCCTTTGATGCTAAAGTGAAACATCGCTGCCCACAAGTGTCATATCAACTCCCACCTCATTGATTGGTTTCACAATATAGAGACTACTGGTCTTGTCTCCTTTTGCAATAGCCAATGAACCTTTGACTATTTTCCATGTATCTATTAGTTCTGTTTTAAAGCCTTGGATATATAGTTGGCTGACTGAAATCAGATTCCTCTTTAATTGAGGGACATGTCTAACATCTTTGAGCAATAATTTGGCTCCACCTTCTAAATGCAAGACAACATCACCTTTCCCAATGATTTTACATGCTTTGTTTTCACCCAAGTATACTTCTCCAACTTTGCCTTCTTGATAATTTGTAAATACATCTGTGAGAGAGGAAGCATGGAAGGAAGCTCCTGAATCAATTACCCATGAATCAACTTTTGTATCAGTAGTAGATAGTACTAGGGTACCTAGATCCTTATCATGAGCGACATTTGCTTTGCTGTCCAAAATTTTTTCTTGAGCCTTCTTATACTTCTGACAGTCCTTAACGTGACAATCTTTGCCACAAAACCAACAACCGTTTTGTCTCCCTCTTGACTGCGATCTTATTGCAGATTGGGACCTCTGATTTTTATTATATTTGCCTCTATATTGGATTCTTCCTCTATTTTTGGTGCTCACCATTGTGAGAGCATTACTGGATGAGGACTCATCATTCTTTCTCCTCAAATCTTCAAAGAGAAGGGTGGTTGAAACTTCATCAAAAGCCAGCTTCTTGGCACTTGATGTTGAAGTGCTTACGACTGTCACAAGTCCATCCCAGCTATTAGGAAGAGAAAATAACAATAGGACATCCTTATTTTCATTGTCTTGTGTCATGCCAACTGAATTTTCTTGGCTGATCAAGGTGTTAAACTTGTTGAGATGATTTGTCATGGCTTCGCCTTCCCTCGTCTTGATCTTGTGTAACTTCTTCATGATGAAGACTTTGTTTATAGCGGATGCTTGTGCATATGTCAAAACCAGTTTATCCCATATGTCTTTTGCTGTTGTTTTGTCTAAAACATTATGTAATACATTATCACCTAATGCAAGAAAGATTGTCACCATGGCTTTTTCATCAAGCTTCTCCTAATCTTCATCTTTCATGGAGGCTGGTTTCTTTTCTTTTCCTTCAAGTGCAAGAGAAAGCTCTTACTTGATTAAAAAAGATTTCATTTAAATTTTCCATATTCCGTAGTTCTTCCCAAAAAATTTATGAACCCTTAAATCTTCCATAATTTTGAAATTTCAATCACCGAAATCTCAAACTGCGATTCAACCTCACTCTGATACCAATTGTAGAATGGAAGATTTTGAAATGAAGAAACATAAATACATAATAAAAGAGCATAAAATAAATAAACACAGAATATACTTGTTTATCATGGTTCACCACAATAGTGGTTATGTCCACACTCAGAGAAGAAGAACTATATTAACTCAAACATGAATGTTTACAATGAATTGGAGAGTCTTATAAATAAGTTCACAACTGAGCAGCTGAAAGTGCAAGGTAGTAACAAACAAAAGTCCATTGGCCTTCCAATGCTCAACACTTGCACTGTCATATTGCATCGATAGTAATTAAAAATGAGATGTCCTTAGAAATTAATATGAATATTAGCATGTGTGAAATTTTAAATGTCATCCACAATTTGAGTTGAACTTGCCCCCTTGATATGCTCCCTAATAATAGCAATTAAATGCTCCCATATACTTACAATTGAATAACAACCTCATCTCTATAGTAACCACTATCTTCTACCACATAAGCCATATCAAAGTAATGGAAAAGACCATGTTGCATGAGCTACATCATGTAGAAAAAGTAAGTCTTTATCCACCAAGAATGCATTCGCCTATATCTAGTTTTTTTTTTTACTCTTTATCTAACACAATTAGTTCTTTCAAATTAGAAAATTCATCCCACTTGATTTTTTCATCAAGAATGTCTATTAAAAGTTGTCATCACCACCCAGATTTGTGAGATAGTCCTCTATTTTATTACCTTCTCTATATGAATGAGATAAAATATATGAGTCAAATGAATGCAGAATGCTCCAAGCTTGTTGAAGGATGTATTTCAAATGCCAGTTGAAATTGTTCCTTTGTTTGCATGCATTAATAATAACTAATGAATCACCCTCTACATGAAGTTTCTTTATATTTAGATGTTTTGTTAAAATCAACCCTTGTAACAAAGTAGTTGCCTCTGCTTCATTATTTGATTCTTTAGGAAGAGAAATTTCTTTCCTGATCAACATGAACCCTAAATCATTTTTGATGCATATACCCGATCTTGATATATTCCTCTATATATAATTATATATTAATTTCCTACTCAAACTCATCTTATTGTTGATGGAAGCACATTAGACTTGATTCACATATGTAATTGTCCATTTTATAACAATAATCTAATTCTCCCATAGTATACTTGTAGCATGAAATATACAATTTTTCTTTAAATTTCAAAGAAACTATAAACTAAATTAAAACCAATGAAATCTCAATTCTTTCTATGGTATATTTATTTACATAATATAAATATACTCATAGCCTTAAGAAAAGAAAAAGACTTTTAGAGTTAGAATAAAAAGGTAAGATTTTTTTTTATATTTGATAAGAGGAATCTCTTAAATTATTTGGATGTTATCTGATATTATATTATTTCTTTTAAGTTTACGGTTCATTTAATATTATCTAGAAAACTTGCCTTATTATAAATAGAAGTTATAGGTAAAATAATATTAACAATTGATATGAAAGAAATTTATATGCAAATATATTATATATTTATTTATAATTATATAAACATGTTTTAAATAAAATAATTATTCATAATAAAGTATAGGGATAAAATTGTTAATGATATCATTTATGATTATCAATAAGGTCATGTTATGTTTGAAATATGGGGAGAGGGAGAGATCTAGAGGGAGATATAGAAATAGAAAGAGATAGAAATAGAAGGGGAAAGAGTGAGAGAGAAAGAGGTAAGGAGAAACTGATAGAGAGGAAGACAAAAGTAGAGATGGAGATCGATACAGAGGAGAGGGATAGATAGAGAACAAAAGGGGTAGATAAAGAGATAGGAGAAGGGGGAGGGGGAGGGGGAGGGGGAGGGGGCGAGGTGGGGGGCATGGAGGATATAAATATATAAAGAAGAAAAAATGAAAGATGGAGAAATATGAAGATAAAAAGTTATATATAAAGATAGATAGAGAGGGTGAGATATATAGGGATAAAGAGGGATGGAGAGATAACAAGATAGAGTTAGAGGGAGAGATGGGAGAACAAATATGGAGATGTGTCTTAGATATGGAGGTGGGAGAAGAAGATAGAGATAGAGATAGAGATAGAGATGAATATAGAGTGAGATAAATGAGAGAAAAATAGATAGAGAGATATCTGATAGATCAAGACGTAAAGATTGAAAGAGATCTAGGGAGATACAGAGGTTGACATAGAGAGGGGGAGATAGAAAAGAATAATTAGAAAATGATATAGATGGTGATGAGATATATTGATAGAGAGATAAAGGAGACATAGAGAGGAGGAGAGGGAGAGATGAACACAGGGACAAATACTTAGTTAATCTTAATGAAGACAATGTTTGCACACTAGGGTGCAATTACTAGTTAATCTTAATGAAGACAATGTTTTCCTGTCTCCTTTTAGGATGCCGATCAGACCACCATTTACAAATTTGCATTCAAATTTGCTATGTAAAGTCAAGCTAAAATTCATTTTGGGATGCATGAAACCTACTCGCTGCTTCTGTCATATCTACCTACAGACTAATCCGTTCACAAGACTTTAAGATTTGGATACATGTGTGGCCGTCTTATTAACGATTTGGCACTTGGAAATGATGGATCAAAAAGGAGAGCTAAATTAGAGTCTATCGAGCGTGTTGAAATGCAACAATACACCATTAAACCTTGAAAAAGACATAAATCTCTACCCAACTTTTTTTATTTTTTTATTTTAATTTGCGTGTGGAGGTTGAGGAGAGTTACTTTTTCTATTGTCTCTTGTATGACTGACTCTTAGGAATATCATTCAATATGTTGGATGTCTATTCAGTGCTATAGTACTGAAATGACAGAATATATATTAAATAGGCACAACTACTTTTAAACCAAGTTAAAGAATAATGAAGCTTTCTTGTTGGGGCTATATGTCCAATAAAAGTGCTTGTTTATTATATTTTAAATTAATGTAATTTCAAATTAATTAATAAAAGACTGTTTAGTTGAATAATTGTCATTATGATTTATCAAAATTTAGCATATTTATTTAGGGTACTTCACAGGGTTTAAGAATGGAGCTTTTGTTGAATACAAAATATTGTAAATCATATATTATGTTTAACGCAGCAATCTATGTATTATATACTTAACATTGTGAATATATCAATGCTCTAAAAATAATGTGGTGAATAATGAAGCTTCCCTGTTGAAGTTAGATGTGCAATAAAAATGTTTGTTTATTATATTTTAGATTAATATGATTTAAAATTGATTAATAAAAGAATGTTTAGTTAAATAATTATCATTATGATTTATCAAAATTGAGTATATTTATTTAGGGTATGCTTAGAGAAGAAAGGGTTTTGACTTCATGGAGTTTAAGAATGGATTATTGTCTTGACATTATTACATTTGAGACACGATATTATTTTTTGAGCTTTCTAATGTTTTAATGCTAAAGTTATATTTGATTAAAGGCTAAATGCTTAAAATTTATTGAATAAAATAAACTATTTATATTCTAATTAAACATATAAACATTATTAAAAAATTTAATACTAAGAGTCGTTATATTTCCACAATCCATGAGATTATTACAAGTTATTTCTAGATTCAATTGTGTAACAATTTTTGCATCAACTTTTCGGATCACACTTAGGATGAGTGATAGAGAGAAAAATGATAAAATTTATCCTTTTGCTCATTGTCACTCATCTTGATAATGGCTCACTCTGAAAAGTTGATGCAAAAATTCTTACACAATTAAATGAAGAAACAATTTGTAATAAAATTAAATACTACTAATATATTATTTTATTAATTTACTAATATGATTGTAAAAAATAACTAATTTAAATTTAAATTAAATTATTTAAAACTAAAAAAAATTCTAACTATATTTCTTCTCCATTCATAGAATCTAACCATAAAGTTTTAAATCAAAAAAATCTTTTAAATTATTTTTTACTTAATTTAAAGGTATGTATCTATTATGTGGTTTCAATATTATACATACTTTCAAGATCAAATCAAGTCTAAATTTTCTATGACAATAGAGGGGTATGGTGGCCATCACGTGATAGGCTAGCAATGGATGGGCATCCAAACATATCGAATGATATGGATGGATAGTCTGTGCCCAAAGAAGCCTCTATCTAGCATGATGGATGTATTGGGCCTCTTAAAACTGCATTGTATACCAACAATGCATGGAAGAGACGTACAAATATGTAAAATCTTATATTTATGTAGGATAAATTACTTGGACCAATTAATAATCTACTTGCATGTATAAAATAAAAGTTACACAGCTAGACTATCTTTATATATAGGAATCATTCATATCTCTCTTCTCTTTAAAAAAATGAACAAAGAAAAATTATTGACAAAAACTTATATAGTAGTTCAAGAAGAGACTGTATAGGAAAAGAAGATTTAAGTTTACCATGTCAAATTATAAACGATAGTTTGAACCATTAGCTCACAATACAAGGAAACATATATGATCAACTGATTGCATAAGTTCATTAGGTATACGTATAGTAATATACATGATAGACATGAAAACTGTTAAATATGCAAAGTGACACTATACATTAAAGCACAATAATAGATGGGTATGAACAAGAAGAAAGTTACACAAAAATCCATTTACAAAAATGATCTTGAACCCCTTTAAAAATACACCAGACTTCAAACTTGAGGAACTTATATAACTTATTATTTAATTATGAATAATGCAATCCCACTATTATAATTTAATGGCTAATGTATCTTGTATTATATGTATTCTAGTTCAATATTATGAAAAGATATATTTTATTGCATAATTGTACATATAAAATCTATCTATTTAGAAGTTTGTTAAATAGTTTACCATACACCGTAGCTTCTTTATTCAATGAGAATACCTTTTTAATCTTTTTAACAAATAAACAATGCGCATCTAATAAATTCTCATACATTTTATTGTTATTTAGATGTAAACACCCCAAATTCATTTTAATTATCTTCAATCAGTTCATGATTTTTTTCTACTACACCAATAGTAGTTTCACCTAAGATCAATCATGCCTGACATATAATTTTTTTTTCTAATATTAAAAGAATTTAACTTATACTCTAGTCTTTATCTCTATTGCTTTTTCAAACAACTATAACTAGAAATTGCACCTTAGTGTGCAATGGGTATGCCCAAGAGGTTTGAAGGGATGTTAGAGAAAATTATAGTCTATTATTTGTATACATTTTTGTAGAACATAATGTCAATCGATGAGTCATTCAAAAAATTTAGTTTGTACAATAAAGATATCAATTAGGAATATCTTCAAGTCATCCATGCATTTTATTACATGGTTGGATATTGTGCATGTGAATTTTGTACCTAGCTATAGACACAACACTTCAATAAAACATTAGAGGTTAGCAAAAATCAAAATCGTGCAAGTAATTGAAAGCTAAGCTAACCAGATGATTTACTGCCTTCTAGTAGGTGCGAGTCTATAATTCCCAGATTAGACCGAGATCAGTGACCTTGATGACATCTAAACGAAGGATTTGAATGCAAAAGATGAATGAAACTATTGATGCAAATTTAAGATCTAAGACAAAAATGATATGGAAAATTAATCTAAAATGAATTAAAAAAAAATTGATCTCACAAAAGTTGTTGATTCGCAGGAAGCTTCGATTCTTCGGATGTCAATTCACTAGCGTGATTGTGCAAATTCAAGAGATTGTGGATTGACGATTTGGCAGAGTAAGTATGCAAATTTGAGAGATCGTGAGATATAGATTATGAAGAGCTGAGCCTTGTTTTGATAGAAATCTAGGGCTTGAAGGTGCATGGAAAAAGTCATAAATCACTCTTGATGAACTCAGGTTGATTTTTGAGTTAACAAGAATTTAGAAATATTTAATTCATAAAAACATGCAAAATCATGCAAAAATAGCTTTTTAACTCAAATCATAAGTTGAGATCAACTTTCAACTCAAAAGAGAGTTGAGTTTGATTTTCTGATAAAGTTTAACTCCTTTTTGAATGTGCATAATTAATTATGAATTAATTAAATAAATAAAATGATTTTTCCTCAACTTAATTGATTTTTGAATTTAAAATAATTGATCTATGGGTTAGTCAATTATTAAATCAATCTTTATTCAAAAATAATATTATTAAATATGACAACTTGCTTTAATTAATTAAATAATAATTTAATCAATTAATGATAGAAATTTTGATTTATTGTCAAATTTAAATAATAATAATTAGGAATAAATATAATTAAATTCAATTAAATAATTAAGTGGTAGAATTAAATTAATTAATCAAATATTCAACATATTCAATTAATTAACTTTAGGATAAATATGATTTATCACCAAATAATTATTAAATTAAGGATAATTTTGATTAATTAGGAATATTCCCCAATGCAGAATTTGGATAATCAATTTTGAGTTTTTGATGTTTAGATGTGCCTTAGGTTAGGAATTTGATGTCAATTTCATTCGAATTATTGATATAGGAGGTTAATGGACCTATAGCCCATTTTTGGGGTATTACATTTTGCCCCTCTTTGAATTACTATGCGAAGTGCAGTGGTTCAAAGATAGTCTGTGTATGATAAAGATGTTTGAGATTGAAATTGATTTGAAAGATGAACCAATTCTGAGATAGAAACCAATCAAAAGATGGGAAAGTTGATTCAGGTCTTGATCGACCAAGAATTTTGATGATGTCAACTATAGCAACAATGAACTGATGATTATGAAAAAGTGCCAAAACGCCTGATTCTGAACCTTATGATTATGAAGAAGTGAGTGACCGATTCCAGACTTGATTGTTAATAAGAATCATATAGGTATCACATTTGAACCCTTCAGTTATGAAGAACCAAAGAAATAACACCAATGAACTGATGGTTACAAAAAGTTGATACAGTTTACAAGATAGATTAGGATACCAGATTGATATGGATCTCGATGAATCTGATATGCCCCAAGACATGATAGATTTGCCCCAAGCGATGAGGTCTTTTGATGAATTAGTGAGTAGACGTGGTTGTTGTCTTGATCACTGAAAGAAAGATTCGATTACAGACTTGAATGATGTGCAATACCATGCCCCCTTCAGGATTAAAATTGAAATCTGACAAGAAAAGTCAGCATTATAGTTTAGAAGCATGTTAATTGATTCGAGAATTGGTTATACACATTCGAGAACGTGTTCTGCATCGTTTGAAGGTCTTGGAGACCAAGTTTGACTAGGTTTGACCATGAGTTGACCATGGTTGACCAAGTTAAAATTTTGATAGTTTGATGTGAGATAATCAGTTAAGTTGAATTCTAGATTTTTGTGATGATTGAAGGTCAATTATGCAAGTAGTTAATAATATTAACGATCCTAGATTTTGATTTTGATCCTGAAAAAGGATTCTACTTGTTGTTTCATTGGAGGAACCTTCATGTGAGATTCAACTCTTGTTAGATTTGAAGATGTGATTTAAAGGATCATTTAAGCATTGAAGTTTAGCCAGCGATTGTGAGATCATGCAAAAACGCAGAATGCAAAGATACATACATGAAATGCACCTAAGACCTAGGACCTAGTCAATGATCATGTGTTGGTCATTTTTCATCATTGAATTTTTAGGTAACCGGATAAATCAATACAATGTCCACTAGTTATGAGACTATAGACATATGAATATCGATTTGTATGCACAAGAATCAATACAACACCCACTGGTTAGGAAACCATAGACATATGAATATTGATTTTATTTTCGGACTATTAGATTAGATATAAGCACCAAGGCACAAATGCTAGGATGACCTGAATATCATGTCCATTTTGATATAGAAATTTGTATAAGCATCAAAACATAAATGTTGTGATGACCTGAATACACCTTGCATAACAACATCAAATAGTAAAAAGATTATTCTAAATCCAATGTGAATTACCCGTATTGACCCTTTATCGTTCACCTCCTTAGGCAAGATCGCGTTTCATAGTAGGAGAAAGAATTCACTCAAAAAGACAATAGTTAGATCAAACTTGAATTTTCTAGGTATCAATGGTCGAGGTACTCATGGCCATCCAATTTGAGATAGAGGCTCTTATAGATGGACACCATTTCAATCTAGAATTTCCAAAGTTGTTAGATATTCACATACAAGCAGAAGACAAAGAAAATATTATTCCCCCAGTCATCACTCTCTAAATCTTGTAAAGGACATCATCGAAGAGCTTGAGGGAACATAATATGCAAAAATCTCAATGTGAATTAGTAAGCATACAAGGGGATAAAAGCATGTGAAGCATAGATTGTTTTCATTTTGTGTTGATGTTTGTGTTTGATTGCATTGTTGTAGATGCAAAATCCTTTCTGGAGAGGAGACTGACTGACTGAATCAAATGAAGTTTTAAAGGACTCTGACTGGATATGACTCATTTGAGGTATACTGGAGACCCTAGGATATGACATTGATTGCCCCCAAGTGTTAAGTATTGATAGGATATAGACATTTTTGTAGATTGGTGTACAACCGACTTATTGAAAATAGGAATGCAGGAATAGACCAAGAGATATGTACAAACTAAAGCAAGATTGAAAGCTAGGAAAGACCAAGATTGTGCTGATAGATGGAGCGTTTTGAACAAGTGGTGTCGGTTTTCCAGGTTTTCACCATCTTGGTAGAGATTCTATTTTTTCTACCAAGGCGCCTATTTCCAAGTTTTCACCAAGGCACTTTTTCTTTTTCTCATTTTTTTGTATTTTTGATATTTTTTTATTTTTTTTGTGAATCATCAAGGCACCCATTGCTAGGTTTTCACCAAGATGTTCATTTTTTAGGACTTTTTTTAATTTTTAAGATTTTTTTCAGGATATTTTACCATAGACTGAATGCCTTAGGCATAAAATTTCTTCAGATGGAGAACGTTGATTGGTTCTCAGAGCTGTTCTCCTTCAGTCGTTGAGAGTTGATAGGCTCCAGAGCCAAAAGTAGTAGTGATTACAAAGGGACCCAGCCAGTTGGGTTCAAACTTCCCCTTGCGCTCTCTATGTGATTGAATTTAGGGATTCTCTCTCAAGACTAGATCGCCAACCTGAAATTATCTTTGTCTGATTTTCTTGTTGTAGCCTCTAGACATTCTTTTATGATATACTCTGAGATGATCATATGCTGCTTGTCTGCACTCATCTAGTGGTTCAAGTTCTTGCAACCTAGACACTCTGTAGTCATCATTAGTCACTAAACCATGCATTCTAATTCTTAGTGATGGGATTTCAACCCCAATAGGTAGTATCGCTTCAGACTCATAAACTAAAGCGAATGGAGTAGCCCTAGTGGGCATTCTAATACTTGTTCTATAGGCCCAGAGAGCTGGATTGATCATGAGATGCCAGTCTCTTCCTATTTTATTAACTGTACGGTGCAAGATTTTCAACAGATTCTTGTTCGAAGCCTCTGTTTGTCCATTCTCTTGAGGATAGTAGATAGATGACCAATGTTGTGTAATCTTGAATTTAGCACATAGATCATCTAAGTCTTTGTTCTTGAATTGTCCACCATTATTTGTGATTATGGAATGTGGAATACCATACCAACATATGATGTAGTTCAAGATGAACATAGATATTTGTTTTCTAGTTGCTTGTGTAAAAGGAACTGCTTCTATCCATTTTGTAAAATAATCTATAGCTATGATTATATGGGTATGTCCATTAGAAGAGTGTGGATGGATGGCACCTATAAGATCAAAAGCCCATTGCTGAAAAGGCCATTGTGTAGTGAAGGGGATTATATCTCTCCCTGGTGCATGAATCAAATTTCTGTGTACTTGACACTTTTGACAGTTCTTAGCGAATGTGATAGCATCTTTCTCCATTGCAAGCCAATAGTACCCAGCCCTAATAAGTTTTTGAGCTAGTGTTAAACCATTTAAGTGTGACCCACATATACCTTCATGGACTTCCTCTAATGCACGTTGAGACTCTTCCCATTCTAAACACCTAATTAGTGTACCATCTAGACCTCATTTGTACAGATCATTACCAATGATGACATACTAGGATGCAGTGTGGATAAGGTTTCTTTTCTCATACCGGTTAAAGGAATCAGGAAGGATTTGGTCTTGGAGATAGGAGAATAGGTTTTTATATCTGGATAAATCGTGACCTATAATAGTGTAGATCATGTGGGTGTCGGGGGAATCGTATGCAGGATAAGGTAGTCCTTCCACCAGGAACTCGTAGCATAGCTGATGTTCAGGTTGTTGTAATAGAGTATATAGTGTAGCCATTGCATCGGCAACCTTGTTCTCCAATCTAGGAATTTGTTCAAATGTGATAGATATGAAATACTTCTTTAGATCATCTACCATTCTTTTGTATGGAATGAGATTTTCATCTTTTGTTTGGTATACATCATTGACTTGATGGATTACAAGTTGTGAGTCTCCATGAATGTGTATCTTTGTAACTCTCCACTCAATCACTATCTTCCTGCCATTAAGAAGGGATTCATATTTAGCAATATTGTTTGTGCAAGGAAACTTTAATCTGAATGCTTTAGGGATTGAGAATCCCTAAGGAGTTATGAAGAATATGCCTGCTCCGGATCCATTCTGTGTATAGGAGCCATCAAAGAATAACTGTCATTCTCTAGAAGAGAGATTCATGATAGAGGAATCTAGAAATTCCATTTGCATTGGTGTATCATCAAACAAAGGTGCATCTACCAATTGATCAGCAATAACTTGACCTTTAATAGCTTTTTTTTCCACATATTCCATGTTAAATTCACTCAAGAGAATCACCTATTTCGCTAATCTACCTGTTAGGGAAGCTTTTCTTAGTAGGTACTTTAATGGATCAATTTTAGCTACCAAATGAGTGGTATGAGCTAACATGTAGTGTCTCAGTTTTTGTGATGCAAAGATCACAGCTAGACATGCTTTTTCAATCATAGAGTAGTTCTTCTCATAAGCCACTAAAGTTCTGCTGATGAAGTATATGGCTCTTTCCTTTTTGTTTTCATCATGCTGAGCCAATAATGCCCCCAGTGATGTATCAGTTGCGGAGACATATAGTATCAAAGGCTTCCCATGAATAGGAGGCATCATAATTGGAGGATTGGATAAGTATTCTTTGATATGATTAAAATTTTTAGCGCATTCTTCATTCCATGTGAATATCACACCTTTATGTAATGTTTTGGTGAAAGGCTGTGATATATCCGCCAACTAAGATATGAAGCATCTAATAGATTGCACTCTCCCTTGTAATGTTCTCATTTGACTAATGTTCTTAGGAGGTTGCATCTCCATTATAGCTTTTACCTTTGCAGGATCAACTTCAATGCCCTTCTTTGAAACAATATATCCTAGAATATTTCTAGAAGTGATGCCAAAAGCACATTTCTTAGGATTCAATCTAAGGCTGAACTTCTCCATTCTATTAATATCTTGCTCAAATCACTCTGGTGTTCTGATCTCATCATATATTTTTCTAGGGTGTCATCAACATAATCTTCCATTGTTCAATGCATCATGTCATGGAAAATAGAGGTCATGGCCCATTGATAGGTAGCACAAGCATTTTTAAGGCCGAACGACATGACATTCCAGCAGAAGGTACCCCATGCACATGTGAAGGAAATTTTCTCTTAATCCTCAGGAGTGATTTTAATCTGATTATAGCCAGAGAAACTGTCCATTAAGGAATACATCTCGTAACCCACAGTCATGTCCACTATCATATCAATGTTAGGTAGTAGAAAATCATCCTTTGGGCATGATCTATTCACATCTCTAAAGTCTATGCATACTATGATTGATTTGTCAGGTTTTGAAATAGGTACAATATTAGAGATCCACTCAACATAGTCAATCACACAGATAAATCCAGCTTTTAGGAGTTTCTCTAATTTAGTTTTTACCAAGAGTGCAACATGTGGATGCATCTGTCTCAATTTTTGTTTGACTGGTTTCACTCCAAGTGATATAGATAAATGATGCATTTTCAGATTAGGATCTAGTCCTGGCATATTTGAATATTTCCATGCAAAGTTGATCTTTTTATCTGTTAGAAATGTATTAAATGCTCTCTTTTCTTCTTCTGACAAAGATTGTGCTACATGGATTAATTGTGGCTCTTTTGTTGTTCCCAAGTTGATGGATTGAGTGGGCTCAATTAGAACTGGATATCTATCCTGTAAATGACTCAGAAGGACATCAAATATCTCATCCTTAGGTGCCTCAGAGAGGTTTTCACCTTTAGATACATCTTTTTTCTTTTTTTTTTTAGTTCTGAGACTGCCACAAAGTGGTTTTCACCCTCAGAACTCCTTTTCTTTTTATTTTTACTTTTATTCTTTTGACTAAGATACTTGATGTCTGAATCCATCATGCTAATGCTTGGTTCACTGATGGAAGTCCTCATAGGCTTGACTGCATTTAGATAGCAAGCAAGGGCATAGTCATTCAGGAAAGTAAAGATACCTTGGCTCAGATTCACAGAGGTATAGTCAAGAAGGTTAGGATGTTGGATTGTCAAAGTGGTGGGGGATTGGGAAATAGTATTCATAGATATGGCACTATCATGATTGGTCCTAACCCGACGCTCGAGATCAAAAGTGATATTACAACTTAGGATATTCAATTCATGAATAGGCTCAACGTCATTATGGAAGTCCATTTCAGCCATAGGTGGATCAGACTCGTTGTGTTCATTATTTTTCTCTAGACTCATGTTGGGTTTAGGCGCATATTAGTGTATAACATCAACATGTTTTTCTGTAATTAGCTCGTCCTCTTCTAGAATGACTCCCCATTCATAGTCATTAGATTCATCTTATGATTTAGGACCTCTAGGAAATCTTAGGACATGAGTAAAGTCAGGGTGAATACCCCAAGAAGGGTTACCCTTGTATTTAGAATTGAATTCGTACTCATGAGAATCTTTCTCAGAATAGCTACCATCTTCTTCTCTGTCTGTTTGACTGTCTTCGAGATTAGCTAGTTCTTGTGGTGCAACTATCTCTTGTTCCATAGTAGGTTCTTGTGTGTCTACTACATTAATCCTTTTGATTGGATCATCCTCTTTGTCAAGAAGGTCTTTGATTTCTTTAGGAAAATGCTCATAAGGAATGAGCTCAATGGTGGTGTCAGAATCATCACTGTTAGATTCCTCTATTTCCTCCTTCAGTTGAATAGCTGCAGATGGTTCAATTTGTTCTAAGACATGAGGAGAGTTGCCACTTAGATAAAAAGGCTTCTTCTTATACCCTGGACCTGTTGTATTCTGGTTTGTGCGGCCCTGATGGTTAAGTGGTGACAAAAGACCTTTACCCTGTAACCCTAGAGGTCCTTTTCCTGTATACCCCATTTTGGTAATCAACTTATTCCCTGGTCCATATGACTTCTGAGGAATTTTACTTGAATAAGCATCACATTTCTGGACTGACTAGGTTTGAGATTCATCTTTGTATAACCATGCAAGCATGGCTTTATCTTCCTCAAACTCTTGTGTAGATACCTGTTCTGTGACAAAGGCGCCATTGAATTTGACCTGTGATTCTTTGTTAGCAGGTTTTACCTTGTCTAAAGGTTGTCCATAAGATTTTGGAGATAATGGGAGAGATGTGAGAGATAAAACTAGTTCCATCATGTATTCTCCCATACCATTGTCCTTGATTTTGACTTCCTTAGCCTTTTCCTCTACTTTGGATGTTGATGCAATGGTAGATTGCTTAGTGTAAGATTCTCTATTATTAGGCACAAGTTTGTCTGCACTTTCCTTCAATGCATTACAAGTTGTAGACAAGTCAATTGGAATAGTCACCTCCACTCCTTCATAAGGGAATTTTACACATTGATGGTATGTGGAAGGAATAGCTCTCATTTCATGAATCCAAGGTCTCCCTAGGAGAATGTTGTAAGCCAAAGGTAGATCAAGAACTTGACATGTGATATCTTTGAAGACAGGACCTGTTCTGATAGGTAAGACAATTATGCCTTTGGAAGATCTCTCTTGTTCATCATATACTTTGATGGTTATCTTCTTCTTAGGATCAATGGCAGCTTCTGATAATCCCAATTATGTGACCAAGCTATAAGAACAAATGTTTAAACCAACACCCTCATCTATCAACACGCATTTGACATGATGGTTTTCGATCAAGACTTCTATGTGTAAGGGATGATTGCATGGATGACTCAAGGACTTATCATCTTCCTTTGAAAAAGAGATATACTGTGGAGACGTAAGATGACCCACCATAGCCTGAAATCTATCTAAATCAAGGTTGTCAAGAACATTATATCCAAGAAGAGCTTTGTCTATAATGGATCTATGAGTTGGAGATATCTGAAGCAACTCAAACATGGAGATTTTAGCATTTGTGTGCTAGAGTTGTTGGACAATATTGTAGTCTGTTGGTCTTGATTCTTTAGAATTTGAAGATTTAGTTGTAGCCTTCTGTTTAGAAGTAGATGATAGATTGAAAGGCCTCTTAAGGACATTTGATGAATTTGGAATTTTTCCTTGCTGATGTGTTTGACCCTGTGATCGAGTAACGACATTTGCTGATTGATTTTCTCTATCTCTTCATACAATGGTGATGACATTGCAACTTTTAGAAAGATGTTTCTACCATATTGATGACAGTATTGTTTCCCATGTAGGCATAATTAACCTTAGCACCCATATTAGGTTGAGAAGATGAGTCTCCTTGATTATGCTTAGGAAAAGATTCCTTAAATGTTGTATGATCATTATTGCTCTTGTGATTGTCAATCATGATATCCCCATTATCAATATTGTCTTGTATGAGGTGCTTCAAGCATAAGCAATTATTAGTTTTACGACCCTTATTATGATGGAAGTCACAGAAGTCATTCTCTTTCCACCACCTTGGTTTAGGTTCAGGATCAAATGGTCAAATCTCGGGCAAATAAATGATGTTATTAGCTAACAGAGTTTTCATGGCAGATTCATATGATTCTCCCAGAGGAGTAAACTTGCATCTAGGATCTGAAGTCAAAGGTTTATACTCTCATGGCTTTTTATTGGACTCTATTGCTTTTGATTCGAAATCTTTTATGGCTTGGGTACGAATAGTTAGATTGAAAGTGGGTGCCTAAGATGGGGCATGAATAGTATCAACAATGGCATCTGTGATGATCCCTTTGTTCTTGTTCCAATTTTGTTCTTATCTTTAGAACTAGATCTAGATTTGTACTTGTCCTTTTGAAGAGATATACTCCTTTTTTCACAAGTACTTTCTCAATTTTGATTGCGTTATCCACGATCTTATCAAAAGATGTATGATTTTGCATTTGCAAGGGATAATTAATTTTTGGAACAAGGTTGTTGATGAAGATCTCCAGCTTCTCAGTTTCTGGAATAGGTCTAGCATATAGAGAAAATTTTCTTCTCCATCTCTTGAGAAATGTCAAGAATGGTTCTCCTAAATATTGTTCCAAATTACAAATGTCGATCATTGTGACTGGATGTTGAATATTGGAGGAGTATTGCTAATAGAAAAATTTAATTAACTCCTCAAATGTCTTGATTGTAGGAGGCATTCTCGAGAACCAATGAATGGCTTCCCCTCCCAAAGATCAAGGGAAGAGATGCATTAGATAGGTTGGTTCATGCATGAACTCCATAGATAGAGTAAAAAACTCCCTGACATGATCTTGAGGGTTAGAGTTTCCATCATACTTATCATACTTAGGCATTTCCACCCTTTTAGGGAATGGTGGCATGTACAAGTCTTTATTGAAAGGAAAAGGGCATAGAGCCTCCATGGAGAACTCTTTAGGTTCCTTTTCTTTTTCAAGCTTGTTGAGTTTGACTTGCATGGCATGCATCTATTTCATCATAGTTGTGATTGGAGTTTCTTCCTCGTGCATGATAATATCTTTGACATTAAAATGTGGAGGGAGTTTAGCTCCTTGTTGAGCTAACTCTAGAAAATATGCCTCTCTATCTTCCTTCAAGAAATGCTTCATCATTCTTTTGAAGTTATCATCATTTTGATATTGAGCAATTTCAGAAGATGTAGGTTCTTGATCTGCCCCATGTTGGGATAGATTTCCTCGGGATCGTCCTCCTTGAGACATGTTGGTGTGATGAGAACTACCAGGAATAGATTGATGTAGGGTATTCTGATAGCTTCCATGAATTGAGAAAGGAGGAGTGGGTGTTTGATTCCATAACTGATTGTCAATAAGAATCATATAGGTATCAAATCTAAACCCTTCAGTTATGAAGAACCAAATAAATAACACCAATGAATCGATGGTTACGAAAAGTTGATACAGTTTACAAGATATATTAGGATACCGGATTGATATGGATCTCAATGAATCTGATATGCCCCAAGACATGATAGATTTTCCCCAAGAAATGAGGTCTTTTGATGAGTCAATGAGTAAAACATTAGAGGTTAGCAAAAATCAAAATTGTGCAAGTAATTGAAAGCTAAGCTAACCTAGCGATTTACTACCTTCTAGTAGGTGCGAGTCTATAATTCTTAGATTAGACCGAGATCAGTGACCTTGACGACACCTAAATGAAGGATTTGAATGCAAAAGATGAATGAAACTATTGATGCAAATTTAAGATCTAAGATGAAAATGATATGGAAAATTAATCTAAAATGAATTGAAAACAAAATTGATCTCACAATAGTTTTTGATTCACAGGAAGCTTTGATTCTTCGAATGTCAATTCACTAGCGTGATTGTGCAAATTCAAGAGATTGTGGATTGATGATTTGGCAGAGTAAGTATGCAAATTTGAGAGATCGTGAGATATAGATTATGAAGAGCCGAGCCTTGTTTTTATAGAAATCCAGGGCTTGAGGGTGCATGGAAAAAGTCATAAATCACTCTTGATGAACTCAGGTATTATAGATACATGACTAAATAAAAAACACTAAAAGGAGAAGATAATGACTAGGGTCTATTATCAAAAAAACATGTCATGTTTTCAATTGGAAGAAAGAAGTATATAAATATAAAGGTGGGAGGAAATGAGAGAGGGAGGTCTATATTGAAATATAAAGATACAATAGAACAATGAAGGAAGAGGGAGACAAAGAGATATAGAGAGGGAGAGGGAGAGATAAAATAATAAAGAGAAGATGGGGAGATATAGATAAATAGATAAAGGAGGTATAGAGGGAGAGGGTGAGACATAGAAAGATAGAGTGGAAGAAAGGGGGAGAACGAGAGAACGAGAGAAAAAGAGAAAAAAAATTAAATTTAGAATATTGTATAATACAAATTAAAATATTAAAAACATAATCACTCTACACTAATTAAAATTTAAATAGGACAATTATATCCCAATCAACATTCTTTAGAAGGAAGTAACAATAAACTTAAAAAACCCCACACTCAAATAGACATTTGATAAAACCTAAAATCTCCATCCCACTTGGGAAAAGGGAAATGAATTATTTGAAATGAACATTGTTGTCAAACACCTACATCTATATCTTCATCCTCTTTGACCATCTTTGCTAAGAGCCCACTCATCTTTCCTACAAGTTCAACTACTCTTTAAATTTTTCCTTCATCTAATTTTTTTGCCCATCGCCTTGTGTATTTTACTATCACATTTAGAGATTGTAACAGGGTAGAAATAATGACATGGCCCACCAAAGTGTGTAGCATTTCACCCAACCCTTCTATTTTGTTATAAGAACAATTATCAAGTTTCATCGAGAGATTATTGGATGATGATTTATCATACAGTTCCAATTTCTCCCTAATCTCTCCAAGCATCGTGTTTACTTTGGGACGATCTTCCATCTTAGGCTCTCTCTCTCTCTCTCTCTCACACACACACACACACACACACACACTCACTCACTTTTCTTTAGGAGATGTTCCCAAACCCTCCTTGAAATCTATCTCCACAATAAATATTCCTCCTTCACAATGTATACTACTCGATGTGCCAAAGATGTTGAAGAAGTCAAAATTATATTGTCTGGATAGTCTAAAAACTTTAACACATCATTTGTCTCCTAGTATGCATGAAGCGCATGTTGCATATCTACACCAATCTACATTTGAGTGATATGAGTAAATATGCTTGATATTGCTTGAAAAAAATATATTGCAATCATTGATTATTAATCTCTTATCTTATAAAGATTATTTAACTACTAAAAAATAATTCATAGCTAATATTGAAAAATAACACAACTGCAAGTTCACCAAATAAAAATACGGAAAGAAATATGCAACACAATGATACGATATTTTTGAATAATTATCCCTGGAAAATCCCTGGAGAGAAAACCCGTACTGTAGATGAGAAATATATTAATCTTCAACAAATCAAGAGATACAAAAACTCCTTTCCTCTTATTGGTAGAGCTCAGACAACCTCCCAATTTCTCCTACTGATAGTCCTTCACTTCTATCTCCAAACACTATCATTGCACCCTTTCTAACACTGCAAGACTATTTTCTATTACTGCAAATTCATTTACTAACACTTCAAATGCTTCTTTAACTTGTGTTTGTTGTTTGTTGTTGTGTGTTTCCCAAATTCCCCTAGACCCCCTTTTATACTACCCTCGTTGGAGAACCAATGACCAAGATCAACTCTCAATCAACGAATGAGATAAATACACAACCCAACAACCAATAACAAAATAGGTTGCAAGTTGTCACTTAGGGGAATCAAACAATGCATTAAATAATTGTATCTACACTAAATTATAGACAAAAAATTATTTAACATTGTTTATCAAGTGGACCAATAGTTGTCCAAGCTACTAACTAACACTCCCTCTTAGCGAGGAATATGTTCTACATGACACCCAACTTATCTTTGAAGAAGATGAATTTATCCTTCCCCAATGCCTTTTCCAGAATGTCTTCTACCTGCTCCTCTATAGGTATGTATTGTAGGTGAATAGTCCCTCGTTGTACACAATCTCTGATGAAGTGATACCTGATGTCTATATGTCTAGACCTATCATGAAATACTAGATTCTTGAAGATGACATAATACAAGTCCGATTTTCACAGTGTATCATAGTAGTCTCAACCCTCTAACCAAACAAGGATACTAGAAACTTCAAAAGCTAGCTAGGATATGTGAACCATGCTAGCTGCTATGTATTCTTCTTCTGTAGAACTCAGAGCTACATACTTATGCTTCCTGCTAAACCAAGAGACAACCCCTAATCCCAAACTAAAAAAACACCCTAAAGTGCTTCTCTTGTCCATTGTACTACCTTCCCAATCAACATCAGTATATCCTATCAACCTTATACCTTCATACCTGCATAGGCTATTCAAGAATTGACTTGGAATTGGAAAACAGGAATGGGGGAATTCAGACCCTTAGGGATATCATTCAATATGTTGGATGTCTATTCATTGTTATAGTACTGAAATGACGGAATAGATATTAAATACACGCACCTACTTTTAAATCAAGTTAAAGAATAATGAAACTTCCTTGTTGGGGCTATATGTGTAATAAAAGTGCTTGTTTATTATATTTTAAATTAATATAATTTAAAATTAATTAATAAAGGACTGTTTAGATGAATGATTATCATTATTATTTATCAAAATTTAGCATATTTATTTAGGGTACTTCAGGGTTTAAGAATGGAGCTTTTGTTGAATACAAAATACTATAAATCATATACTATGTTTAACGTAGCAATCTATGTATTATATACTTAACATTGTGAATATATCAATGCTCTAAGAATAGTGTGGTGAATAACGAAGCTTCCCTATTGAGGTTAGATGTGCAATAAAAATGTTTGTTTATTATATTTTAGATTAATATAATTTAAAATTAATTAACAAAGGAATGTTTAGTTAAATAATTATCATTATGATTTATCAAAATTGAGCATATTTATTTAGGGTTTGTTTAGAGAAGAAAGGGTTTTGACTTCATGGAGTTTAAGAATGGATTATTGTCTTGACATTATTACATTTGAGACACGTTATTATTTTTTGAGCTTTCTAACGTTTTAATGCTAAAGTTATATTTGATTAAAGGCTAAATGCTTAAAATTTATTGAATAAAATAAACTATTTATATTCTAATTAAACATATAAACATTATTAAAAAATTAATGCTAAGAGTTGTTATATTTCCACAATCCATGAGATTATTACAAGTTATTTATAGATTCAATTGTGTAACAATTTTTGCATCAACTTTTCAGATCACACTCAGGATGAGTGATAGAGAGAAAAAGGATAAATTTTATCCTTTTGCTCACTATCACTCATCTTGATAATGGATCACTCTGAAAAGTTTATGCAACAAATCTTACACAATTAAATGAAGAAACAATTTGTAATAAAATTGAATACTACTAATATATTATTTTATTAATTTACTAATATGATTGTAAAAAATAACTAATTTAAATTTAAATTAAATTATTTAAAATTGAAAAAAAAATTCTAACTATATTTCTTCTCCATTCATAGAGTCTAACCATAAAGTTTTAAATTAAAAAAATCTTTTAAATTATTTTTTACTTAATTTAAAGGTATGTATCTATTCTATGGTTTCAATATTATACATAGGGTATGTGCAAGATCATGAGGTGCCAAACTATGCCCTTAAGTGGCAATGAAAAATCAGCAAATCAGGGTTAGTCAACTTGACGTGAAAATTTCAACTAGCTATGAACCTAATATCAAAATATTGTAAGAATAGAATCTGTAGAAAATTGAATGTAGTTTCTAAAATACTAGGCCTTTTTTGAGAAAAAGTTAGTATGATTGGTGAAAAGTATAGATTTCAATGCAGCAATACAAAAATTTCAGGAAAAAAATAAGAAGTAGGTGTATGTCTAACCACCTTAATCATAATCAAATGATAATATTTTATTATAAGATTTTATATATAAGTAGTAGAATCATGCCTGGATGTGACGCATATTTTTTTGTAATTTTATTCCAAAAAAATAATTAATTATGAATTTTTTGCTACAACATTTTCAGAATAAAAAAACTCCCGTGTCTGACCACCTTAAATCATTCAAAACTTTACAAAATTGAAAAAAAAAAAATTCCTTATAGTAGGCGAAGCATAGAATGTGACGTATTTTTCGGATTTCAAAAATGTTATACCGTTTGAAAGTTATAGTCATTTTTCAATCAGTATATAAATCAACACTTTAGAGGTAGCTCAATTAGAAAATAACTAATAATTACTTATCGAATTCAAAATTTGACAACAATTATATCGATAGAAAGCTGATAATCTCCTTAAGATACCCTTTTCATTTTATCAAATTCGGGTGAAAAAAAAGTCATCAGCTACATTGTCAAAGTCTAGAACTCAGAGAAACAGGGGAAAAACATGTATTTGAGACATTCCAATAGTTGACCATGTAGGTTTGGTGCACAAAGCAATACCGACCCTAATCGAGTACCCGAATATGACGACAAAATTTTGAATTTTCACTTTGCCTGCACTTTCTCCATCCCATTTCTCCATCCTTCATAAACTATATATTAGTTATATATTAGATATATTAAATATTATATAATATCAATTATATATTAAATGTTATATAATATATATTTTACATTAAATATTATTTAATATATATTAATATTAAAAACTATATATTAGATTATATATTATATATATTAAATATTATATAATATACATTTTACATTTTAAATATTATTTAATATGATTTTGAGCATGAGCATGAGTCCCTACAGGGGCATAGTTGTGCCTTTTACAGGCACCGAAAACCCTAGCTATGTAGAAATGGAGGCTTTGAAGAATAGTTCACTCGAGGTGGATTATAGAAGCAGAGGGCAAGAGAATCACTCTGTTTCCACCACCTATGGCTGTGAAATGGTATCTTTCCCTACTTTTTCAACCATAACGCTAAATTGCAAAGGTTCTCGAAATAGATTCTGGTCACTGGACAATTGTACCATGCCTGTTGATAATCCGGCAGCTCAACGGAGTCATTGGGAGGTTAAACAAGAACAACCAGACGGATCTTTGAACCAGCTGAAGATTATGGAGAGCGGGGAAGGGTTTGGTAAAATGAGCAGTTGTATTGGAAATTATGCAGGCATCGTAGAACTGACTGCATTAATAAATTTAAAGAAGAGATCAGTGGTGGCATGACATTATGAGGAAAGCCTTGCCGTTTCAATGGTGCTGCCCTGATATTATGAAGAATGTCTTTCCACTTCAATGCCGGCACTACCCCTGTCTTAGACTTTCACCATTGCTTCTCATCAGTCCTCTGAGATATGGCAGGGATTGCGGGCTTTTGCACAACATATTCCATCATAAATTCTCTATAAATCATCATGTGTTATAGTATTCTGCGTGTTTTTGAATGACTTACTCAAAGAATTTAATTTTTATCATAATTTTGGATCCATGGATTTTCATTTTGCGCTCGGAGAGAAGCTATGGATTGCAAGAATTTGATAAATTTGGTTTATCTCATTTTCTTTCTCTACCATTTCTGAGTAATACGATTTTGTTTTTGTCTGTCTTAAATGATTTCACTTGAAGTTAATGAATTTTTTTAGATGATTTTGTCTGAAGTTTTAATGAAATTTCTTCCATGTGGATGCTAATGAAATATCTTCCATGAATGCTGATAAGACGTTTAAATTTAGAGTTAATAAATTCTATAGCTTGAATGTTCTTTGTTGTAGAAGGTTATTTTCAAGGTTTTTGATTCATGCAATTCCTTAATAGTTTCATTCTTAACAGAATTCATATTTTCTTCTTGATCATTGCAATATTTTCTCCTCAACTGAACATTTTTTAATCAGTTGATATACAATCACTTTTTTCTCTTGGCCAATTTTGTGGGCTCGCGATTGAGCCTATAGATCCACAAAAGGGTTGAAATTTGGATCTGGTGGAAGAGTAGTATTAGCAAGAAGTCATTCACTAACATCTCATCTGGGTCATGGGGACTCCCTAGGGGTCCTAGTATGCCTTATCACGTGTTAGGACCCCTAGGGAGTCCCCATGACCCCTTTTGACACATTGGAATGCTCAAGTGTGTCTTAAGGGGTCGTAGGACCCCTTAAGATGCACTTGAGCATTCCAATGTGTCAAAAGAGGTCATGGGGACTCCCTAGGGGTTCCTAACACATAATAAGGCATACTAGGATCCCTAGGGAGTCCCCATGACCCCTTTTGACACATTGGAATGCTCAAGTGTGTCTTAAGGGGTCGTAGGACCCCTTAAGACACACTTGAGCATTCCAATGTGTCAAAAGGGGTCACAGGGACTCCCTAGGGGTCCTAACATGTGATAAGGCATACTAGGACCCCTAGGGAGTCCATGTGACCCCTTTTGACACATTGGAATGCTCAAGTGTGTCTTAAGGGGTCGTAGGACCCCTTAAGACACACTTGAGCATTCCAATGTGTCAAAAGGGGTCACGGGGACTCCCTAGGGGTCCTAACATGTGATAAGGCATACTAGGACCCCTAGGGAGTCCATGTGACCCCTTTTGACACATTGGAATGCTCAAGTGTGTCTTAAGGGATCCTACGACCCCTTAAGACACACTTAAGCATTCCAATGTGTCAAAAGGGGTCACAAGGACTCCCTAGGGGTCCTAACACATGATAAGGCATACTAGGACCCCTAGGGAGTCCCTGTGATAGCACAAAAGATGAGAAAAAGATAATCAGAGAGTACCATTTTTATATGAGCGATGGTAGGTCTCACTCTCATGAGTTTGTTCAACATTGTTTCCAAAACTATTTTGACTTCTTGCAAGAAAATGGTATTGCTATGGATAGGCATCTCATTGGTCAGATAATTGCACTGGTCAATTTAAGAATGCCAGAATGTTTTATTGGTTGTGTAGAATGCATATGGAGAGAGGTGTACCTCATATTTGGATTTTTTTTGAGTTAGGGCATCGAAAAGGGGAGCATGACAGAGTAGGTGTGTGTGTGAAGAGAGCTCTAGTGAAGGAGCAATTGAGGATTTTAGGTGCTGTACTTCTTGATGCTCATTCTATTGTTCATTAGTTTACTTTAGCATTGTCACAAGAGGGGACTCTTGATTCTAAAATGCATAGATTCTTTTGGTTGGTTGAGGAGGGAACTATAGGAGATAGATTAGATTGTCAAACAGTGAAAGACTCTTCAAAAATGCATTCATTCTGAAGCTCCAATAGTAGTACATGGACCATTTGGACACAAGAGTTAGCTTGTTTTTGCCCCATGTGTTTTCAGTATGATTGGGATCATTGCGAGTCAAGTGAGTGGGTGGATACATGGGTTCCATAGTATTTGACTCCTTTATCTTTGATACTCTCTATAAGAAATGATGACATGGACACTTCAGTTGACTATGACCATCTTTTAGATCTTCTGAAGCCAGGAGATGTTTTTGCATTAGTTACACCACAGAGGAATGATGAGAGGTCAGATTATTGGTTAGCATGTTGTGTACAAGGTAAATAGAAGCTTGTACAACCGATGATAGATGGTGATGGGTTCACATATCCTACTACTTCAGTTGTTTGTTGCAGGAACATGGCTGCGAACATACATGATTAGAAAGAATGGAGTTCCCGCATTTGAAGACTATGAGAAGCACAAAAACTATTCTCATGTATTCACACCTTGTTATAGAAATAAATGTCAAGTTGTCAAAGCATCAAGGAAGACCAAAGACAAAAGAACTTTGGACTATTACTACTGTTGATCATGAAGCACTATTGGAGACCCTGAATCAAAGAGATGACCCTTTAGGAACACTTGACTAGGTAATAAGTTAACTTAGTGCACTATTTTATAAGTTCGTTAAGCTTAATTTCAATACATTAATTTGACCTTTCTTAGATTGTATTTTGAGTCAATAAACTTGGTTTTGTATGTGGATTGTAACTTGTACAAGAGCACCTATGAAGACACCTACGGTCACCATGGATCCAATCAGAGATAGAAGGACAAAAGGATCCTTAATGGTTAATTGAGATCTTTTGAAGCATATAATGGCAATTTGTAATAATCAATTTGATTTAAAAGTTAAATGTCCTAAAATTCTTCATAAGGACTTATGACCAAAATCATGTATGGGTGGCCAATAGTGCCAAGAAGGGATCTTACATGTCGTATACTTATGTCATTTGCATGGTTTGAATTCTTACATGTTTGATTGTTGTTTCTAATGCTTTAGGGATATTATTTTTTATCATTTCAAACAATCTATAAAAGTTAAACCTTAAACACAATAAGCTCCATAATTCAAATTTCACAAGCTTAATCATGATTAATTTCATAGCTCAAATTTCAAACATACCACTAACAATCAGTTGAAAGCGGCTGAGCAATGTATGTTTCAAACCGGCAGTGATCTTCCATGGGTCGTATCTCAGACCTTGTGATAGGTATCAAAAAAATGTTAGGTGCTACAGGATCATGTTTCTGAGGTCTACAATAACCTCTCTTAGTTTTGGGCGATTTAACTTCGTTTGCATTTGGCAAGGTGATCTCAGTTGATGCCAAAACTTGTAGTGAGGGTCAGTTGAAAGTGGCTCAGTAGCATTTCTTTCAAACCGTCCAACCTAACATTGAACCATCTACTCCATCAGCTCCCATTGGTTAGGTAAATGCTAGTGACAACCCCATTCTACCCACAACGTCACCAGAACGCTCGCGACCACACTCGACCCAAGTGACCCCAAGGTGCACTAAGCATGATTGGGTAGTGATCTTTCAGGGCTTGTATCTCAGACCTCATGAGAGGTATTGACAAACTGTTAGGTGCTACAGGATCATGTTTTCAAGGTCTACAATAACCTCTCTTAGTCTTGGGCAATTCGAGATTGTTTGCATTTGGAAAGGCAATCTCAGTCGATGCCAAAACTTGCAGTGAGGGTCAGTTGAAAGTGGCTCAGCAGCGTATCTTTCAAACCGTCTAACCTGGCATCAAACCATCTACTCCATCAGCTCCGATTGGCTGGGTAAACACTAGTGACAACCTTGTTCTACTCACAGAGTCACCGGAACGTTCACGACCACACTCGACCCAAGTGACCCCAAGGTGCACTAAGCACGATTGGGAAGTGATCTTCTGAGGCTTGTATCTCAGACCTCATGAGAGGTATCAACAAACCATTAGGTACTACGAGATTGTTTTTTTTGAGGTCTACAATAACCTCTCACAATTTTGGGCGATTCGACGTCGTTTGCATTTGGCAAGGCGATCTCAGTCGATGACAAAACTTGTAGTGAGGGTCAGTTGAAAGTGGCTCAGCAGCATATCTTTCAAATTGTCTACTCCATAAGCTCTAATTTTCTGAGTAAATGTTAGTGACAACCTCATTCTACCCACAGAGTCACCAGAATGCTCGCAACCACACTCGACCCAAGTGACCCCAAGGTGCACTAAGCACGATTGGGCAGTGATCTTCTGGGGCTCGTATCTCAGACCTCGTGAGAGGTATCGACAAAACCATTAGGTGCTACAGGATCATGTTTTGAGGTCTACAATAACCTCTCTCAGTTTTGGGTGATTCGACTCTTTTTCCATTTGGCAAGGCGATCTCAGTCGATGCCAAAACTTGCAGTGAGGGTCAATTGAAAGTGGCTCAGTAGCCTATCTTTCAAACCATCTGACCTGGCATCAAACCATCTACTCCATCAGCTTTAGCTGCTGGGTAAAACACCAGTGACAACCCTATTCTTCCCATAGAGTCATCGGAACGCTCGCGACCACGCACGACCCAAGTGATCCCAAGGTGCACTAATCACGACTGGGCAATGATCTTTCATGGCTCGTATCTCAGACCTTGTGAGAGGTATTGAAAAACCATTAGGTGCTACAAGATCATGTTTTTGAGGTCTACAATAACCTCTCTCAGTTTTGGGCTTTTCAACTTCGTTTGCATTTGGCAAGGCAATCTCAGTCGATGCCAAAACTTGCAGTGAGGGTTAGTTAAAAGTGGCTCAGCAGCCTATCTTTCAAACCGTCTGACCTGGCATCAAACCATTTGCTCCATCGGCTCCAGTTGGCTGGGTAAACACTAGTGACAATCCTATTCTTCCCACAGAGTCACCGAAACACTTGCGATCACGCTCGACCCAAGTGACCCCAAGGTTGCACTAAGCACGATTGGTCAGTGATCTTTCAGGGCTCATATCTTGGACCTCATGAGAGGTATTGAAAAAAAATTAGGTGCTATAGGATCATGTTTTTGAGGTCTACAATAACCTCTCTTAGTTTTGGGTGATTCAACTTCATTTGCATTTGGCAAGGCGGTCTCAGTTGATGCCAAAACTTGTAGTGAGGGTCAGTTGAAAGTGGCTCAGCAGTGTATCTTTCAAACCGTCTGACCTGGCATCAAGCCATTTGCTCCATTAGCTCTGGTTGGCTAGGTAAATGCTAGTGACAACCCCATTCTTCCTACAGAGTCACCGGAACACTCACGACCATGCTCGACCCAAGTGACCCCAAGGTGCACTAAGCACGATTGGGCAGTGGTCTTCTGGGGCTCGTATCTCATACTTCATGAGAGGTATCAAAAAAATATTAGGTGCTATAAGATCATGTTTTTGAGCTCTACAATAACCTCTCTTATTTTTGGGCGATTCGACTTCATTTGCATTTGGCAAGGCGATCTCAGTTGATGCCAAAACTTGCAGTGAGGGTCAGTTGAAAGTGGCTTAGCAGCGTATCTTTCAAACTATCTGACCTAGCATCAAATTGTCTACTTGATCAGCTTTGATTGGCTAGGTAAATGCTAGTGACAATCCTGTTTTGCCCATAGAGTCACCAGAACGCTCGCGACCACGTTCGATCCAAGTGACCCCAAGGTGCACTAAGCACGATTAGGCAGTGATCTTTCGGGGCTCATATCTCAGACCTCGTGAGAGGTATTAACAAACCATTAGGTGCTACAAGATCATGTTTTTGAAGTCTACAATAACCTCTCTCAGTTTT
Organism: Chamaecyparis obtusa; assembly: GCA_027943335.1. Taxonomy (NCBI): domain Eukaryota; kingdom Viridiplantae; phylum Streptophyta; class Pinopsida; order Cupressales; family Cupressaceae; genus Chamaecyparis; species Chamaecyparis obtusa. The sequence goes on from BSBK01012305.1 coordinate 366,716, forward strand.
GGGTGGTTCGACTTCTTTTGCATTTGGCAAAGGCGATCTCAATCGATGCCAAAACTTGCAGTGAGGGTTAGTTGTAAGTGGCTCAGCAGTGTATCTTTCAAACCATCTGACCTAGCATCAAACCATCTACTCCATTGAATCTGGTTGCCAAGTAAATGCCAATGACAACCCCATTCTACCCACAGAGTCATCGGAATGCTCGCGACCACACTCAACCTAAGTGACCCCAAGGTGCACTAAGCACGACTGGGAAATGATCTTCTGGGGTTCGTATCTTGGACCTCATGAGAGGTATCGACAAACTGTTAGGTGCTACGTGATTTTTTTTTTGAGGTCTACAATAACCTCTCTCAATTTTGGGCGATTTGACTTCATTTGCATTTGGCAAGGCGATCTCAGTCGATGCCAAAACTTGCAATGAGCGTCAGTTGATAGTGGCTGAGTAGCGTATCTTTCAAACCATCTGACTTGGCATCAAACCATCTGCTCCATCAGCTCTAATTGGCTGGGTAAATGCTAGTGACAACCCTGTTCTGCCCACAGAGTCACCGGAACACTCACGACCACGCTCGACCCAAGTGACCCCAAGGTGCACTAAGCATGATTGGGCAGTGATCTTTTAGGGCTCATATCTTGGACCTCGTGAGAGGTATCAAAAAATCATTAGGTGCTATGGGATCATGTTTTTGAGGTCTACAATAGCATCTCTCAGTTTTGGGTGATTCGACTTCGTTTGCATTTGGCAAGGTGAATTCAGTCGATGCCAAAACTTGCAGTGAGGGTCAGTTGAAAGTGGCTCAGCAACCTATCTTTCAAACCATCCAACCTAGCATTGATCCATCTACTCCATCAGCTCCGATATGCCAATGACAACCCCGTTCTATGCACAGAGTCAAGGGAACGCTCGCGACCATGCTCGACCCAAGTGACCCCAAGGTGCACTAAGCATGATTGGGCAGCGATCTTCTGGGGCTCGTATCTCAGACCTCGTGAGAGGTATCAAAAAACCATCAGGTGCTGCGGGATCATGTTTTTGAGGTCTACAATAACCTCTCTCAGTTTTGGGTGATTCAACTTCATTTGCATTTCGCAAGGCAATCTCAGTCAATGCCAAAACTTCGTTCCGCCTAATGGAGCCTTAATTTTTTACAAAAAGTAGGGTGTCCATTTGAGAAATAATGTTGGAGATTTGATAAGGTTTTCATTGATGTCATTGAAGGTTTTTTGGTTTCTCACAAGATATACAAACACATACTATTAAGTGGAGACAGATAGCAAAGACTATTGAATAAATAGAGTCGACAACTATGCAACTTGGCAACGTTGGAACATTAAGCATCATATCAGCATTCGAATGGAGTGAAGTATGCACACCAGCAATTAATGATCAAAGTCAACCCAAATAAATATAATTTCCTTGTAGATGTTAACAACTGTAGCATATTACAAAGATGAGAATAAACATATTATTTGGAAGAATATTACAAGAGGCGGAAAAGTAAAACTCATCATGAATGTCCAGTCAGCAATAATCAACCCATGAAGCAACAACTTCATCAAATGAAGTGAACACAACATGAGTTAAAGATTGATTAAACATATGCGTATGAAGACATTCGAAGGAGCCATGTAGTAATAAAAAATAAATATACACAGTGCTGAGCATAGTTCAAAGGTAGTATTAAAATCATTCAATGAACATTTGAGAGATGGTATATTCAAGAGATGTGTTTTTGTAAGTCTGAGGGATATCATGTTGCATAAGAAATCATATTATACACAACAAAAAATTCTATAGTCACATGTCATATCTATCAATGGTAATATCAAAGATTGGAAATGAAGACCATAAGCTTATACAATAGTGGAGATTTTTTATAGCATGAAATGAAGGCTCCTACATACACGATGATATTGAAACATTATTTCCGACAGTTAAAATTATTATAAGTGTGAACAAAAAGCATTGAAAACAATAATATATGAAATTAGCAATGCAAGTATGAGACTGAATGCGCACACAATGAAAAATAGTGACATAATTGATGGTATAGAATTTGTATATGAAAATTCATAGGAGTGGTAAACGAAACTCTCATATTAGCAGCGATTGAAGTTTTTAATTTAGTGATGAAGAGAAGATGGCATGGTTTTTGTTTTGTAGAGAAATGATCTTCAGTATCGGTACTGATGGCCTCATCATCGTCTCAGGCACAGGGAAAGTTAAACACCAAAAATCTAGGAAATCTATAGAAGTTAAACTTCAAACATAATAAGCTCCATGAACAAGGTATTCCAGAGTAAAGAAAAACAAATGTAACTTCAACAAGATATAATTTAAATCATAATGATAATCATAGTCAAGATATAACTTCACCATTCAATTCCATAAACATGAATAATAAATATGTACATACAAAAGATGACACAAATATAACATGTAAATGAACATGTTCTATATATGTATCAAATGTATCAAAAGTATGTCCATATACAAATATGGCACATGCCATTTCAAAATGTCTACAAAATCAATGTTTTAAGGTGTACAATGTGGCATATATGCCATCTCAAAATGTGCCAAGTGTCATCTCTAAATGACCACAAAACTAAAACTGCATCCTATGCTATAGGGGGATCATCAAAATGTACCCTCTTTGAAGAAGTGTGGGCTCTGATTGATCCTGCATAAAAAATGAGTTCAAACCAAAGTTAGATTGCTTACTTTATATGATTTGTACATATACATATATATATATAATATATATATACATATATTACTTATATATATACATATACATATATATACATATACATATATAATACATATACATATACATATATATACATATACATATAAATATACATATATATATATATACATATATATATATATATACATACATATACAATACATATATATATATACTATATATATATATATAATACATTTATATATCA